>CP092876.1:33734089-34331593 GCA_030710605.1 Cordylochernes scorpioides
AATACACATTTCTTGGTTTTTCAAGAAGCCTCTGGGACCAAAACATTTCTGGTCGCAGTGGTACAGCCTGCTCCACGCTGACGAGGGCCAACAGTCCGAAACGCATTCGTGGTTGGCTTTTCTTGATTTATCATGAAAATTGGGTTGGCCAAATATCAGGGAACAGGCTAAATCAACATTTAGTTGATTTTTGTTCCACTAGATGGCGCTCTGCCATCTAATAAACTTATGTGCTCGTGGTCAGGATATGCTTTTTTTTTAATTCTAATAATGTTTTTCATAATAAATACTCAGAAGTTATATACGAGTAAAAATAAATAAGTGTGGAGAGAAAGTATCAGGTTAGTAAAAATGAAGTAAAGGTATCTAAGGTTGCAACTGAATGTTGTTGATGGCTTACGCCATCTATCGGAATAAATATAAACTTATGATTTTTTTTTTCAAATATTGACTAAAAAATAGTAGTGTTTAATCAATAAATTATTGTTTGCCCCACACTAACTACAGCTCCGTACGTGGTCATTATTTTCTTATTTATCAAGAGCATAACACCTGACAATACGAGGTATGTTCAAAAAGTATCGCGACTTTTGAATTTTAGCGGGTTACGTATATTCGAAATTCGATCTTTTTGTGGCTTTATGTTGGTACTCATGTCTCTCGCTTATGCCGACAAGCTCGGCCATTTTGAATGTTCACTTAATTGTTGACAGCTGCTTTGCTTGCAGGTGTTTTGGATCGTCTTCGATTTTTACCTATTAAAAAAATGGATCAAAGAACCTGTATCAAATTATGTGTGAAAAACGAAATTAAGTGCGCGGATGCATTCCGAATGTTGACTGTGGCATACGGAGAAGCTACCTTGGACCGAAGCAACGTTTATCGGTGGTACAAAATGTTCTCAGAAGGCCGAGAAGATGTGAACGACGAAGAGCGTGCTGGACGCCCGATCACTTCAACAACAGACGAAAAAATTAATGAAGTGGAGAAAATGATATTGGCCAATCGTCGAATCACCGTTAGAGAAGTTGCTGAGGACCTAAACATATCGATTGGCTCGTGCCATTCGATTTTTATCAATGATTTGGGCATGTTAGACTCTGTCCGCGACGACCCAAATTTGCTCCAGAGGGTCATAACTGGTGACGAAGCGTGGGTTTATGGTTATGACGTGGAAACCAAAGCATAATCATCTCAATGGAAGCTGCCGCACGAACCAAGACCGAAAAAAGTGCGCCAAGTTCGGTCGAATGTGAAAGTTTTGCTGACAGTTTTCTTCGATTGCAGGGGCGTGGTGCATCATGAGTTCTTGCTACAGGGTAGAACGGTCAATAAGGAATATCACCTGCAAGTTATGCGCAATTTGCGCGAAGCAATCCGCCAGAAACGCCCGGATTTTTGGAAGAACAGAAATTGGCTTTTGCACCACGATAACGCCCCTGCTCACACATCGTTGCTTGTGCGCGACTTTTTGGCCTAAAACAACACACTAATGATGCCGCAGCCACCGTATTCCCCAGATCTGGCCCCCTGTGACTTTTTCTTGTTCACTAAACTGAAGAGGCCCATGAAAGGACGACGTTACGCTACGCTCGAAGAGATAAAGACGGCATCGAAGGAGGAGCTGAAAAAGATTTTTAAAAATGATTTGTTGAAGTGCTTCGAAGATTGGAAAAACCGTTAGCACAAGTGTATAATATCTCATGGGGATTACTTTGAAGGGGACAAAATAGGTATTCATGAATAAATAAATAATTTTTGAAAAACACAAAAGTCGCGATACCTTTTGAACACACCTCGTATTTATTCCATCTCTCTCTTGATACAAAAATTGAATTTACTTTACAAAAATGCTATTTTATAATTTTATATATTCAGGGTTTTCATTCATTTTCAAACTCAGGTATTTAATTTTAAAATAGTTTAAATAAACGTCGATAGATGGCTCTAGGAGTACCGTTCAACAAACTAAGATCGCATGAGAACTCGTAAACTAAACTTAAGGAAATGCAAAGTCTTTGATATCACCTATTGTCAATTTTTTTTTAAAGAGACAGAGACAATATTGAGTAAAATTAATCATTCCTCCAGGAGAAATTGTCTTTTCAAAACATTTTTATTCTCTAGCTTTCAGGCACGGACTCCCTTCTACAGGAGAAGGGCGTCAGTGCCTGAAAGCTAGCGAATAACAGAGGTGTTTTGAAAAGACAATTTCTCCTGGAGGAATGATTAATTTTACTCAATATTGATGTAAGGGATTTTTTTTATAGAAGAGACAATTTTGTTCTCACTATATCTTCAATAAAGATCACTGGGAATCAAATATCCTTCAGAGTTATTGTCTGAATCCTGATACACATGCTAAAAGGTACAACTTCCTCAAGTTTTACCCATGAATGTATATATGTTAATAATATAGATGTATATATGTTATGATAAATATTTGAGTTGAGAGAGAGTATTATTTGCTTGGTTCGGAATACATGAGTATTATGGTATTGCAGTCGTGGAAAATACTAAAAACAGGTTTAATAACAATTTTCTTTAATTGTGTGCTGATAAAAATAATTTAAGGAACAAATATCTGACTTAAGGCTTGAAGAATAAAGAAAATAAAAGATTACATATTTACATATCTACAAAAATATTTGAGCCGGCCAACGGGAAACAACAACAATGGGTTTATATAGGGAAAGTCGCGTTATCTGGCGGCCGACTTTACAGAGTTGATCTCGAACAAATAATTCAAAGTCAAAATTGGTTATATAACATATATATGTATCACTTTTTAATTTTGAAACATTATTTAAAGAAAGTATACCATTTTTACATCAGCTAAAGAACAAATTTAATCAAGGATAAATTAATTTTGTCACCTTTCCCTTTTGGTTATGACTCCTAGAGAGTTGAGTTGCCCCCCCCCCCCCCCCCCCTGGACACTAAAAAGAAAAACTATACATAGACCAATCTGTATAATATTTAAGACAATAACATTATTCGATATCGGCCTAAGGTATATAAATATCATCCTCCTGGGAATACTCCAACATGCGATATGCTAGAAGTCTTATTTTAAGAAGAAAGGCCGTAACCCTTCCCCGCGGCTTCCTCCAAGCTCCTATCCTCGTGTACGCTCAGTTCATTTCCTGATCCCAGGCGTTGGAACAATTCTTAAGAGCGTCGTCGTATACATTTCGTGTAGTCCTGATAATGAGCGGCTGTCCACCAAGATGGTACGACAATCGAAGCGATCGCGTCGCTAGGATTCAGAAGAATGGAAGAGGCCACTACTCGCGCCTAAAATCTGTGACTCCTAAGTTCCACCAGGTGGCAGCCAGGAAATAGATGTCAAGAAATCCATTCAGGTTCTAGCAGCCAAAAGAAGGCGTTTTAGCTTCCAACCCGGCGTGCGGTCTATACTCCCTTGAAACAGGCAATCTTAAAATGAGCCCTAATGTACACGCCGCCGATCGACGCACAACAAGCCAGAATGCCTCTGGACATCAAAAAGAACACTTAAGGAATTCTTACACAAACCTGTTCAGCCTGACTGGCATTTGGTAGGTGGTAGTGTCCATCGGCAAGTAGCCATGGTGAAACGCCATCACCAACGAGTTGACGGCTCTTGCTCCCCCAACAAGAAAGACTCCACAAAGGTATGGAGAAATCTTCGAGGTGTTCCTCTCCAAGATTCTTAACAGGAGATTTTCTTGGACCAAAGTTCCATGATTTTGCAACCCAGCATAGTCATTAAGGACCACGAGTTGATCAAATCACACCTAATCCTGACGCACTCTGTAATTTATCTTCCTTGAATAGCGCAGGAAGGGACCCGCGAAAATTGATTTTTAAAAAAGGCAGCGTTAAAGGAACAAACCTGCCAAGCCCAGTTTTAATAAGCGGGTTTAGTTGCTGCCTCTCATTTCTAACTGTCGGGACGGCCTCCACGTGAAGCAGGACAATCTATTTCGTGACGAGTGACATCTGAAACGCATCTGGAAAACAAGGAATCCTCGGTCAACTTGGTCTAAGACGGACTACAAGTCGGTAGAAAGAATCCTTTGCGTCAATGGCGACCTCGTCAAACACGCATGATTCACAAGGTTCTCTACAGAACTGTCCAGGTTTGGCGGTGCGCAATAATTGTACGTAGGTGAGGACACAGATGATCTAGAACGATGATGTTGCCGACTGCGCAGTCCATCTGTAGGAAGAGATATAGACCGGTATCCAGTTCGGCTCTGACAACATTGTGCTTTGAAGTCGAGGCATATGGATCTACTCCACGACGGCTCTATCATTGCCCCGGTGAGCTCGGATTCTTTGAGGATTCGATGGAAATTCACCGCGTATAAATCATAGAAGCCTAGCTCCCAGGACAGGCTGATTTAACTTACCGCTTTCTCCTACGGTAGGCCGCTTCTATAGAGATTTCTGTTCGATGTGAAGTAGGCTCAATTATTTTATCGTTGTGATTTTCGTCACTCCCTCGAATATGCCATCCGCAAGATGTTTAAGCTGGCAATAGGCTCTCTGTTGGCAATAAATACTAGCGGTCACATTTGATCTCCCTGGTCGAGATTACATTAGGTTTCAAAATGGCAATCGGCCCGAATTTGGTCGAACACACGGGGCGCGCAGAGGTAGTGAAAGTTAGTCAGTAATCACGGATCACAGCCTAAACCCTAGGCGCGCAGGATTTGACTGAAATCCTTGTCTTACACATGAGGAACATTGAAATAGTGAATTACATTAATGGGGTACCGCTTCATGGAGGGATGCCATTGAGACAGGCTCGGTGTTTCATAGAGGAGCTCCTCCATTCTCTCGATGACTGGCCCAGATTTACAAAGTGAGAAGACACAGGTGGGGTTCATTGGAATCCTCCACTCAGAAAAGTTTCCATTGTAACCGGAGAAGCGGTATCTGAAAGCTCAGTAACAGGTGATGCGCCCGGAGAGCCAAGATGATATTAGAACTCGATCTATACGGGATGTTTCTACTCTAATTGCAACCCTCGTAGGCAGGTGCAAAGTGTCAACGCGGAGTCCCGCTTGCATTGAAGCAGCCCCAATTTGCCGTTCGCAAATTCCTCGGATATTTTAATTTATTCGAGGTCTCGAATATCTCCCATGACGGTGTCAATTGCGATTATCAGCAGCTAAAAATGCTTTAGACTTGCTGCAGTTGACCATTGGGTCTTTGAATCCCGACATTGATAGTGATGAACTTACCTGGCCAGCACACGGTAACAGAAGATTGTGACTCCCGGCTTCATAATTACGGTGAAGCCGATTTCCCTAGGAGTCAATATTGGCGCGAAGTCAGCCCTGTAGTCACGACAGACGGACGCTGCCCAGAGCTTGACGTTCGTCTCCTGAAGAAATACGTAATTCGTATAATCCTTTAGAATGCATCACAACTCTGCACTTAGGAAATAGCGAGTATATTGAAACACGCTATGCGGAAGCTCATAGTGCAACATAAATAGTTGTGCATAGAATTGTAGTGACCCATGAATAGAGTATATACGGGGTTAATATACGTGGCGGTGCGTCCAAGGTCGCTTTCTGCCTTGCTTTCAGGCTTCCGAGAATCTTCACTTGAAAACGGTTATCGCCTAAAGAATATTGTTCTGCTTTCAGGCCTATCAATTCAACCTTCTAGAAAATGAACTCGGTGAAATGTCATTGTCTTTTCAGCAATAAGGCCCTGAGAAGAATCGTCTTTCTGCCTAGCTGTAGGTTTCCATGAGTCTTCTTGAGCTTGAGAGATGGTGAGAAACTTTGAGGTGGGAGCCTAAGCTTGAAGCAGTCTTCAGCTGATGTTGCATCACAGCGGTTTTGAAGAAGGCGCTGGTTGGATAGGTTGATCCGGCAATATGTTGGAGCTCGGCACAAACAAGGGAATCTCAAGGGCTGGCGTCTCCTGGTTGTCACTTGTGGGTTTACGGTAGACTTCGAAAAAAGCCTGTTCTGAATAAGCGAGGTAACCTCCACTGGATCCTGATAACTGAAGTATTAATGTTCTTGACACGCCTTTATTATTGGACAATTGGAGCGCCGATGTGATTTGAGTTTGATTTGTATCATTTTAAGACGTAACTGATGAATTGACAAATCATTTTTATCTTATATCAATTCTCACTGGCAGATGATAGATCTTAAGTTTATACTTCCTCACGCATATCCAGAAGTAGCCATCTATTTTCTTCTTAAGTTGTGTAATAAAAGCCATTTTAAACTAGAGTTTCAAGTCGTCGATTAGGCTTTTGTATTTGACGAAGTCGGACTGGCTTTCAATGCAGATTCTTTCTACCTGTTTCGTATAGGGGTAGATCCTCAGGAGGATTTTTTATGATAATGTTTTATTCGATAAGATAATCCATTATCGCCGCGTTCGGCAGTCCACGCATTACTTGGCCAGGCATCTTCGTAGGGTCTAAGACTTAGCCCGTTCCAATCAGCGCCACCAGAACCCTCGTTGATCTACTGGACCGAAGTATCACATTGCTCGATGAAACAGCACAGGTCGAGGGTGACAGAATCGCCCTGTAGCGGCGGATCTCTGTATCGCTGCTGCCATCCTCTGGACTTTGTGAGTTCATTATTGTCCCTTCTTGGTAACTTGGCTGGTTTGTTGATACTTGTTTTAAAATTCTTTTCAAGCCTTTAGAAATTTTTATCTAAGAAACAATTTGTGTGATTATTCAAGATATAAAAATAGATAGAGAAAAGAATGATTATCCGAAATACAAACAGCTAGAAAATAATGACTATCCAAGATACAAACAGCTAGAAAAAAATGACTATCCAAGATACAAACAGCTTGAAAATATTGATTATTCAAGCTACAAATATCTAGGAAAGAATGATTATTCAAGCTACGAACATCTAAAAAAGGACCATATCAGCTTTATAGTAAAGACATCTAAGAAAAGAAGTATTAGCCCAGCTCCATGGTACGAACATGTAAGAAAAGAAGGATCATCCGAGCTACACGCTACAAACATCTAAAGAAGGAATGCTCCACTAAGCAATACAAGATCGACCAAACTAGCGGCCTTGAGCTCATCCCTGTCGAACATGGAGGAAACAGAACTTGTGAACTCTCCATCTTTACGACGCGGTTTAACAACTTCCCTCTAACATTAGCGGATGATTTAGTGAGACACCACCGGTTTACGCAAATGTCCAGATCCGAGGATTCTGCCCAATATTACGGGTAATTACACCTTTTGTGCCGCTCCCGCTTGTTTACTCGAATTTACGACCACTCTCCCTGTCTCCGCCAAGGTTGCCTAACTCTTCCCTGCACGACTGGTCTCTTCTGCTCTTGCCCCATATTCTCTCTCGACCATCTTGGTCTTCTTGAGTTGGGCAACACCTCATCGACCTGCCTATGGCAAAGAATTCTGGCGATCCTATGAATGCGGAGTCTTTCCCGCAATTGAAGACACAATGAAGAAATTATTTATGTATTATTTTATATTTTAATATCACAAAAGAAGGGAATATTCTGGATCAATCTTATCTATTAAAACATATTTTGATATATCGACGAAGCTGTTCGTCTATCTTCTTGGAATTCAAACTCCTTGTAAGCCAATATCCGCGTTATGCATGAGAAGTATTGATTATGTAAAATAGATTGATATGACCGAACCTATGAATTAATCAATTCAAGTAACAAAATGCTATATATATTATATTCGAATATATATCATTCGTAATGGTTCGGTCATAGCAACCTATTTTATATAAACAATACTTCTCATGCACACGCGGATGATTTGCTTACAAGGAATTTGAATTCCTAGAAGATAGGCGAACAGCCTCGTCGAAATATCGGAATATGTTTTAATGAATAATATTGATCTAAAATATACACTCGTTTTAATGTTCTTAGAATGGATTGTTCAGTTACAACAATTTTGTATATATCTTATATTAATTAAAGTTATGCCATATATATGAACCCTTATTTAATATTCTTTATTTATAAATTTAATATTTTATTCAACCATATATAATCATATTCAGACGAAGTAATAAAGCAGTTTGAATTTCAAACTCTCTCTCTCATTTCTCTATAATTATCTTAACCTTATTGACACTCAGTCAACAACCATAACAAAAGTTTACCAAAAAAAAAACATAAAAATTAAATATATACAACAAACGGATCACTGAAGGGACATCTGGAATTATTCAGCGTCACAAGCCGCCCAGAATTCGGACAGCTTCTGGCTTATATAATGGTTGTTGTCCCCAACACTCGCTATTGCACGGTCGAGGAGCTCTGCGAGAATGATATTTTCCTCGGGTGTAAAGGCTGACCAGGATATCCTCCCTTTCCTGGCTGTTCAAAATTGTCAATTGATCATTTATCCATCAAATATTTATATTGTTTATAGGTGGAAACCTTTTCTCAGGTTGTAATTGTAGAAGTGATGTTTGAAGTCCTGATAGGAATGTTTACTTTCACCAGGTTAATGCAGGTTTTACCTCGACGCTAGAGTTCTTGTAACATTTTCTTGGACTGAGCAATGCTATGATAGATGTCTTCAAGGCTTCCGGTATCTGTTGGAGAAAGGCTTTCAGATCGGCACGGACGGCAACTTCTGCTCCTCAGTATTCTGATCCATCTTAAAATGAGGACTGAACCGCAGAGGACGTCCATAATGCAACATCCAGTTGAATCACGCTCCCAATAGCATAATCACGTCGGATTCAAGAAGTGAATAAGATCAAATAAATATTCTTTTTGACTTTCTTCAATCTTTGATAGATTTAATAGATGGACCTACTATGAGAAGTGTGTCACAAAAGAATAACACAAGCCGGTCGACTATTTTGTCAATAGTGTCAAGGCAATGTCGATTCGAACAGGGAACATGTGTAGAATATGGTAAGTAAAACAGCATAGCATTATGACATCCAAGTGGGCGTTCTGAAATTTCCAACGCTGGTGTTGTGGTGTCGACCTGAATCTGCATGTTTACAGGTACGGTCATTAGATGGCACTTAGGTTTAACTAGAGAAAGGTCGATCTTTATAATATAGAAAAATATTTAATTAAAAAGACATATATTGGATCAAAATATTATTTATTTTACCAATATTTCAGTTGGCTGAACGCCAACCTTTATCATATTAAAGATTTATTTATGGATTGCTCTATTTTCAAAATAGATAAAATATGTTGCATTATCGCGCCATCTGTTAAGAGAAATTGAAACTCTTTTAGACGCGTATGATTATTTAAAATAATTAAACAATTATCTATAAAGAGTTATAAGATAAACAGAAAAATTCAATATTGCAGCGGTATGGTAGATTAAACTGGCGAAACCACATGGAGGGTTCACCACTGATGAGCCAGGTCCTTCCATTATTTTTTACTGCAGTAAGAGGGCAGTAAATATAATTGTTTAATTTTAAAAAGAATCATACGTGTCTAAAATAGTTTCATTTTCTCAATGATAAATAAAAATCAAATTATTTTTTGGACTTGAAAAGAAGTGTCCTTTCATTTTACAAAACTAAATTTGTAGCAAATAATTCATTCCAACAAACGGAAGATTTCCCAAAGGTAATTGTAAACTTTCACTTTATCTTATATGGAGGTCGATGGAAGGATGGTCTATACCATTGGTTTTCGACCGCTACGACCCGGGATCGAAACCCGCATTGAGTATTTTTTTCTAAATAAAAGAAATGCTTCAATGTCTCCCGAATTTTGTGAAAGTCCAACCTTCCCAGCGAATGCAAGTGTAAGTTTTGTAAGTGCAAAAGTCGAACAGCTTTACACATGTGTAGACATGTGGTGTACTTACAGTAAAAGCAGTTGCTAACTACTCACCATGTATATCAAGACCTGTACAACGTGTACTAGGGATAATAATAAAAAATAATTGCCCCTTCTTCTTCTTTCTTATCTCCACTCAATCATATTAGGGTATCAAGCTTGTTTGACAACCATCATGACTGTGTGAAGTAGAATGTGTCTGCCTTTGTCATTAAGACTGGGAGCACTACTCAGTGGCAGGCCGACTTAGCTCTAAAAGAAATGGCCGCCTCTGACATGAGGAACAGACGCCATGTGCAGCCATGGAGTACAAACGCTGCTCATCCTGTATCCCTAGATTAGGAGCCCTTACAGGGTACTATCAGCCGGGCCAGCTGAGCCCAGGTTTTTTAGCGAGCTTGTTACTGCTCCCCCTCCTCCTCTTTCATCCGGGCTTGGGACCGGCAAAAGCGGAGTAAAAAATTGCCTAAACATTGAAAGCTAAAAGTATAATTTAAGCAGAATATGGAATTGTCAGTCTCTCCTAAGGCGGCACTATAACCTCTTGTAGAGATTCCCATATAAAGGTATTTAGATGTGGTAAAGTATTTTATTATGGTTTTTTAAATAATGGACAAACACACATGTGAAGAGTATGTAAATCATGAAAGGCTATGTAAATACACACCGACCTCTATGAGTGTTGGCCAGGGTGACTCGTGCAATTTTCTCAGAATCCATTCAAATCTTGTGTGACATCTTCTGCTTAACATCTCAATTCTTCAACAGAATTTCTAAAAATCTATTCTTTACCATACTATAAATCTATACTATATAATTCCAAAGTCAAAATATGCTTTCGAGTATAAATTTCAGGATAATTTTTAAATTAATAACTGAGAAAATTATATAATGGACGAAATAATATGAAATTGTTCGGACATATGCAAAAGCGATATAAGAATGAAAAGAATACTGAAATAATATTCGATATTTTGAAGATTTTTAAGCTTGTTTTATGTTGCTGAAATTTATCCTCATTAACATATTTGCAAGATCATAAAACATTTTTCTTTCAAATCGTCAACATTATTGGCTTACAAACTGGTGGCTCCTCCAGATTATTACACCAGATACAAGATGCAATTTGTCTTATGATGTCTTCCCCCTTGAGAAAGTGTAACTGACTAAAATATTCAGTAGAATGAGGTAGTTTTTAAGCTGTTTTTATCTAAAGAATGCATTTATAAATAGAAAGTTTAAGCTAGCGCCATAACCGAAGCTCAGAAGACCGCGCCATCTATATATAAGAAATATAACTAATAAAGTACGGATATTTCCTTTTCAAATAAAACAGACTTTCTACCGTCTTACTGCGATGAAAACATATTGTGAGGGCTCATTGGCGAACATTCTTTATAGCATCATCAATTTTTAATCCACCAGATCGCTTTTTAGAGTATCGCTTGATAGTGTATTGGACGATTCTGCTTATATATGCTATGCTGGATACCTGATCAGGTCTTATATTAAATATACTTCAGGAAACCTTTGTTGTTGTTGTTGTTGTCGTGTCCAATGAAGAGCCTCAGATGTTTTCATGCATCTCTATCACAACAGCAGCAATGTCCACTATCTTTGTGGTGTGAAGCTGCTGCTCTGGGTACATGTCAAATTTCTGCAAGGCTGCGGCTATTGCTCAGGAAACCTTTCCTAGCCGATATTTAAACTTTTCAATCTATACTCCGAGTTATATACTGAGGGCAGGCACAGGAAGAAATTCTTTCGATTTCATAGTGAAGAAATTAACTGTGTTTTTTTTTTTTAAATCCTGGATTAGAATACTGAAAAAAAACGGGTCATAATAGGCTACCTTCAATTTGTCTGGCGCACTCAATAACATATCAACCTCTGTAAAACAAAATATTGGTTTTGTAAAATGTGTGACGGAGATATTAAATAACACCGTGGCTTGTTGGATGTACAGATTTCATTACTTCACAAATAAACATTCCTCAAGTTATTAGAACTTCAATAGACCAGTATATATAGTTGGATTATGCAAAAATAAGAAACTTTGTACTTTATTCTCACTAAAAGTATTTCCATACATCATTTACTATGGTGTCTTACCTCAACGGTGATATCCTAATGGCTGTAAAATGTTCAGTTGCCCAAGTGATAATTCTTTTTACACTATTTAAACATAATCAGGTTTTATTATTGAAATCTGATAACTTAAAGTGCACTCTGTGTAATAGCGAATTTAGCCAGGACTTTCTACACTACATCTTATATTGTCCGGTAATGGAGGAGAAGTGAGAAATTCTCCGTTAAAAGGTTTATTAAAAACAATTCTCCATATGTGCTCTAATGGAAAAGGTAGTGAAAAGCAAACTCAATGCCTTAGCTTTTCTCAAATTCTGGAAAAACAGCATAGACAATAGACGTAACACAGATGATGGATCCAACTTGAAGATAGGTCGATGTTAATCTCCACTTTCTATAGATAACTGTTATGTTTACTTCTGTTTACCCATCTGGGAGACTGCTGTATGGGACGATGGTCCTTAATTACAGATTTTTGTTGTTGTTGTTAAAAAACATATAATATGAGGAAAATGGAAAATATTAATGATAATTTATATGAATGCATATATATTATGCAACTATCATTTTAATTTGTATATCATGGAGTCAGAAAATGATTATGGTTATATAAAAATTATGATATTATTTTAATATATTTTTCCTATGATTATACAACGATTACTATTACGAAAAATAATTTTATTAGCAAATAATTACCATTTATTCAAACAATATTTTCAGGCAAGCATCCACTCAGGCAGAACCCGGGCGTATTTTTATGATGTATTCAAAAAACGATGATGATATTTAATGATAATAATAACATGATCATCATTATATTTATTATCCAAGTAATGTTAGAAATTTTCACGCAATAAATGTCACACACGCAAACTACTGAAACAATTCTTCTCAAGATAAATTTCTGTATTAAGACAGCGGTGATCTCTCTATTTGCTATAGAAGAAGAAACACAGGTGGAGGAGAAGAGATTCTTTATAAGAGGATCGTACAAGCTTTCGGGCATAACGTAACCTTAGAGTAGCCGTAGAAGGACGTCTTGCCCAAAAGATTTTAAGATCGTTTTCTTATAAAAAGAAGTTCTTCTCCTCGACTCGTGTTTCTTCTTCTATAAATTTATGTTTGTTTCTATTCTCCACTAAGACCACTGGAAAAACCTTTCGAATATCTTTCATTTAGGTAACTTAATGTTGTTGTTGTGTCCAATAAAGAGTCTCGGATGTCTTCCATGCATCTCTAGCACAGCAGTTTCAATGTACTCTATCTTGGGTGTGTAAAGCTGCTGTTCTGGGTCTATTTCAATTATATATGCCAATTTTGTTGTTGTGTCCAATGAAGAGCCTCAGATGTCTTCATGCATCTCTATCACAGAAGTTGCAGTGTCTTCTATCTTGGGTGTGTAAAGCTACTGCTCTAGGTCCATGTCAATTCTCTGTTGTTGTTGTGTCCAATAAAGAGCCTCAGATGTCTCCATGCATCTCTATCACAGCATCAGCAATGTCCACTATCTTGGGTGTGTAAAGCTGCTGCTCTGGGTCCATGGCAATTTTCTGTTGTTGTTGTTGTGTCCAATGAAGAGGCTCAGATGTCTCTATGCATCTCTAACACAGAAATAGAAATGTCCTCTATCTTGGGTGTGTAAAGCTGCTGTTCTGGGTCTATGTCAATTATATGTGTCAATGTTGTTGCTGTGTCCAATGAAGAGTCTCAGATGTCTCCATTCATCTCTAACACAGCAGTTGCAATTTCCTCTATCTTGGGTGTGTAAAGCTGGGTCCATGTCAATTTTCTGCAAGACTGCGGCCATTGCTGGACTTGAGAATATGTGGGTAGGTGTTATTTCTATACCAGAATAAAGGTAGCTTAATAATATAAAGATCAACATATAAACCATTCAAAGAGTAAAACTACACAATTAAAAAACTGTTTTGCATATTTTTGAGTTATAAAGTGATCGAGATTATTATTTACAGACTGAATAACTTGTCTTTGCCCTGATTCCGAGTGGAAGCTTACCAAAAGAATATAGCTCAACAAATATTATTAATTTATAAATTCACAATTGTGACATCTATTAATAAATTTCATAACATTTAATATTCAGGCAATGAGTTTCTTTTCACATATATCATCAAATCTTATCTCTACAGACCTCATAGCAATGATAAAAGTTATTGAAAGTATTCAATTCTATTTAATATTTCATTCAATAACTTTTATCATTGCAGTAAGGTCTGTAGAGATAATATTTGGTAATAAAGGTTAAAAGAAACTCATTGCATGAAAATTGAATGTTATAAATATTATTAATCATAATTACATTATTATCGCTCTAATTAGTAATGTGATCAAAATTCCAATTATTGCTATCATTGCTTTGTGCTTCATTCTCAAATGTTTTTTTGTCCAAATTTTTTAACTTTAGAGTGATAAGATATAATCATAATAAATATTATTTGTTAAAGTATTCGAGGAAATCTATGGCGAAGCCGTATCATATTATACAATTGTAAATAATATTTGATTAAAAGCAGCATTTCGTTTTATACTTAAACGCTCAGATAAAAATACACTTAGCTAAAACCCGGGCGTTACCCTTTTCATTTGTCTAATTAATGAATAAAACTTAATTCACAGGTTGTTTATTTTCTTGGGCATTTGAAAATATTCTTTTTATCTCGAAAATATAGACGATAAACATTTTGGTTAGGGAATTATTTAAATTGCAGTTAATTCATTTGTCACTGCATAATATAATAATATAGAGAGAAAAATGTCCCTCGCGTGATTGTTATTGGTAACGCTAGTACTCGTTGACCCAAGGGAAATCTGTGACAATATAATTAAATACAAGTTAGTTGTTATTGAATTTCGCAATTGCAAAGTATGTAAGTAGTAAGGGGGAGGGACACCCTCAATATATATAAGAATAAACTAAATTATCTGAAAGAGAAATTTAAGCGAAAATGTGTTTATTCACCAAAACACAATCAACTTGAAACAAATCAAAACATCGTGGTTAGTAACGGAGTAAAACGTGGCACATACCAAAACACAATATGCCGCACGTACCACAAGACTGCCCACAACAGAAAGTCGTCAAGCCACGGGAAGGTTAAACACATAACAAAGTACAATTTAGAGCAAGCACAGACAAGAGATGGCTCCAAAACACAATGCAAAGGACTAATACGACATTGGTTAGAACAAACATAAGACAATGATACAGAAGGGGGACAACTTTACAGACAAGAAAACACAGAAGCTGGCATAGGGGAATCAAAATCTTCATTACGCCCATCGGTCTCAAGACTTTGGTAGCAATCGCTCAAGAACAAATGTAACAATGGAAATCAGCGATGGCCGATTTTAACAACAATGGGCGTTTATATTTAGAGACCAGGATTAAAGAACACCAACAGGGTTTAATGGGGAGAAGGGCTTTAACAAAATTGGAGAACATGCATTATATTCAGGACATAGACCAGATTGGAATGATATTGAGATATTTCACAGAAATATATAATTTAAAAAAGAAAGATTATTTTTAGAGGGATGGGTATCACGGGAAATGGGTAAAAGATCTATAAATACAGTATATTCGAAGATATTCCGCAACAGTACAATTCGTTTTTAAATTTAAAAAGTAGTTTAAAATGGTAGGTATAAATTGTACGTAATAGAAATAGATTTATTTATACTATTGTGAAATCTTTGTGAATATTATTAGTATTTTTATATTTGTTTTTGTTTTAAAATTTCTCATTATATATATATTAATATAATTTATTTCAAAAATCATAGTCTTTTGTGAGTTAAATATTTGTTTTTTGACTCGTACTTTATATTTTGTTCAAAATTTGAAATACCTCGTGAGAACGCCCTTGCAACTTTAGAATAATTTCTAACGCTTTGCCAAAGGTTTCAATTTTTGTTCGCTCCTGACGAGGATAAAATTTTTGTCGAAACGTCGAGACAATAAAAATATTTACTGGCCGAAGTGTCTTTTATTTGAAGAACTTTGCTACTTTGTAATTTGTTCTTACTAACAAACTACTGAATGAAACATTTGAAAATTTGGTATATAGGTGACTTAATGTATAATTTAACAATATACGCCATTCAAAACCTTAAATTAGACAAATAACAAACTATTCTACATAAATTTGAGTTATAAAATTATGATAATTATTATATCATGACTGAATGACCTAGCTTCTTCATGGTTTACCGGTCGAATAATGCTTCAGCATATTTTATTTATTATAATTATATCATTATCATTCTAATTAGTAGTGTCATGAGGATTACAATTAATATATCAATATTACTCTATCATAATTTTGTATTTTATTTTTACTATATATTTCATTTTTTAGTGATAATAAGAGATAATAATAATAAATAATATTTTCTAAAGCATTATACAAGGTGAGTTCATTAATTTCCAGGACTGGTTAAAAAATAAAATAAATAAAAAAGCTAAAGAATTTTTTATAGAGAGTTAAATATTGGACATTCGACCACACCTGACTGGAAGCACGAGTCTCGTGGCGCACGCGCCGATCTAAAAATAGAACAAAACAACTTTCTTGTAAGGTTCGCATTTCTAATTTTAAAATAGCCATTTTCGAAGAGCAGAGAATCTGCATTAAGTTTTGTTTTTAAATTGAAAAAAGTGCTACTGAGACGCATGAATTGATTAAAGAAGCTTTTGGCGATGCAGCTTTATCCCATTGAAGAACCTTTGAATGGTTTTCATGCTTCCTAAAAGGTCGGGAAAAGGTAAACGATGATCAGCATACTGGGCGTCCAAGATCATTACGTTGCGAGGAAAACAAGCTCAAAATAAAGGAATTAATTAAATCTAACAGAAGAATTTCTATTTAAGACTTATCTTCCGAGACTGGACTATTTCTAGGACTGTGTCATCAAATAGTAACAAAAGATTTGGACATGATCCGGACGTCTTCAAAATTTGTTCCCCGGATTCTAACAGAGGAACAAAAGGAGGTTAGAATGGATGTCTGCAAAAACATGGTTGAAATGACTCGGACCGATCCAGAATGGATGCAACAAATCATTACCGGGGGTGAGACATGGGTGTATCAGTATGACCCGTAAACCAAGCGTCAATCCAGCCAATGGATTGAAAGAGGGGAACTGAAACCCAAAAAGGCAAGATTTACAAAATCCAAAGTCAAGACATTGCTTGTTACATTTTTTGATATTAATGGTTTGGTTCACCATGAATTTATTCCTTTCGGACGTAAAATTAATCAAGAGGTTCATTTGGGGATAATGAGGCGCTTAAGGGAGGCAGTGTGCCTTAAAAGACCTGAAAGATGGCAAAACAATGACTGGATACTTCACGCCGATAATGCGCGGCCGCACACAGCCCATGTTGTTTTGCAGTTCTTGGCCAAGAATTCAACCATACAGATCCCTCATCCACCCTATTCCCCCGACTAAGCCCCCAATGACGTTTTCCTCTATCCTAAATTGAAAATGAAGTTAAAAAGAAGGAAATTTGACAACGTTGATATGATACAAGGTGAATCGAAGGCAACCTTGAGGAACCTCTCAAAAAGTGATTTTATCTCCTGCTTCGACAATTGTAAAAAAAAGATGGAACAGGTGTATTGAGGCAGGAGGGGCATATTTTGAAAAATATTAAATTAGTTTTTTTATTTGTTTTATTTTTTTCAAAGATACAGAACAGTCCAGGAAATTAATGAAATCACCTTGTATATATATATTCGTGGAAGGCTTTTCTTGATTTATCAAGAAATTGGGTTGGCCAAATATCAGGGAACAGGTTAAATCAATGTTTAGTTGATTTCTGTTCCACCAGATGGCGCTTTGCCTTCTGTAAAGCACATGTGCTCCTGGTCAGGATATGCCATTTTTATTTTTAATATAATTTTTTCATATATATATATATATTAATACGTAGAAATAACGCACCATCTATCATATATATATTCGTATTTAATATATAATCGTAACCACACAGAGAATATATTATTTGATTTAAAACAACAGCATTATATTTTATACACTCATGTGAAAATGTACTCAGGTAAAATCTGGTCTTTCCCAGTTCACTCGGTTAGTTATTATATACGGATAGTGTGTGTGCGCTTGTTCCATATAAACGATACAAAGTTAGTAAATGAAAGGATTCAAGCACGAATGTTTCTTTTATTAACAAAACAAACTTCTACTGTCCTAACTGCGATGTAAAAATATTGGGAGGGGTTGGATCATCAGTAGTGAACCCTCCCAGCGGTTTCGCCAATTTAATCTACCAGACCGATTTTTAGAGCTCTAATATTGTATTGGATCATTCTGCTTATATATGCTATACTGAAGGGTGTAATATCAGAAATGGTATTCAAGAAGACTATGGGTATAAGCTTTTACGAAAGTAGAATTACATATTAATATCTGCATCGAGAAAGGCTCTTCGAGAAATAGTAATTCTGAAATGGTTATTGAAGGTTCAATCTACGTTATTAATTCTAAGAACCTCGTGTTTGCTAATATCCCCAGCAGTCTCTTCAATGGCGATACAATTATTGATGATCCAAGCTCGAAATTATTAATGAAATGAATGTCCTAGAAAATGTATTATTGTATAAAGTAGGTTGTGGGCGTACTTCCTCGGCACGAGAATCAGCATGAGTCGACTCATCGTTCATGGATATTCTTTGTGGATTGGGTCTCCATAGGCCTCGTTAGCCATTTAACCTTAGATTCACGCATAAGGACATAGGGGTCAGCTCATCTTGAGAAGGGCACTGAGTTCTGGCCCCTTTTAATTTTGGCTCCACCATTAATTGAAGATGCAGAGTGCTATCCGTTTCGACCATCTCTCCGGTCAATTACAGAATGGGGCGTAGATCCACGGTTGGTTAATTGCAAAATGTAATACACGTCGTGAGGTTTGGTATAATGCATAATTTAATTATATAGCCGTAGCTGAGGTGTTTGTATTAGATCCTCACCACCCCGTTCACATCCTCTCATCGAATCTTTTTTCACCTTCAACATTGATACTTCTCTTTTTATTAACTTGGCCTTATAGAAGCTCCATCTATGATTCCTAGAGGTAATTTAGTTCACACTAGGTTATCTCGTGTATCTTCAATAAGGGTCACTGTGTATCAAATATCTTTCAGAGTTATTGTCTGAATCTCGATATACATGCTAAAAGGTATAAATTGCTAAAGTGTTTTTTTTTTTCATAAGTAAGTGCAAAGTCGAACTGATTTCTACATAGGTAGACATGTGGTGTACTTGCCGTCGCGAAATACTTAGCTTAATTATCATGTTTAAGAATAATTTGCTGAAGTTTGTGTTTAAAAATGTACATAGCTATATCAAAAACCGAATCTTGATTTATTCATTCTCTAACGTTTCTATCACTCCCTGTCACCTTTCTCAGGGGAATGATTTCTTGAATTCTCAGATGCCAAGAATCCTGAGGAGGGTGAGTCACCGGAAGGAAGTAAAATAAATAAATCAAGAAAAAATGACTATCATAGAATGTACCTTTAGTGTTTGAATAAGTGCCATCTGTCAAATTTATTGCCTTGGCACATGCTTTTATGGTAACAGACAGTCTGGCCAGAAATGTCATGGTCTTATGGGATGAGATTACGTTGAGAGAGATATTAATGATTGCTTAGCACATTTGAAATTGGAAAACAATTCCAAAACCATTTATTTAGTTATTTTATCCTTCTGATATAAAATTCTTTTTTTTTTTTCACCATTATATATGGGACTCGTAATGTGTGTCCACACACACACACACACACACAAAGATATATCTATGAAAAATAAACAAAACGAACTCCTGGGATTTGAATCTGAAAGCTTACACTTAGAGGCAATCGCTAACTACCAACCATGATTATCATAATCTATCATGCCACGTGTATTTAATATAAGAAATACTATTATAAAGCGTTACTATAATATTTTAAAATTTTCCCAGAAGTAATATCACTTTTTTATTATTTAACCTTTTTGATAATATAGTCAGGAAATTATGAAAACTGCACTGTAGGGATATTAAGTGCCCCAATGGACCTGAGCTCTTTAAGCAGCAAGCATATCGCCGGCTATCTTCTGTAAGGAGCTATAAATGTAATACAATATTGAGAAAATATAAAAGGTCTTTCTAGAAAACATGGATGACCCCCTGTGATCTCTCCTCCATATAGTCTTTTATTGGAGATTTAGTTATGTTAGATCAATTCAAAAGTTCAATACATTTGCCTGAAAATGGTTGCAATGCCGTTTCCTAAACATAACCTAAACTTACCTATTTGAATAGAAAATATGTAACATTGTAATATTCATCTTTTATCCGAATTGTACTCTAACAGATCAATTAGATTTTTCAGCAAAAACGATGATGGTCATCACAGAGATTCTCTATCATAACATAGAAACATTTCTTCGGTGGTCTCCGACTTCTTGCAGAAGTCCATCCCTACCAATGAGTGCAATTCACCGAACGGGGCTTTGGTTCACTTGTAAGTGCAAAAGTCGAAATACTTTCTATATGTGTAGATATGCCACGCACTTACAATAAAAGCAGACGCAAAATCCACCATGATTATCATGAAGGCGTGTAGTTGGGATATACAACACACACGTAGATATGCAAGCTTTCGAGATAATTGCATAATACAGCGTTATAACAAAATTGTAAAACCCATTGGTGATCATTCTCATGTTATTGTTTTAAAAGCTATATACTTTAAGGATTCTATTCTTTAGACAATTCTTATATAAAATTTCTATTCCTTAAGAAAGGTGCAGTTTATTTTGAATTTTTAAAGGTTTGCAATGGTTCAATAAGTGTCCAATCACAGCATTTTGGATAAGGCTTTATCATCGTTATCATTTAGGGTCTGGTGGATAAAAGAGCAGTCAAAGATCTTTAGGCCCTGTCAGATTACTATCATATCATGATATATAATAATACATAATTAACCATATTATTCAACAAGATTTTATCAATTGTTAGGATAGCCACTTATCAGATGGTATGTTTATAAGAGCGAGAATTTATGGTAAATATCTTAAATATTTCTCTCAATAGATAATTAGTCATTTTTATAAATAGCTGAATAGCGAAATGACCAGTTTTTGTAACTTGGCAAGAAGACCTTTGTCGGGTTGTTTGTACATCAGCAGCTGGAGATTCCCAGAGTTTAGCCAATAATAAACACACACGCACAATTAGATTTCATAAGAAGCCTGTAGTTAATCGGTAGAAAGACTTAGTGGCATTGGCGCCATACTGATCACTCTTTTTTTGAAACGGTCCATCGAAGGTCACAAGCTGTCGGTAAGGTGTCATAAAAACTCTATCGTAGTTGACATTGCTATTTCCTTCGTGGTTTTCATTAATAACGCGTGTCACTCGTCAAGATGGACAGCTGTATAACCTTCAGAATTAATAGAAGACATCTCAATCGGCACATGGATCTTTATAGTAGTTGATCATTTGCTGGAAATTTTTAAGATTGAACCTGCGTGTTTACTAGATTTATTAACGATAATGTGAAAAGGACAAAAAATTGATTAGCTCAGATAGTGGGATTATTTTAAAAGCTCGTTATGATCATTCGAAAGAACATTAATGGTATAAAAACGCCAATTATCGAAATAACTATACATTGGACGTTCTACTCCTGTTATATTTCCTTAATAAAGACCAAATGTCTCTATTGATCCATTAAGAAAAGCCAACCATCTCAGTGTTTCTGCTATTAGTCCTATTCTAAGTATTGTAGTCATGTCAGTATTCTACAAATAAAAATGATCTTAAGAATAAAAAAACATAACTCTATATATGATATACCAAGAATCTATTTAAATATCCTTTCATGAATAGTATTAGAGCTATGTATCAACGACCTGCCAAATAGGACTAAGACTCCCCTTTTTGAATCAAAAAAAGAGCGTTCGAGAAAGACACCATAAGGGCGTGTGATTATGCTTCAACATATTAAAATAAGCAAATTTGAAAAAAAAATGAACACAATATATTTATCGTCATACACTGGCAACCAAATAATAATTGATTATCTAGAAATATTTATGTAAATTTTCTTAATTTTTGTGAGTCACATAATGGTAATGTCAATAATATTTGATCGAAATTTTTAAAGATATATAAATATATTGACATAAAAACAGCTTTTATCAATATTTTTTTCGTCCTCCTTTAATACATATACAAATACACCTTGTACAAACAGCTACAAGGTGAGGCATGCTATTATACAGTTTGTTTATGGCTTCTTGTGGGATGCTAGACCAAGCCATTTCAATTTTTTGGCCGAGACTTTTGGAAATCATGTCTTAAACATGTTCAGTTTCGGAACGATCGAAAAACATGCGGGCCAGAGAAGGTTGCAACACATCTGCAAGTATAGATGAGCAGTCATTTTTGCTGTGAATTAGACTGAAGGGGTTCTAATTTCATATCTGATGCCACCCGATACCATGAAGCCAGGGGTTATTGCTGTATGTCTGTCTACAATACAGTCCTGATGAGATCTTTCTTGGTGCCTACGTCTAACATGATTCCTGCCGTCATGTACCACCAAACTGAATCTGGATTTATCAGAAAAATTACAAAATGTCATTTTTGAGCCAGAAGACGTCTCTCTTTACACCAGCTGAGTCTGTCGCTTCTGTGTCTGGCAGAGAGTGGAATTCTCAATAAAGGCCGGCGACTACGGAGTCCTGCTTCGATAAAAACGGTTAATAATGGTGTTCAGAGATGGCCCAGAATAACTCTGTACATATAGAGCTGCTTGAATCATTGGTACAGTTGTTGTCTTGTCTGATACAACCATCCTTCGAATCCTACTATCCTCTCTCTTTGTTGCTGCTCTAGGGCGACCTGAGCCAGGTTTTCTTGAACTTTTCTTTTGACCACACTGAGACCAATTCCTTACAACAATTCTTTGAATACAGTCTATTTTCTATGGCAATTTCTCAAGACGAAATTCCACTTTCTCTGAAACCTATTCTGCCTCTTGAAATATCAGGAATTTATTCATGTATGGCGTCTTTTTTTATGCCTTGGCATTCTATATTAAAGATGATATCAAATATAAAAAAGGAGATAACCTTTTGATTAATGATACAATAGGAAGATATTTAAATATGTATTCAAGAATAAACAAGGCTAACTTTATGAACTTATATTCTACCGATAGTAACGGTCTCAAATATTGATCATTTACATGCCTTAATGTTCTTATTAAGTATGCAAATTTTCAGAAATTTAAAATAGGTGTTTATGGATTTTGTAATATTTTTGTATTTCAGTGAATATATTGGTATAAAGCTTAAAATAAATAGCCATGTAAACAGTGCTAAATAATGTCACAAATATATATATACATATATACCTACATATATATTTATAACGAAATATCGACGAACCGAGAAGGAGTTATCTGATTTATATGAAAATACGTATACAAAGACGTTTCGACCAATAGCTCCAGCGCATCTGAATTGCGTATCTCTAGCACGTGTATTCTATACTTAACAATCGGGTCGGCATGACCTGATTTATATATATATATATGAAAAAAACAATAGAAAAAAAAAATAAAAATGTCAAGTGTTGATATTAGAAATAAAGAAGGTGTATCCTAACCAGGAGCACATGTGCTTTTCAGAAGGCAGAGCGCCATCTGGTGGAACAGAAATAAATTATTCATTGATTTAACCTGTTCTCTGATATTTGGCCAACCCAATTTCTTGATAAATCAAGAAAAGCCATCCACGAACGCGTTTCGCGCTGTTGGTGCTCGTCAGCGTGGAATAGGCTGTACCACTGCGACCAAAAATATTTTTGGTCCCAGGGGCTTCTTGAAAAACCAAGAAATGGGCATTTATGGCCAATCTTGTGTAAATACGCTTAACATGTGAAAAACAATAGAAAAAATAAAATAAATAAAAAGGTCAGATGTTGTTATTAAAAATAAAAAGGCATATTCTGATCAGGAGCGCATATATATTTATATAAATTTGGAAAATTTGAAAATATATAAAATATCTTCTAAACTTTTTAGCATTTTTTGTTTCAGAATAAATATTATCATGTTTCTGTCTTTAGCTCTTTTTTTACTCTAAATATCTTCACTTTTTTCTTTTTTTTCTATGATTCGCATATATGACATTTAACTGCCGAAGCTTTTGCGTCAACCTTGTTAAAGCTCTTTATTGTTAAAAAAAAAATTAAAGGTATTTTTGAAATTTCTTTTATTTAAACTTAATTTCTTCATTTCCCTATTTTATTTCTATTTCACAACTTTTTATAATGTTGATTTAGATAAATTAATAATTAAATTTATACTAATAATCACAAAAAAATGATAATACATATATATTGTCGCGGTAAGAATTGCAAGCAACAGGCGAAGATAAATCGAACGATAAACGTTTATTGCTGCCAACGAGCAGACCACCCAAATCAAAGAATACACGAATATATATAGCAACCATTAATTCAATATATGCAAAACAAGCACAAACAAAATCTAAAACTTAATTATGTAAAACAATATAACAAATAACGCTACAATGCCCCCCTCTCCAAAGGACAGCGTCCTCGCTGTCAGACGGTAGGCTCATCCTCGGTTAGGTCCAGTTGTTCGTCCGGGTCACGGTAGTTCTTCATTCTCACTACGTGCACAATTTCCTTTGGCTTACGACGGCGGTTAGTAGTGTCTAGACTTTCGACTTCGTACGTCACATCCGAAATGCGTCTAGTCACCCTATAGGGGCCGAAATATCGTTTTATTAATTTTTCGGATATCCCTATTTTCCGAACGGGTATAAATATCCATACTTTATCGCCTGGCTGATAGCTCACTTCTCGATGTTTGGCGTCGTAGAGTCGTTTATTGCCCTCTTGCGCTCTCAGTGTATGTAGCCGAGCCAATTGTCGCGTCTCCTCTGCTCGGGTCACTATCTCTCGATTATAGTCCTCTTGATCTTCATCTTTTAAAAGAGGAAACAATGTATCCAACGTAGTTTCAGCTTCT
The DNA here is from genome assembly GCA_030710605.1 of Cordylochernes scorpioides. Lineage (NCBI taxonomy): Eukaryota > Metazoa > Arthropoda > Arachnida > Pseudoscorpiones > Chernetidae > Cordylochernes > Cordylochernes scorpioides. The sequence continues at coordinate 33,759,088 of CP092876.1, forward strand.
CGTCCATGGATGAGGCTGAATGGGGTGAATCCGGTGGTGTCCTGCTTCGCCGTATTGTAAGCAAACGTGATGAACGGAAGAATAACGTCCCATTCCTTTTGTTCGACGTCCACATACATTGACATCATGTCGGCCAGGGTTTTATTAAGTCTCTCAGTGAGACCATTCGTCTGAGGATGGTACGCCGTGGTAAATCTCTGAGCCGAAGAGCAAAGTCCCGTCAGCTCGGATATTAGTTTACACTGAAAAACCCTACCCCGGTCAGTAATTATTTCTCGTGGTGCTCCATGTTTAAGCCCTACGTCCTCCAGGACGAACTTGGCCACTTGCTGAGCGTCTGCCGATGGTAAGGCTCGGGTGATAGCGTATCGCGTCAGATAGTCTGTGCAAACTATTATCCATTTATTTCCTAAATGGGATATTGGGAATCTTCCGAGGAGATCAATTCCGACTCTGTGGAACGGAACAGGGGTGGGTGGTATCGGTTGCAGCAACCCGGGCGGTCGCAAGGGAGCATGTTTACGACGCTGGCACTCCCTACAGTGACCGACATATTTTCTTATGCTCCTCAGAAGACCTGGCCAAAAATACTTCTTCCTAATTCTATCGTGGGTTTTAGCCAACCCTAAATGACCGGCAGTTGGATTATCGTGGAGACTTCTGAGGACCAGACATCATATCGCCACGCTGTAGGATTCAAAGGAAAAACAGGGTAACGTGGTAAGATTCTTTAATAGAACACGACGAGCTTTCAGGCAGCAACTGCCCTTCTTCAGGTCTTATGACCTTATGATAAGACCTGAAGAAGGGCAGTTGCTGCCTGAAAGCTCGTCGTGTTCTATTAAAGAATCTTACCACGTTACCCTGTTTTTCCTTTGACTTCTGAGGACGTCAGGGCGCAAATGCCTGGGGATCACCAATAGCCACGGTTGCCCCACTGGGTCGAAATTCCGCTTGTAAAGAGCTCCATTGATTATTTTGAAGCGGTTTTGATCGTTCTTCAAACATTCCTCCGATATCCTCACAATTACCGGATCTTTCCGCTGTTCCGCGACGTTGGTACTGTTGGTATGTCATCTTCGGATTCCCCTGGGTTATTCGCTTCGATTGGATTGCGTGAGAGACAATCGGCATCTTGATGTTTTCTGCCGTTTTTATATACCACGTTCACATTGTGCTCCTGAAGTCTTAAGGCCCACCTGGCCAGTCTTCCCGACGGGTCCTTCAGGCCCGAAAGCCAACAGAGCGAGTGATGATCCGTCACAATTGTAAACGAGCGCCCAAATAGGTATGGACGGAACTTGCCGATCGCCCAAATCGCGGCAAGACACTCCCGTTCCGTTGTTGAATAATTTTTTTCAGCTGTTGACAGCGTTCCTGATGCATATCCAATCGGTTTTTCACTTCCTCCCTGGACCTGGACCAAAACCGCACCAATTCCAAACCCACTGGCGTCGGTGTGCAGTTCGGTCGCATACTTTTTGTCAAAGTGGGCCAAGACGGGTTCCGACGCGAGTGCCAACTTCAAGGATTCATAGGCCTGCCGTTGATCTGGTCTCCATTCGAATCTGGTGTCCTTTCTCAACAACCTGTGTAGTGGTTCAGCTTTTTGAGCAAAATTCTTAATGAAACGACGATAATACAAGCACATTCCAATGAAACTTCTTACATCAGTGAGGGATTTGGGAGTAGGGAATTTGGACATAGCATCAACTTTACCCGGGTCGGGGTGCACGCCCTCTCCATCCACCAGATGCCCAAAAATGCTTAGTCGTTTTGTTCCGAACAAGCACTTGTCTGGATTTAACACAAGTCCAGCCTTTGAGAGACACCTGAGAACTAATTCAAGGCGTCGAACATGTTCGTCAAAGGTGGGTGAAAACACAATAATATCGTCCAGGTAGCAAAGACACATTGACCACTTCAACCCCCTCAGCAAGGTATCCATCATTCTTTCAAATGTCGCTGGGGCGTTACATAACCCGAAAGGCATAACTTTGAACTCGTACAATCCGTCGGGTGTAATGAAGGCGGTCTTCTCGCGATCTGCCTCATCCACCTCAATCTGCCAGTAACCAGAACGGAGGTCCATGGAAGAATAATAACTCGCCCCTCTTAAGCAATCGAGTGTATCGTCAATCCTTGGTAGTGGATATACATCCTTTTTTGTGATTTTATTCAGGTGTCTGTAATCGACACAGAAACGCCAACTACCATTTTTCTTTTTCACTAATACCACAGGAGAGGACCAAGGGCTTTCGGAAAGCTGAACTATACCTCCTTTCAACATTTTGTCGACCTCATTCTGAATGGTTTGACGTTCGACCTGCGACACTCGATATGGACGGCGTTTAATCGGGGGATGGTCCTCTGTATTTATCTTGTGCTTGGCTGTGCTCGTCAGATTAGACGGAAACTTATTAAATTCAAATAAGCCGCTGAAACTCCCAAGTATCGAACATATCCTGGTCCTTTCAAGCATGGATAGATCAGGGCTTATCATCGAGGCAATGTTTGGAGAGTTTTCTTGTCCAAGAATCCCCTGCCGATTGGTGTCCGAAGCATCACCGATGACCGCCAGCTGACCCTCTTCCAGTACCTGTATCTCTCCAATACACATTCCTTTGGGGACAGTTCGATCACATTCGCCGATGTTGGTTATCCAAATTCTCCCTTTTCCATGCTGGACAGCGAAGATCGAGGCGGGAACCATCAGATCACGTTCTAGAAAGAGGATCATCGAAGGCTCCATTACGACATCACTCACACCGAGTATAGCTTCGCTGATTACGTTTATCTGCTTGGTCGATCCAGCGGGGATTATAAAGCTATCGTCGGCGGCTACAGTTAGGAATATGCTCGAAGAATCCTCTGGTAGTTCTGCTTTTTCTAACAGAATCTCGGCGCTACCACAATCGATTATAGCCCTTGACGTCTCCAGAAAGTCCCAACCGAGAATGATGTCGTGGCTACAACTTGGTAAAACGATTAATTCAAACGGCTGTACCAATCCGTTTATTTCTAAACGTAAAGTACATCGGCCCCTGGAAACGATATATTCCCCGTCGGCAACTCTAAGTGTCATGCCAGCGTCACTGAACATAGTCTTTTTGTGTTGTTGTCAAAAGTGGTCCGAAATAACCGAAAACGAAGCGCCGCTGTCGACAAGGACAGGAAAAGTTTTATCGTCAATAGTAACGTCAACTATATTCTGTGATAGTTTAGCGGCTATGAGCGGCGGAGGATTTATAATCTCCTCAGCGACCTTACCTCCAGCAAAGGGCGCTTGCTCTAGTTTTCCTCACGATAAGGTGATCGGCCAGATCGTCGGCTTGGCGATATCGAGGGGCGACGTTCAGCTGGGGATCGGCCACGACCTGGATAGGGCGACGGGCTTCGATAACTTGTGCGGCCTGGGGTTTCATTGCTATTATAGATCGTTCGCGGGCCGTTCTGGACAGGATGGTATCTCCCCGGTGGCTGTCGATCCACCATCCCTCGCCGCTCTCGGCAGTACCTGGCGACGTGACCCGGGCGTCCGCATTGGAAACAAACGGGAATATTATCCACCGTCCTCCATTCGTCAGTCTTTCTTCGGGCAGTTGTCAGCCTTGTAGGACTTTGCTGCTGGTAATACGGGGGTGGTTTCGCTGGTCCTTCAAATTGGCGGCGTTGTTCTCGGTAGTATGGACCCTGCTCCGCAATTGGGGTCAGATTTCTCTCAACCTCTTCATGAATAATTTTCTTCAAGGAGTTCACCTCCGGCACTATAGGCTCGGAATGTAGGGCACTTTTAATTTCTTCTCTCACGATTCGTCGAATCAGATCTTCCAGAGACGAGGAGTTTGGTTGCTCTATACTTGCGACGTTAGGGAGCCGCTCAAATCTTGGTTTCCCGATGCGTCGCTGCTTGCAAGCCTCCACTTTTCGGCAACAATCGACAAAGGCTTCAACAGTATCAATTTCCTTTATCAAGACGACCTGATAGACATCTTCTACCACACCTTTCATTAGATGTGCCACTTTCTCTTCTTTACTCATATCGGGATTCACCTGCCTACACAAGCTCAGAACGTCTTGGATATAGGATTCACAGGATTCTGTACTCCTCTGAGCTCGACTCTGAAGGTTGTCCTTAGCGCGTCTGAGAAGGACACCGCTATTGTCGAATGTCCGGCTAAACATCTCCTTAAACATATCCCACGAATCCATTCCTTCTTCGTTGTTATCATACCATTGGCCAGCGGTCCCTTCCAAAAAGAATGGTGCGTTCGCCAATTTCATCGTGGCATCCCAGCCGTTAGATCTCGCAATAAGTTCGTAATCCTTTATCCATTTGCCACAATCCTCCGTTCCATTGCCGCTAAACACAGTTGGGTTTCTTGTCAAATGTTTGCAAGTATTTTTTTTTTTTTTTTTTTTTTAACACCCGTGTTAACTCCAGCCGATATTGACATTTTTCTGATTGGCTTCTTCTTTTCGTCGGTATCAAAACGTGGCTCTAGGCCTTCTAGGCGACGGCTTCTTCTGACAGAGGTATCCGTGATGGTATCGGTACCCAGCTTCTCCACCACTTGTCGCGGTAAGAATTGCAAGCAACAGGCGAAGATAAATCGAACGATAAACGTTTATTGCTGCCAACGAGCAGACCACCCAAATCAAAGAATACACGAATATATATAGCAACCATTAATTCAATATATGCAAAACAAGCACAAACAAAATCTAAAACTTAATTATGTAAAACAATATAACAAATAACGCTACAATATGTACCTAAAGAAGAACATCTTCTTTCAAGGCTTATTTTGGATTTAAAAAGTATTTTTTTCCAATTTTTTCGCGGATGGACCAATCGTCCTTCATTTGAGTTTTTTTTTTTTTTTTTGAAACACACAAACACATTCAGGTAGCCCATGAAGTTTTTAAAGCTTATTGGACGATAAACCATCTATAATATACATTCTAAACCAAATTAAATATAAACAAAAGAAAACCAAAGTAATATATATTATGTTATATATATAATTGATTATCTCTAATTCTACAGATGTTATGCTGCAATGAAAGAGTGAGGGCAACAATTGACGGGATTCTAAACTGCTAAAGCTATTCAAAGAACTATGGACCTTTTAAAATCTTCAATCAAGTCAAACAAGAAAATAGACAATGGTATAAAGGTGGAAATTAATATAAAAGGGTAAAATTTAATAATTTTTGTTGCAAACGTTAGTAAGGATATCCGTGGTAAAAGCGTGATTGGGAGCCTCACCTATTGTTGGAAATACCATTGTTGGGCGTTCCATTGTTGTCCTTTGTCGCCCAAGGCAATGTAATCGATCAATTTGTGAATTTGGGCGAGAAACCCAATCATCCCATCAATTAACTTATTACTTCTTAAGTGTCAGCTCAGAGAAGAATGGTTAGGTTAGATTAGGTTAGGTTAAGTGGTCTCACCAAGGGCAATCTTCAGGATGGTCTTGTAATGGTTGAGATAATCCATGAGTAGGTTTTTACGATGGTAAATTAGAAAATTTTATTCTAAATCGCCCAGTAATTATTCATAGTAACAATTTTAATTCCAATTTATATGAAATTGTTTTATAAATTATATCTTTATATAGCCTCCTATCTGTTTTTTTTTTTGTGTGTTTCCTGCCAATTATACAATGTCAATTCTATTTTCGGAATATAAAAAACTATTTTTATAATAGAGAAATCTTCAAAAATAAATATTTATATTAAAAAGTCTTAAAATATGCATCAAATATAATTTACTTAACAATATTCTATTGGCTGAACGCTAATTGTTGTACTTTGAAAAGGGTTGGCATTTAGCCAACTGAAATATTGATAAATGAATTCCTTTTTCAATCCTATAAATTAATATGTGGAAAATATAAGAAATAAATATAAAAAGGTCAGGTGTTGATATTAAAAACGAAAAGGGCATATCCTGATAGCTCACGTGGGCATTTTAAAAGACAAAGCGTCATGTAGTGGAACAAAAATCAACTGAACGTTGATTCAACTTGTTTGGCCAACCCATATTTCTGATAAACCAAAAAAGGCCAACCACGTACACGTTTCGGACTGTTGATCCTCGATTTTATTTATCAAGTAAATGGGTTTGGTAAATATCACGGAACAACTTGAATCAATGTTTAGTTGATTTTTGTTCCATTATATGGCACTCTACCATCTAAAATGCTAATGTGAGAGGTAAGAATATATCTTTTTCGTTTATGATAAATTTCTCTGTGCTACAAGTTTCAACTTTTTCTCCTCTTTTTAAAGCCAATAAAATCATTCATTTTTACCAGTATAGCCTCATGCACCAGTACAAAAAGCCAAAAAAGCAAAAATCCCCAAAATAGCTCAAAGCATTTAACAGGCAAATGGAAGAATAGAATAGCGTCAATTCATTTTGTCTAAGTAAGAATTTCTAACTTTTCTTAGTACAGTAGAACCTCCCTGTAAAGGAATCTTAATTGCAGAGTCAAAGTGTCCTTTAGGGAGAGGTTTCCTCTTACCGGAGAGTTGCAAAAAAAAATATAAATGGTAATTTTGCAAATAAAATCTGTCCTTTGTAGAGAGGTGTCCTCTAGCACGAGTGTACTTTCATAGAGGGTCTACTGTACTATTCACAGGTATGTCTTGAATTTTATCATGGTATAACCATATATTGTGAACCTTATTTGAGTACTAAAAATAATAAATCGATGGATCATTAGGCTTCAAACATTCAATTTAGATCAATTCGAATTAATCTTAATTTTAAAGAGTTGGGCATTCTAAATGATAACATGTCGTTTGAATATACTTTAGAGACAATCAATAAACTTTTGGAAAGTTTCCAAAGGTAGTAAACCTATTATCTTGCTGTTTCCATCTTTTGGCTACTAATAAGGTATGTTTCCTTTATAATAACTGATAAAATACATCTAAGTTTAATGAATAGTAAATTTCATAAATTTGTCGCTAATCAGGAAATGTTTATATGGCGTTCAGATGGCTGTCTTACGCTGAAGAAGGCACATCAGCGTTAGCTTTGGAAAGATAACTTTTATCATTTATATTTATAAGGTCTCTCCTTGAAGGTTTCACCGAATGGTGAAGAAATAGGAAACTCGGTCAAGAACAAGTTATATATATTATTTTCAAAAAAACTCCCAAATGACAAATGATTTTACGCTGAAAGGGACAGAATTACAGTTAAACCTCTCATGAGAGACCCGTCTAATGAATGACCACTTTTACTAAATCCAAAAAGACTTGAAATTATCTAAGGAACCACTTTAAGAAGAGAAGGGAGATGTGTTTGAGACAGTTTTCTGATGAAGTTGTTTTTATATTCAATCTATAAACATAAAATTAAAATTTTTGTGTATTTGTTCCTCAAAGGGGATTCCACAATATTTTACTTATCTTAATACAAAGCAATAACGCGCCATCTATACATATAAAATAAAAGGATCTAAAAGCGCGAATGTTTCTTTTATACATAATACAAACTTCTACTGCCCTTACTGCGTCTTTTAGACCATATCATATAACTAAAAATCAGCGATTAGTAGATATTTATTCCAACAGATGGCGCAAGCAACTTTGGCCATCAGAAACCTTTAGTTGCATGATCAGAAGATATCTTTTCTTAATTTGAAACATTCGTGCTTTTAAATCCTTTCATTTTATATGTATAGAGGGCGCGTTATTGCTTTGTGTTAATTTATGCCTAACTGACCTTGTCTTTATTGTTTATGGAAGAGCATTGCTCGATGCAAATATTTGAATGTAATTCTACTGTCCTATAAGCTTATGTCCATAGTTTGCTTGAAAACCATTTCTGAGATTCCATCCTTCAGTGCTGCGTATATAAGCAGAATTGTCCAATACACTATTAGAGCTCTGAGAAGCGACCTGGTGGATTAAATTGGCGAAACCGCTGGGAGGGTTCACCACTGATGAGTCAAGCCCTCCCAATATATTTTTTCATCGCAGTAAGGGCAGTAGAAGTTTGTATTATGTATAAAAGAAACATTCGTGCTTTTAAATCCTTTCATTTTATATTTTACTTATCTGTATATAAAACTACTTTGCTACAATATAGATATTAATCTGTTAATACAATTATTATCGTGTGGTTCTGTAATGTGAAAATAATCGTTATGACGGGCTAAGTTGCACATTTCGATTGTTCCCACATTATGTGTAGCAATAGGCTGAACCTTTGTCACGATATAGAGCAATCTCTGCAGGAATCATGTTTTCGACACCGTTGAAATATATATGAGTTATTACGATACTCGACTAATTTGCATATTCTGTAGGGTCGATATATGATCATGATAATAATATTCTAAAATAATCCTCTCCATAAGGTCATAACGCGCTATCTATACTCGTATATAAGAAATATAACTATTAGAGTAATACGAATGATTCATTGTGTTGAAATAGCTGGAAATTTTATAAATACCATCCTCACTACTAATACTACTATAACTAATAATATAATAGTAATGAGTATAATTAACTCATGTTTAAATAAAATTGTTCAGACAAACATTTATTCTCGAAGTACCTCGGTAAAGGCGGAGACACAAAATGCAAATCTACGTTTTATTAAAAAATGTTGAAACAATTTATTTAATCTTCACTACATGGAACATTCAAACTCTGACCATCATTCCAGCTTTACAAAATTCGATCAAAAGCAACCAGTATACCATGGTTGCGATATATGACCCTTATGTATAGGATACTCCTATAGTATAGGAGAGCGTTTAGGAATTCATAACAGAGAGAGAAGTTATGAAATGTCCGAGTCTTTGCCAAAAAGGTGCTTAGGCTGATGAAGTGGTAGGGTCGTTTTACAAAAGCTTTCATTTAACTTGCTTCAATGTCTGTCTGTCCACAAACCTTGTAATACATCACTGAGCACCTAGAAGGCTAAAATTTGCTATACTTTCTCACACCTGATGACACTGCAATTTGTCAAAATTTCAGATTTATGGATGGTGGCACAATGAACTAATTTGAATTTCTATATTTATTTACAAATTTTGCAATCATTTTTATATTAAATCAAATTTCTAGATTTAAATTCAGGCACAATCTCTTTTCTCTAAAAGTAGAAGTTTAACTTGGTCTACATGTGTAGAGGGAAGTCGCTAATGATCTACAAAGATTATCATGGCCTGTACCTCATGAATAGATAGATCCATTTTTAAAAATATCAGATTACATAATCAAATCACGTTAAATATTTGAATTGTATGTATTGGTAAAACTTAACGTTTCGGTAGGATGTTATCAATGTAATTTAGAGGAATAAGTGTATTATATATATATATGAAAAAAACGAAAGAAAAAAATAAAAGATAAAAAGATCAGGTGTTGAAATCAATATTAAAAATGGCATATCCTTCCCAGGAGCACATGTGCTTTACAGAAGGCAGAGTATATATATATATACAGAGGGTGTTCACACTTATAGGAAACAAGTTTTATTATAAAATATTAAAAATTAACACCATATTTGAAAATTTTCAAATGTTCTATTTGAAAGCTTTTTTGTTTATTTACAGAACGGCATCTGATTTTCCACGATAGCAGACACTTTCTGATCATCGTCATACTCAAAAGATCCCATTCTTCTTTTACCACTTTCCAGAGACCTTCAATTGTCCTAGGGTGTCTCTTTCCAAGTGCTCTTTTAAGGCATCCAAAAATGCAAAAATCCATCGGGGCTAAATCAGGAGATTTTACAGGGGTTCTGTTCTTTGGAATAGTGTTGATTCCTGTTATTTGCCTTAGATCTTCCAAATAAGCTTGGGTTGAAGATGAGGTATGACTTGTGGCGTTATCATGGTGAAACCAGACTTTGTTGCTCTGTTTTCCATAGATAGAGGAAATATCATTTAAAAATATAGGTTCTAAATTTTTTTTTTGATAGTACTCCGAGTTTATTTTGGCATTTTTATTTTTTTATTTTTAATTTTCCTTCATATGATATACCGCATGCCACCATAAATCCTTTGGGGTAACTTTCGGCACATTCCTTCACCCAAATTGGCCTAGATTTTTCCACCCTTTTTTGATAGTATATAGCTCTTTTTCTGTCGCAATCGGTTAAATATACCCATGCTTCGTCATATGTAACAAAATATTTCCATCTATCAACAGCCAAAATATTTTCATAAAAATATCTGCTGATAGTGTGTCGCTGACGAATATGGCTCTGAAACAATTTGTGAACCGCATGTTTTTTGTAGCTTTTAGGCCTAAATCTTTATTTATTATTTTATTTATTGTTGACACTGATGTTCCTATTAATTTGGCTATATCTCTTTGTGGCATAGGATTTTCTTTTGTAATATATTTTTTCACTTTTTGACAGTTGCAGGAGTTCTCACATATATAGGGTGATAATCTTTTGTCCATTTCGCCGTAGGTGCTTTGAATAAACTTGATATTTTTGTCGTGAATAATATTATAAATACCTTTTTTAGAAATGTTGATATCATCTTGTTTGCATATTTTAATTATGTCCAAATAGGTAAGATTAGCTCTGGAAAGTCCTAAAATATAACCTCTTATGAAATTATTGTATTTGAAGGGCATTTTTTTTAAATAACAAAAGATATGTATTGCGTGTTAGAATTAGCTTAAGCCTTTTCAAATTCCACGTTGTTGATTTTTTAAAATAAAGTAATAGTTCCTTTTTTACACCGGGAGCTCGTTTCCTATAAGTGTGAACACCCTCTGTATATACGTTATATTCAATTTATTTTTTTTAGTATATAAATATTTTTTTCTAATTTGACCAAAAACAAAAAGATTTTTAAAATTATTTTTGTTCTGTTGTATATAGTTTTTTTTTTATTATTATTTTGGGTTGGTTAAATGTGTGTGTTTTTTTTTTTAATAAACTCATTTGCCAAAATAATAATATTATATAGTTAAATTTGTTTAAAATAAAATAAGCATATTTGCTAATAATTGATTTTTTTTTTTTGTAAGTAAGTAAAATTTGCATTCGACAATCTAAACATATATTTACTTAAAAATTTATTACTTTTTTTTATTCCCTCACCCCGAATATAAAATATATATGGAATTATAAATGGGTGTTTTAATATATACTATTTCGACTAAATATATATTGTTACAATGTATATAGACCCTGTATAATAATTAAATAGGGACAACAGGTGTCTGTATAGATGAGTTTCTTTTTATCAATAAAAATGAAAACAAAATCATCTACAGAGAACCTGTTGCCCTATTTAATTAATAAATATATATTGTATATATTTTAGTTAAGTCGAGAAATATTTTATCATCATATTTTAGTAATATAAAAAGCACACAATTAGAAAGACAGTTTGGGATATGAACATTATGTGTATATATAAATATTTACAGAAAACGAATATCTTTTACAAATAAATCTGTACAAATGTATACAAAGATAACACACAGGAATACCTATCATTGATCATTCCTATTGTTCCATCTATGTTTATTTGACTGCTGAGTTTAAAGAAATGTTTTCCTGAAATTGATTGTTAGGATCTCCTCCAGTTAGTTTGTAGAAGGAAAGGAAATGTGGAAGATAATTAGGTCTAAGTTAATGGGAAAAGGAGAGTAAAACTTTAAAAAAAGAGAATCTGCATACGTCATAGCTAACGTCATAGGATTTTGATACATATACAGTTAAACCTGTTTATAGCGCTCCCTCTAAATAGCGCCTCCCTCTCTATAGCGCCCGATTTTTAAATACGTAGTACGATGCGAATTACATTAAAAGTGACCTGTCTATAGCACCCACTCTCTATAGCACCCTATTTTGGTGAGTCCCAAAAGGGGGGGCTATAGACAGGTTTAACTGTACTTTCTTTTGAAAACGCTGTATCAGGTTTGATGACTACATTAGTATATTCGCCAAGTTATTGATTATTAATTTCGTTTATAAATATTATTATATTTCAAATATTAATTGTAAAAATTATGTTTCACATCGATATATTTAAACATATTTCAATATAAATAATATCTAAAAACCTATCGCAATAAGTTTCTTTATTACAAAAAACCGCGAGTTTTAGAGCTCTTTCTCTTCAACAGGCAACATTACAATCGAGAGTGAGCACGGAGTCATATTCCGATATAAGATTTATCGCAATTTTATTATATCTGAATATTTCAATGTAAATTTGAGTGAGAGTGGTATTCATGGATTAAAAAAGATTCATCTCTCTCCCGTTATAAACATTCTAAACTGTTTTGATTAATCATATGCATTGACACGGGAAGAGATCTTTTTTTTTTGGATAGGAACCACCGATAAGAGAGATTTTGGGATCATCATCTATATAAGTAAATATTCAATAAATATATTTAACAACTATACAAATGGTAATTAATTTTTTTATATTTTTTTACACCTTTGGTTGTTTCTGGACACTTGCTGGGAAAACGTGTATAACCCGAGAATGGAAGACTGAAGAATCCTCCAAGTCTGGTGTAACAATCTAAAGCATAACGTATCAGTTTTATGAATATACAGAATATCCCGGGCTGTCCTTCATATCTAAGATTTTGGTTTTAATTACAATGATAGCTCTGAGAGGGGTAGAGGGAGGGGGGGGGGGTTATTAGGCACACCTAAACAAATATATTTCTTGGAAGATTTTTCCATCGATGCCAAATTGAAGTTGGTGAATCCTAGAAAGGTTTGATATATTTAGTTTTGGAAGAAATTACTTGAATATAATAAATAAAAATTTGTAAAAGATAAAGGTATGTAAATAATGAAATATATAGATCTACTACAAGAGTATATATAGTAAAGAAGAGACAATATATTTTATATCGATATACACTCATGGACAAAATTTAAGTAAGTGAAAAATATTTATCGCTTGGTCGTCTATTTTTTTTAATTACAATTTAAGGAGACAGCGGCAATTTTGTTCACACTTGGTTATCTCATCTTCAATGAAGGTCACTGTAATATATTTCTGAGTTAATGTCTGAATTCCGATATAAATGCTAAAAGGCAAAACTTCCTTAAGTTTTGTCCATGAGTGTATATTTAAAATGTTGTCTATTATTAATGTTGTTCATTATTATGTTCATTTGGACGTGTATAAGGCCTCAAAACACTTACAACCTCCGCCAATAGATGGCGCTTTCGCCTATTTCTGGTATGCAACTTGTGTGGGAATCGCCGACTGCTGTGTTCCTGTTCCCTGGAGCAAATAGTTATAAATAGATGTTCATATAGGCTCTGTAGTGTAAATAATTGTAAATACCCGTTAATTGTTAAGCGAGTTTTATGTAATGTGTAGTAGAAATGACAATAAAAAGAGGAATGTTTGAAGTCTTTGTGCCGGTTCCTGTCATTACTCTCTCGCCGACATCGCTGCTGCTACTCTTCTGGTAATTCTCTCGTGTCCACCCACCGGTGGTAAGGCCGAGAGTTACTGCCAGGAAAGGAGTTTCACTATGAGCGGTGGTTCTCGGAGGTTTTTGGGTGATCTGCAGGACAGAGCTGCAGAGGAAAGCAACAGAGCCCAGGGTTTTAGGTGAGCCACGAAAAAAGAAGCGGCGTAGTCGCGAAGAACCGGAGGGGTCACGCGCGACAAAATTATTTGTAACACCACTGACATTACTGTTTTAAACATTGGTGCGATCAACTTTGGCAGAAATCATGGACGAGAAGAATGTTGGATATCATCGTATACGAGAATAAATGAATTGTATAAATAGTACAAATTTGATATTGTACTGGGATGAGGTGCATAAATTAAAAAAAAAAAGCCTCTCCTTATTGTACAACTGAAAGTTGCTGATGGCTTGCGCAAACACGATAAGGATATGCCTTTTTTATTTCTTAATATATGTAGGTTATATAATTTGTTGTCGCCTTAATGTTATATTAAATAGTTTTATGATTGATATTATTAGCATGTTTTTTGGATACATAAGTATTTTTATGATATTGGTATGCAGTCGTGTCAAATACAACAAAACGGTTTTAGTCACAATTTGCTGATTAAAATAATTTAAGAAAGAAATATCTGACACTTTAGACGTGAAGAATAAAATAAAATATTACATATTTACATATCTACAAAAATATTTGAGACAACCAAAGAAAACAACAACAATAGGTATATAAAATAAAAGGATTTAAAAGCGCGAATGTTTCTTTTATACATAAAACGAACTTCTACTGTCCTTACTGCGATGAAAAAATATATTGCGATGAAAAAATATATTGGGAGGGCTTGGCTCATCAGTGGTGAACCCTCCCAGCGGTTTCGCCAATTTGATCCACCAGACCGCTTCTCAGAGCTCTAATACTGTATTGGATCATTCTGCTTTTATATGCTACACTGAAGGATGGAATCTTAGAAATGGTTTTCAAGTATACTATAGACATAAGATTATAGGACAGTAGAATTACATTCAAATATTTGCTTCAAGCAATGCTCTCTTCAGCAAACTATAAAGACAAGGCCAGTTAGGCATATATTAACACAAAGCAATAACGCGCCATCTATATATATATAAAATAAAAGGATATATAGGGAAAGCTGCGACATTTGGTGGTCGATTTTTTTTTACATAGTTTGTTTTAGAAAATATGATTCAAAAAAAAAATCAAATAAAAAATGTATATAACATATATATGATGTAATTTAAAGAGTAGTTACAAAAAGGTATAAGACGCGCAACTTTTTATTAATTGTATAAAGTAGCTTTCTGGTAAGGCCTTCTTCAGCAAAATAAAACACCAAAAAGGTAATGGAGAGAGATTATATAGAATTTTAAAGATATATATTTGCAAACATAAGACATAGGAATTTAAGAATTTACATAATTGAAAAATTTGAAGAACAAACTATGAAAAGGTTGATGAACTTAGTGAATAGAGAAATGGACAGATTATAGATATGAATATCAATATACATACATACATACATACATACATATATCAAAAGAGTAATTAGACAGCATTAAACAACACTAGCAAGATTTAGAACAGGCCATCTCAAGCCATTGAAGATAAAAATAACAACAAAATCTACCCCATTTGCCCAAAATGTAGCTTGGCATCTGCAGCTCCATAACATATTTTGGCTTGCATTAGAGGTACTAAACAGGACCGTTGGGAAAGGCCGCTGCTTATCATAAAACACCTCGAGAAGCATGAACTCGTAGAATTCGTGGAATCTTTACACAAGGGGATAAGAAACAACAACAATAAAAGAGTAAGTATTAAGATAGAAGTGTGACATATTGCCATGGTAGCTGTATACTTTTATTGATATAAAGAGTAGTAGTCTTCAGTGGGTGTTGTTCATTAGAGTGCCAAGTATTGATAACTATGTTGATTATTCTCTTAATTAAGGGAAGGAGGTCTTCCCCCCACCACTCCCCCTAACCACACTATTATGTCATTAATTACCCCCTCATCTTTGTGTGGTGTTAGTTTGCTAGGGGCTGTTGTTGTTTACATCGTCGAATCTTCGTGCTTCAAATGGCCATATGATTAAACAAAGATAGAAATTAGATGATTTTTATACTCTATATTTGATAGGTATACAGAGATGAGCCTCAAGTTTTTTTTTTTTTTTTTAAATTCTTTTGACTAATTTTTTTGTCCTTCCTCTTAATTTTGTTGATTTCATGTTTATTGTCCGATTTGCCTTCTTTTTCCCTCCTTTAACCAACTTCTCTCTCTCTCTCTCTTTTTTTTTTTTTTTGTAAAGGTGTTAATTGTCCTACTTTTACTCCTTTTCTTCACAGCTATTTTTCATATAAATAAATTATTTATATAATGATTTTATTCAATCTATAAAAATATATGTTTTTTTTATCAATTTTCTGTCGCTGCCTCTCAAACCTTTATTTGATAAAAGAAATGTAAAAATTTGAATTTTAATATTATTATAAGGGTATTTTTTAATTGTTAACATAAGTTATAAAAAATATTATTAAAAAAAATAATAAATAGTAACCACAAGGACTCATCCTTTTTTTTAACTGATGACCTTGTTTTGTTGTTTAAGTAAATCAATTAGATGTGTAAAGAAACTAATTTTTTTAGGATCATTATGAGATCATTAATTATATCCTCTCCAAAGTCATTGCCATATTAAAGACAAATAAATAGCGTTGTCCCAGCTAATGTCTACAATGAGGGGACTTTCACGAAATATATACACGAAGAACATTTATATATACAATTTTAATATATTTTCATACAGTAGAACCTTTTGTTTCAGTTGCAGAGCTAAAGTGTCCTTTAGAGAGAGGTGTCCTCTTACCGGAGAGTTGCTAAAAAGTAAAAATGGTATTTTTGGGCGATGAAAACTGTCCTTTGTAGTGAGGTATCCTCTAGCGTTAGTATCTTCTAATGGAGGTTCTACTGTACTTATTGATTTTCAAACTACATCCAAAGATAGTTATACATAAATAAATAAATATATGAATAAATTATTCATTAAAGAAACTTTCTTTTTTTTCTACTTTTGACGATTCGGCAAACCGTTATCACCTTTTTCAAGGAAAACTAATCTTTGGATTGAAAAAAAGTTGTAAGAAATAATTAATCAAATTTATAAAATACATCCTCTGTGAAAAACTATATCTATGAATTTATCTACGAATAAATAAATGACAGTTTTTAACATAGATAAAATTATGAAAGTAATAGATGATAAAGAGAGAAAACTAATCTTTTAATTAAATTTGACCAAATATCCTATGCCAAAAATATTACGCGACCATGTCTATGATAAGAAAATATCCAAGAATTAGGTTATGATAAAACTTATGTAGAACCTTTGATTGATTAGAAATGTCGTGATACCATAAAAACATCTATGAATTATCAGCCAATCATACCTTTTCATAAGAAAATTTTGCGAAAAGCTTTTTTTAATTGGCTTTACCAGAATCTATGGGAAAAGATGATATCATATATAGCCTAAGGGAATATCTATATCACAAATTCTTGATAACAATACAATGTTCATATATCGAACATCTACTATGGCGAGAAATCACCTCGAATAAAAAATTTCGTCTGCTTCGTGAGCATATTCCCATTTCTTCTGTAGGCTAAACGCTTGGGTGAGGTTATTGATGAGATGTTGATGGGTTTTCTATTGATTGGACTTTTTTGTTGTTGAAATTAGGCACGAGGATATCGTTTTTGCCTTTAAGGTATTGTTTTTTTTTTGTTTATATCATATATTTATTGTTTAGAAGTTCACTTATTATGGTAGTCATTGGTGATATTTAAAAAAAAAGATGTTTTGGAATGTGTAGAGAAAATAAAATACCTCATAGTTCTACTAAAGCTGAAAATAATGATGTTTGATGGTTATCATAATAATAGAAATTATTGATTAATTTCATCTTTGAAAATTTATAATTCCTATCATCATTTGCTCATTTTCTATCCAAGGTTGTTTATTTTAACAATGAAATGGTGTTGAAAGCGTAATTGAATGTTGTTGTTTCGAAAGGGGTGGTGTTGGTGGTGTCTTTTCCATGGAGCAGATAAGATCGGTCCGTGCACCCTGATCACAATACCGGCCAACTGAGGTGGTGGTGGTGTCTTTTCCATGGAGCAGATCAGATCGGTCCGTGCACCCTGATCACAATACCGGCCAACTGAGGTGTCTTGTCCGTATATTTGTATATATACGGTGGTGTATATTTGATGAGTGGTACCTGCTTGTATTCAAGGTGTTGGTCGCAATTGAAAAAAAAAATAAAATTGAGGACATAGGAGTTTGAAAAGCATCTGTAAACACAGTTTGTTTCGCAAAAAATAATATTAAAAACATTTATGTAAATAGAAATGTTTGTGTCGTTTTTGTTCGGCCTATGTTTGCCCAATATTTAACCATTTTGGATGAAATTTGCCGAAATATAGAGTTCGGTTTTCAGGAGAAGTCATATTGTTGACCTTTGAATATGTATGGGGTAACTTATTAATAAAGCTAGACATTATTTAGTCCAGTTTTTCTTCATATGTTTCCACGATATTTGACATTTTTAAATAAATATTTGCCGAAATATATGTTTATTAAGGCTGGAGGATTACTATGATAATTTCGACCTCTGAATATGCACAATTTGAGGACTACTACATATATCCCTGCTGTTCTGTATTTATCGAAATATAGAATTAGTGGTCTGGAGGAATCATGGTCAAGGTTTTGACTTATAAAAATATGCATATTAACTCGATAATAGGCTATTTACATATTCCTGTTGTTCTACACAGGTTTACACAATATATTTCACTCTTTTGGATGAAGAATTACCGAAATATAGAGTTAGTGGTCTGGTGGAATCATGGTCGAAGGTTTGACCTATGAAAATGTGCATATTAACTCGATAATAGGCTATTTACATATTCCTGTTGTTCTACACAAGTT
Organism: Cordylochernes scorpioides; assembly: GCA_030710605.1. Classification (NCBI taxonomy): domain Eukaryota; kingdom Metazoa; phylum Arthropoda; class Arachnida; order Pseudoscorpiones; family Chernetidae; genus Cordylochernes; species Cordylochernes scorpioides. Next base: position 33,777,561 of record CP092876.1, read on the forward strand.
TACACAATATATTTTACTCTTTTGGATGAAGAATTACCGAAATATAGAGTTAGTGGTCTGGTGGAATCATGGTCGAAGGTTTGACCTATGAAAATATGCATATTAACTCGATAATAGGCTATTTATATATTCCTGTTGTTCGCACACGTTTCCACAATATATCTCAAGTATTTGGCTGAAACATTACCAAAACATAGAGTTAGTGGTCTGGAGGAATAGGTGACAAAGTTTTGACCAATGAAAACATGCATATTACTTCGATAATAGGCTATTTATATATTCCTGTTGTTCTGCACACTTTTACACAATATATTTCATTTATTTGGATGAAATCTTGCCGAGATATAAAGGTAATGGTCTGGAGAATTCAGTGCAAAGGTTTGACATATGAAAATATGCATATTAACTCGAAAATAGGCAATTCACATTTCCCGGTTGTTATGCACAGGTTTCCACAATATATTTCACTTATTTGGATGAAACATTGCCTAGATATATATAATTAGTGGTCTGGAGGAGTCAGCGTCATATTTACAGACCTTAAATATTAAATACTTTACTAAGTCATAGTATCTATGGGTTATCTTTTTAATTGCTCACACATACCTCCTTTGTATATACATATACGTTGTGATTCACTTTATTCGAACGCGTAGAATATTGTAGAAATATAATTAAAATAACTACTCACGTTTTCTCTATGGAATAAATTATTCAATAATTATGATTTAAAGTCCTCAAGCTCTATCAAATTAGGCATGTAGAATAATTAAACTCGAAATTTCTTGCAGACTTTTAATTAATTACAAAAATATTATTGCGAAAAGAACATAATTAATAATTTTTATTTAAAGTTTTGTTAGGTTATGGGAATAGTGTCGGGTTATGTACATGAGGCAGCCAGTGTGTAAATTAGAGAAATTTCTATAAAGTTTGTTTTATCTTTTTGTGGTGTTTGGTTAATATGTAGAGACCAGTTGCTTCTATCTTGTTGGGAATAAGGCAAACATGGCACAAAGATTAGATCTTTATAACTAAACTTGACCAGACTGATTTGCATATTTCCTTTATTCCGCATACGCTTCTAGGATTTGTAGTCTATCTTGATCAAACATTGATAGGATTTAGAGCTAGAAAGACGTCACTGTCATACATTTAACACCTCGGTGTATGCAAAAGAGTCCGTTAACGGTTGATGTTAGGAAAATGATTATGATAATAATATATTGATTAATATCTTTATTTCTATCACTATAACTAATACATTAGAGCCTCCCATGTGATAGAACATCGCCATAAACATTGCTAAACTCGGTCTCTCCAGGAGGAGGTGGTCTCTTATCAGAGAGTCATTGATTTCAGGTCAAGTCATGAAGAGCTTTCACTGCTTTAACAGAAAGTGTGTTTGTCTCTAATGAGACACAACCTCCAATATAATCCGGATATATCCTGGTTTTTAGGCGGTTTATCATGTGTGTGTGAGAGAATATACTACTATTTAACCAAATAATATTAATAAACTTTTGTTAAAACAATTTTAGATGAGAAAACAATCACTAAGAAAGATCATAAGCGAAGCCAGGACATTTTCTAGTGTATTTAAAAAAAGAAACAAAAAATAGGTCGGGTCCAGTCTTTTATATCCAAACACCCCATACATCATAGAAGCTATTCAAAAGCACTACTTCTCAAGAAGACAAAGAGGTGTTTTTATAGATAACCACTGGTGGCAGACGAGTTTTACTCCCTATCTTCTGCCTAGAATTACGGGCTCACAGGTGATCTATTGAGGGTAACCCTCTGGGAATCAGGAAACTGCTTTCATTTGCATAACCAATGTATCTACCTTATTTACACTCCCAATGTGTGCTTATAAAGATTCTTCCTCGTATATCCATGCTAATTTGTTTGGTAATTAATAGGATTTCAGGATATTTTGAATATTAATTGGATAATAATTAGATCATTTAAAAATAGAGGAAAATAAGCGAAAATCTTTGTGAAAAGATTCATGAATATTTAATGTATTATGAATATTAATTATTTATTGATATGTGTATGCTAGATATAAAGTTCAATGTCAAATTTAATAGGATGCAAATTTATTGAGAATTGGCATAAAAACCTGATAAAATTATTCGCTTCAACTCTATATAAAAAAACACTATTTTGGAAAGGTAATAATATAAATTTATTCATTAAATCTCAATCTCGCTGTTTTTTGTGCATCCAGAAATGGTTAAATCTTGTTCCATTATAGGTAAGCCTTGTAGAGTTACGGTAGGATTGAGGAACTTGTGCTCTATAACTTTCAGAGTCAGACAGTGAACTCCAACACAGGCCATGTGAACCCTATTCCCAAATAGTGAAAAAAAAAATAGTATGAAAGTATTATTGTACAGGAATCAGGTAAAAGAGTCGGTGGATGAGTGATATAAAACCCTCGATTCCCGACAGATATGAACCAGGATCGAATCCCGAATTGTACACTTTTTTTTACTGTGAATAACATAAGCTAGGTTGTGCTCTTTTTGAGCGGTACCGAATAAAGTTATTTTATAACAGGGATCAAGTTTATTAAAAATAATATAACTTACTTTTCCCTTAATAAATTTGTAACGTTAATTATTTGTACATGTAAATGGATCAATATATATTTATTCTGTTAAATCAATATTTATATGGAAATTCCGATTTAGAAAAAGACATTTTCATCTATTCAGACCCGCGAGCAACTATATTTAATTATTTGCAATGTATTAATAAGCATAATTAAGAATTTAAATACTGTGTATATGCTCTACAAAAATTACAGGAGACTTCAAAATTAAGAATAAAAGTGATTTTTCTTAAAAACGATTTATCTTTGTAGCTAAAATGGCTAAAATTAAAAAAAGGTATGCCGAAATATCTTATATATATTCCTGTTTCAAAAAGTGGATTTATTTAAATTGAAAATACGTACGTATAATTCGATCATTGTTGATTAGCGCATGTTCTGTTAAGACACAACTGTTATAAAAATTTTCGAAATCTCTTGCGTCTTCTGAAAGAAATCTGACATCATCTATTCGTATGTCGGGTTTTGTACTATAAATAGCGCATAAGATGGTAGATGCAAGCCAATCTCAGACTGAATTTGCCAAATGACTCACTGTTAACAGAAATATGGTCTTCCATGTCCTGGATAATTGATTGAAACCAAACAATCATCAGAAGACCAACACAGGGACAGAAATATTCATCACTATTCAAGAAGTTCACTATCTGACTCCGAAAGCTAAGCAGCACATGTTCCCCAACTCTCCAATGAGCGCTGATGTGTCTTGGAACACAACAGTTTCAAGATGACTGTTTATCGAAGACTTCAGTATTTATGCGAAACTACCAATGGTATGTCACCCCGGCTATCACCCCTTCTCACAGAATAACCCACTTTAATTGGTGCCATGAACATCAATCTTAGGTCCAGGATCAGTGGATCTATGTTCTCTTCAGCGATGAGCCAATATTTACACACACAAACACACGCATATTAAGACTACTAGTCTTATACAGATTTACCACAAGAAGGAAGTATATTTCGAGCTCCTATACTCCAGGCAGTGCAGAACCCAACAGCATCCAGCTCCGACGCATGTCCAGTGACCACACCATGCATAGATTGGCGTATTACTGAAAATCACTGAGCCAATATTCAGTCTAAATACTGATTCTCAACAAGTCTTTATCTGTAGTGAACCAGGTACACGTTTATATCCCCCTAACATAAGACAAAGATACTATTTTGGAATATGGTTCACATGGCCTGTGTTGGCTTCATTTTTAAAGGTCATATTGACTGCTCAAGGATAGAGAACGAGACTCATGAGAGGTTTGTGGGATATTTCATGTAAGACAGAAACCCCAAGATAATTTTTATAGATGATGCTGTTCGTCCACATACATATCTGAATGTAATTCTATTCTCCTAAAAGCTTATGTCCATAGTTTGCTTACATACTATGTAGTTCTAAAATTCCACCCTTCAGTGCAGAATATAAAAGCAGAATGATCCAATACTGCATTGGATCTCTAAAGAAGCGGTCTGGTAGATTAAAAAAAAAAAAAATTGGCGAAACCGCTGGGAGGGTTCACCACTGATGAGCCAAGCCCTCCCAATATTTTTTCATCGCATTTACGACAGTAGAAGTTAAATTTATTTGTGAAAAGAAACATTCGCGTCTTAATGTCTTCCTTCGTTACATACAGAAGTGTCAATCAATAATTTCCTCGAGGATGAGGATATTCAGATAATGGATTGGCCAGCAAGATTTGAACTCTATAGAACATGTCTGGAAGATATGTTTGTCACCTCTCTTTTAGAACCTTCCTCGTGCTGAAATCTGCGGTTTTTTAGAAGTAAGATTAATTGATTTATGACCTACAACACCTGTTGATCAAATTAAACGCTCTTTTTCAGAACTATATAGTCATAAGTGACTACTATTCTCGATATTAACTTCTATTTCTGGAATATATTCTTTCTCCTTTATATGTTTCTATTCAATAAATATATTTCTTAGGTATTTATTTTTAAAACCACACATAGGAATATATGTATTGCCCCTTAAATAAACAATATGTATACCAATTTACATATTTTTAAATAAAATATTTGTTTTAGTTCATTTAAGTTTGCGCACCAGTGGATTACATGTACCTTTTGAAATATTGTACGATTTGATTGAAAATTTTATATTTGACGATTTTATATCATGATATTAGAGCTCTAAGAAGCAGTATGGTGGATTAAATTGGCGAAAACGCTGAAGGGATTTACCATTAATGAACCAATCCCTCTCAATAGTTTGTATCTCAGTAAGGACAGAATAAAATTTGTTTTATTAAGAAAGAAGAAAATCTTGTTTATTCGTTTTCATTTCTTGTAATTTCACCTTCTCCGATTTGGTGTTTTCACAGTGAAATTTCCTTGTTCATTTAATATGTCAAAGTATTGATTCATATTGCAGGAAAGTATTTGGGATTTTTTTCTTACGCGATTTTCATATAAAAATTTAAAGCAACTCTCTAATTAATTTAAAGCAATTTATAAGGAAAATCATTTGAGAGAAAAATTTCATCTGGGGTGTCTTGCAAAAAAATGACTTAATTAACTCAAGCTTTCGGCCTTGGAGCTCTTCTTCAGGAGTAAGGTTAATTATAACATCATAGTGATAAAAGTCTATATATTATAAATAAAATAAATAATTCGCAAAGAGAGGAATTCCTTTTTATCACACTACATTAAAAGCTTTCATGCGTGACAGTCCTTCGACAGGTGTGAACGGGTATAAAACTACGTTACTAAAATTCAGAAATTAAACAAATTCCTATATTATGATGCACTAGCGCGCCATCTGTTATGAAAATTCGAAACTATTTTAGACGCGTAAGATTCCTTTCGAAATTAAACAATATCTACTGCCCTTGCCGCAATGGAAAAATAAATAGGAAGGACTGGCTCATCAGTGGTGTTTAATTTCAAAAATAATCTTACGCGTCTAAAATAGTTTCGAAATTCATATATGCATATAGATAGGTAGGAAATATGAGATGGATATAATACAAATGAAAACACCAAAACGCGAATGTTTCTTTTTACAAATAAATCAAACTTCTACTGTCCTTACTGCGATGAAAAATATATTGGGAGGGCTTAGCTCATCAGTGACGAACCCTCCCAGCGGTTTCGCCAATTTAATCTACCAGACCGCTTCTTTATTTGTGAAAAGAAACATTCGCGTTTTGGTGCTTTCATTTGTATTATATAGATGGCGCATTATTTCTATATATAAGATGGATATGAAAATTCGAACTATTATAGACGTGTATGATTATTTTAAAAATTAAACAATTTCCTCTGCCCTTACTGGAAAATTAATGGGAGTGCCTGGCTCATCAGTGGTGAACCCTCCCATTAATTTTTCCATTGCAGTAAGGGCAGTAGAAATTGTTTAATCTTTAAAATAATCATTCTATAATAGTTTCGAATTTTCATAACAGATGGCGCGCTAAGGCCTCATAATAAGATAGATATTCAAATACTGATTGACACAATGTCAAATTATTTTGACAAAAATAAGCAGTTTTAAGCTTCTCAGTGTTTGGAGGGAAGAATGTGGTTTGTTTGTTAAGTGAACCGATCTCCCACGCCTTCTCATTGGAAGAATGTAGCCATGATTGTATGTAAGAGGGTGCAAAGGGAATGCTAGGGCTGTCAGTGGATTATTGTGTTGAGATGCTTAAAGTGTTCTCCGTGTGTTTTATCCGTGTCTGGTAATCTCCTAGCATACCTGTGTAACCCCGGTCTGATCTCTACTACGTTGGAATAAAGATAAGTAATACTTTTGATATAACTTATTGTGTTATTGATTTACCTTTTTTTCAAAAATACTTTTTAGTGTTTCTTGAAAATAAAGATACTTCGGCCAGTAAATCTTTTTATTACCTCGATGTTTCGACAAAAATATTTTGTCCTCGTCAGCAGCAAACAAAAATTAAAACATTTGGCAAGGCGTTAAAAATCATTCTAAGGTTCCAGGGCGTTCTCACGCGATATTCCAAATTTTGTACAACATCTAAAGCACGAGTCTCAAAAATAAATATTTAACTCACAAAATATTAGTGTATTACGTGTTGGGGTATATTTTTTGCTACCTTTTACCTTTGTGTAAACACGTAAAAGTTTCCTTTTATCAATAAAGCAGTTAAATCATAAAAACACTAAGGATTATTAGTTAATGCTAATGCACTATTTAGGCTATCTGTAATTATAGGAATGTTACAAATTGGGAACCTGGGAACAAATCATGTAGGAGATTCCGAAATTATACTATCATATTTGTCGGCCAAATGTATGGAACTATTATTGCCTTTGAGGGTTTTTTATATCACATAAATGTGCTAAATAAATACGGAAACAACTTTCTTTGCATATTCATGACATTTGTTAATCTGTTTTTCTGTTCTTTAACAATATCTGGTTCCCAGTAGCGTTTCGCTTTTACATTTCAATCTCTTCTAATTATATCTTCATTGTTTGCTATCCAGTTCAACAGTCCAATTCTTCTTCCTGCCATTTTCTTTCTATTTATTTCTCCATTAAACCTGTCATATGTTTTTTATAGTACGAGAATAAATCTAAGTCTAAAAGTCTCTTTATTTGTGGATCGCTTCACGGGATTTCGAGCCTTTCAGTTATTCGACGGGTATAAATTAACAGGTAAAAAAACCTCTGGGAAACAATCAACCAAAAACGAAAGTTTTCTCCTCTACATGTATTGATTATTCCTAACGACAAAGCGCTAATATAGTATTATCTAATCTTAATTCTAGTTTATTAAGTAGGCGGAGATTTAAAAAATCGAATTCCATTGAATGGTATATTGTTTGAAGGCCTGTTTTGAAGGGCACTTGGCTTGAAAAATATCGCTTTAACTAATTTTGAATCGTCAATATTCTAATCTTGGCTCACTTAAACCTAGTATTTGCGTCCCATGTCCAACCGAAGCAACATATATCATAAATATTATTATCATTGTCGAAATTTGATGCACTTACAATAAAAAAGCGGTAGCTAACTAACCACAAAGATTATCATAGCTTGTATTGCATGTAATTGGTATTAAAAGAATTAAGTGAAAACGAGAAACAATCTGTACTTCCCCAGTTAACTCGCACACAGGTTTGCATACCTCCACAGTATAAGGGGTGAGGTGTAAGAACAAAACAACATAGAGAGGTGTTCATTCATCCTATGGCCACCAAGCCCGGAAGTATGGTGCACCAAGGCCCCACTGTCTCAGGACTACATAACGGGGGTTTATAGGTGCCATTAATGTCCCGGATCAAAGACCGCCCCACACTGAGCTTATGCAAATTTGGACGTACCGTTAGATGTTCTCGTAGCCCTCCCTTCCTTCATCCCTTGTTGAATTCCTTCAGTGGGGTCTTACCGGTTGATCACTATTAGGACAAAGTAGATGTTATAAGGGATTGGTTGTGAAGTGATATGAATCCTCAATTTCAGACAGCCACGGCCTGGGATCAATTCCTGCATTGTGTGTGTGTGGGCACTTTTATTTTCTTAAAGTATATCTATATGTATATATAATCAAAGAATTTAAGCACGATTATTTTATATTTAATACAAACTTCTAATGTCCTTATTACGATGAAAAAATATATTGGGAGGGCTTGGCTCAACAGTGGTGATCCCTCCCAGCGGTTTCGCCAATTTAATCCACCAGACCGCTTCTTAGAGCTTTGATTTTGTATTGGAAGATTCGGCTTATATACGCAGCACTAAAGGGTGGAATCTCAGAAATGGTTTTCAAGAAAACTATGAACATAAGCTTTTAAGACGACAGTAGAATATATGCTTCAATGATCCCCAATTCTTGAAAAAAGTCCAACTAAATCAGTGAGTGCAAGTAATCAAACTGAGCTCCCTGACACATTTGTTAGTGCAAAAGTCGAACTTCTTTCTAAATGTGTAGCCATATAGTGTAATTGCAGTATATAAAAGTAGTCGCGCTAACTACCCACCATGATTATCATGGCCTGTACCATATATACTCTCTAAAGATGATAAAAATAATGTGTTACAAAATTTGATAGTTCTATTCAAAATAGATTTTTAGCATTGTTCTTTATTCTATATTTGTGATATTTCCTTGTTGCCCATTAAAATTAATACACCATAAATAAGGCACTAGGCAAACGCAAGATTTGCATAAAATGTATAACATGCTCGGATATTCAATAAATGGAGCTATTAAAGCACAGATTCTTCTTTTAAAATAAACCACACCTTCAGGGAGGGCCTGGTTCATCAGTGGCAAACCCTCCCAATGGTTTCACCAGTTTTTAATCTACCATATCGCTTTTTAGAAATCTACTGTTATATTTCACAATTCTATTTGTAAATCTCCGACATAGGTGAGGAGAGACTTATTTATAAAGTAAAATCCGCGCTTTAATAGTTCAATTTTTAAAATATAGATGGCGCGATTTTCTCATATGTTTTAATTTATGCTTGACTATGAAAATGATTAAAATAGCAACTCCAATATGCAAAGAAGTAGGAAAGGAGTAGCACCGCCTATAGTATGTATAAAAGATAGGATTATATTTTTGTTATTTGAGAAAAGCTCTTGTTTTGTGCATCTAAAATATGGATCCTATACTATCATAATCAGAGTTCGTCTTAACGCCCTGCAGGATTAGAGCTACTATTGCAACCAAAGGTGGCTACTTGAGGTGCAATGATCTTTGATACACTATATTTTAAATGTATTTTTAATATAATGAACACTTTCTCTCATTTTATACTAAAGGTTCGGCAAATATGACTCTCGTAAAGCTAGAGTCTGCCTGGCCGGAATAAATAGTTCTTCAAATTAAAGATACTTCGGCCTTTTTTATTGTCTCAACGTATAGAATAATTTTTAACGTTTTACCAAATGTTTTAATTTTTGTTCGCTCCTGACGAGGACAAAAGATTTTTGTTGAAACGCCAAGACAATAAAAAATATTTTATAAAGGACTGCGGCGTATGATTATAAAACAACACTTAAAGTTTCACCGCATAAGTTTATTTTCTGTGAAAAATCAATATTTATTTCAAAGAGAAATATTTACTATTTCTAACTTTTTTGGATGAAGTATGAAAGGGTGAAAATATGAAGAATAATGGCGAACGGAATAAAAAAGATTTATTGGCCGAAATATCTTTAATTTGAAGAAGAAAGATGATTCTGCTTTTTGTTTTTCTTGGTACGTATTATTAATAACCTTTTTTTTTTTTGCATTCCCAAAGCACTATTTAGGTACTGAAAATGAGTAATTTACAATGATGATGATGACTTCATTACAAAAATCAGATCGTTTGTAGAAGAGCTTTGTTCGTATAAAATATGTACATGTAAATTCTGTTGTTGTTGTTTCTTATCCCCTTGTGTAAAGATTACACGAATTCTATGATCTCATGAAATGGGCTGTAGGGATGCAGCTTTCGTTGATCATGGCACCATGATCCAGGCACACTTTGATGAAAGTCTGACTTTGCCTACATGTAAATTCTACAGTCCTCAAATTTTATCTCCATAGTTTGTTTAAATATCATATCCAGGATTCAACTCTATAATATTGCCATACAATACAATAAACTTACAATACAGTATTCGAGCACTAAGAAGTGATCTGTTGAAACCAATTGGTAAAACCGCTGGGAGGATTCACCACTGATAAACCAGACCCTCCCAATATTTTTATAATAGGTTAGCAGGAAGTTTGTTTTATTTAAATACATCGTGTTTAATAATTACATTTCGTATGTAGAGATGACGCGTTATTACCTCATGTTTAATAAGCAAGAGTATTACTAGTAATTTTTTTAGGTGAAGGCATTGATTTGAAAAATAAAGTAAAGACTACCTCTCCCTTCAAAATAGACGCAAAACTATGCGTCATTTATTGACCGTCATTACAATCTAACAGACTCGTTCAGTGACAAAGCCATAACACCAACTTTGACACCTTTTCAGTACAGGACAAGATTGAATTCTATGAATTTTACTGAGTATTCTCGAATTATATATATTTTGTCAAAAAGGTGATGAGCTACAAGTATTATTATGAAGTATTATGACAAATTGTATGGAATTTTAATATTTTATGCCTTAATTAAGACCCAATCTTATTGAATATAACCAATTTGATTCCAGCAGTGGTCTTTGATAAGGCGTTTTACTACTCAAATAAATACTCGCTTATCGATGAAAATTTGAACATACTTTTTATAAATATATTATCGATCAATAATATCATAACTGATTAAATTAATATAAAAACAAGGATTTAATCATTCAAAGTTTTTATTGAAATAACGCCACCTTATATGAGCAAATATGATTGAGACTGATTAAAGGAATTTGAGCACGTTAATTCTAAAAACGCTTCAAATTTCCCTCAAAAAAGAGAGCTACCAGAAGATTAAAAAAAGTCGTGTAATAATCGTGTTAGAAGAAAAATTGATGATATGATTTTTCTTAACCATAATGATTATATACTTAAAGAGAGTTTAGGCAGAACCATTTAGCGATGAAGGGATGAATTTTTTATTTTTTTCTTAAGAAGAGGAAAAATTGTTGTTAAGTAGATGCAAATCATAATGTTCCTCAATTTTTCACTTATTGATGATCGAAGCGTTATATAGCAATCTTCTGGTGTTAAATTGGAACACCGCCTTGTGTCTTTTGGTCGTTATTTATGGCCTTGTGGATTAATGAAGTCAATTTGTGTCACTCACGCCCTCTGGCGCTTGTTTTTTATTTTCTAATCAGTGAGCTTAAGGAAAATACAGCAAGTTTTAAATTAGTACCTAACTATAATTAGCAATTAGTTTTTCACGTTGTAAATTATGCAATTTTTTTTCATTGATATATTTCATATTGTTTTGACATTGATAAATTTTGCGTGAAAATATACATTAAAGATTCGATACCTTCAAGGAATTTAAGGTATCAAAAGATATTTTGAAAATGACCTTTCTTCAGCCTAAAAATGCCCATATATCTTTGGTATTACATCATATATTTTTATTTTATATAGTACTATTGTAGTTTGTCTATATATTTAAACATTGTATATATAAAATTGAGCATCATAATAGATGCTTTCATCGTTGAAAATGATCAAAATTTTGAAAATGATTGAAACTCGAATGTTTTAGAAAGTTTTTGCCTAAAAGAATTGTTATCATAGCTCGAACATTACTCTACGGGACAATTTTTACGCCGCTGGCTACCTAGGTTAGGTTAAGGTCAAGTTCAGGTTAGATTAAGTTAGGTTAGGTTATGGTTATGTTCTGTTTAGGTTAGGTTCTTGTTAAGTTAGGTTCTGGTTATAGATTCATCCGTCCTACTATTTTTCTTCTTTTTCTTTCTTATCTCTACTCAACAATTATAATAGAGTATCAAGCTTGTAGAGCTTGGGGATGTCTGCTGGGGATGAGTAGATCTCATCAGAGGAAATTTGACAGGCGTCATGACTGGGTGAATTAGAATGCGTCTTTGTCATTAAGACTGCGAGTATTACTCGTAGCAGTCCAAATTAGCTCCAATATGAATTGGCCGCTTCTGACATGAGGAACAGACGCCATGTGCAACCGCTCATAACATGGAGTACAGACTCATCCAGTATCTCTGGATCAAGAGCCCTTACAGAGTACTATCAGCTGGGCCAGCTGAGAGGCCAGGTTTTTTAGCGAGTTTGTTACTGCTCCCCCTCCTTCTTTTTCATCCAGGCTTGAGACCGGCAAAGGTGGAGTTCGCCCTACCATTAAATTTTAGCGATGAACAAAAAGGTGTTCAAGAATGATCTTAGCAACCCTCTTAATATAAATCATGTAAATATTTCCACAATCATAGAAGAATGTATCTATAACTTCTTTAAACAACATTACCTTCCAGTTAGAAGTCCAATCCCTCGTTTAAGTGTTGGGTGGGAGAAACAGCACGAGTAGGGGACTTTCCTGTAGTGCGGTGGGGACTATGTGAGACCGCTACGGTGACCATGAATGCCCATGCAGGAAAATGTGGCTGACTAACGAGGCAATAGCACCCCTTCATTCCATGAAGCAGCCCCAGTTCTACTCCATAACCACACCGTACCCTGTATATCGCAAAAAATGCCTGATATGTAATGCAATCAACCTAATACAAGAGTAAATCGTAGAAAGAGTTTTCAAAATCCCTGGCCAATTACATTTTTTAAAGACGCTGCTAACTACTCAGCTCGAGCTGTCGAGGCGAGAACAAGGCCGAACAATTACTTTGTCCGCTAGATGATTCATCAGTCGCTTTCAAACTTCATCTATGACTCTTACTTAACCCTCGTTCTACACGCGTCTTCTAACTTTGGCTGAAATCCCAGTTGTTTATTTACATCAGCTTCATGCAACCGTTAGAATTTTCTGAACAAGATAGGGGACCATTATCATTTTACTCATCCAACACAATATCAGCCCTCAAATCGTACTTCGCTTCAGGTCAAGATATTTAGAAACAAGTATTAAAAATACATTCCATACGAAATTCCCGAAATAGCTTTAAACAATGCGGTGTATATGACACATTATGGTAGATCTGTCTGCAAATTAAATCGGCGAAACATCTGGAAGGGTTCGCCACTGCCATCCTATTCCATTATTATTTATATCATTGCAGTATGAAATCTGTTTAAATTTACATTGTAATTATAATATACACTCTCACATGGACAAAACTTAGGGAGTGGAATGTTTTTGATAGCCGGTCGTTTTTTTTTTTTTGAATGAAACAGAGACAATTTTGTTCCCACTTGTGGTTATCTTGTGTGTCTTCAATAAAAATCACTGTGTATCAGATATCTTTCAGAGTTATTGTAAGAATCCCTATATACATGCTAAAAGGTACAACTTCCTTAAGTTTTGTCTATGAGTGTAGGTAGCCTTAACATTTATAACTATTTTCATCATATTTATCAAGTTCCAATAATTGGTTTGTTGTTTTTAAGTAAATTTGATCGAACATACCTGTAGGTTCGGCCTACTGTACTCGCTGTAGAAATCAAAATTTAAGAAGTTAAACATCTCCTATTTCATTCAGATACAACTCTTGTTACCATCAACTATGACTCATACTTTGTCCTATAAGCGCTACCACTTTTGCCGAAAGTTACTTTTAATACAACCGATTTTGATCAAATAAGGGAATAGGGGGTCTTAAACTTTTGTGGTCTATTAAGAATATACCTTATTTAATGAAAAAGAAAATCAGCAAATCTCAATACTAATTTTTCTGAAAATATTAAAGTTTATTTATTTAAATCTATATAATAGAGTTATTTATGGTTATTTTGCAGGGAAGAAATTGATCTATAAGAGCATAGGGCACCTCTCCCGTCAAAATAAAAGTCAACGTCGGTGGACGCTTCTAAGTTTGCCAAAGCATTGGTTAGTCCTAGAAAGAGCATGTTCCTCGGTGTAAAAATAAACAACAGATATAAATTCATATGAAGAAGCATTCAAAGTATATATTTTAGAGTTCTAAATAGAAAAAAATATATATAATATATTTTTTATCAAAATAAATGAGTGCAATAAGTATTATGATAGGACATTAACTTTTAACTGTTTTTAATATAGAAGTTACCTGGCGATCATTCCAATTTCTATATAAATGAATACATTATAGGTCAGATAAGTCTGTCTTCGGTCTTTGAATATTATAGTGTTTCTTTTATTTTCATCTTCATGCAAATAAAAACGTTACTATCCGAAGTGTCCTCTATTCTAAAGAGCTCCTAGGAATGAAGGAATGTGTAAGTAGCTATCACCGACAAGAAAATGTCCGAAGAAGAAGAAGAGGAGAAAAAAAAAACGAGCACTCACGCCTAACTCCTCTCCATCAAACTCCCTTTTCATTAAAGGTCGCGGGAAGCCTAAAGCCCAATAAAAGCAATTTCTCTCTTTATTTGAGGATCCTAGTGGGTGTAAATCTCATGGGGAGGGCCGAGTGGTTATGGCATGAGTGATGGCAAGTGGGCTCGTGACTCCTGGATCCTGGACTATGGCTTCTAATTAAGAAATTAGCCCCTCCTTCGGGATCAGGGACTCCACGCCTCTTACTTGATCGATTTGGTCCCTTTTAGTGTCCACCTCTTCCATTTTTCAAAGATTCTAATCATGGTTTTCTTATTTAGATTACATGCAAAAAATGTGATTTCTCTCTCTATTAAATATTAATGGTTCTTTAGGCATTTCGGCTAGAGGATTTTTATTTTTTCGAGTTTGGTCAAGAATATTTTGTCCTCAACAGGAAGAAGAAAAACATTTTGTCAAGGCATTACAAAATATTTTTGTTGAAATTTCGAAAAAATAAAACTCTGGCCGAAATGTATTTCAATTTAAGGAACTAAGAATGGCGGCCAGGTTAAACCTCTATCTTCAATATGAATAATCTTTCAGAAATACGAATCAGAAGATTATGACAGGTATTAGACGTAATTCAATCCTAAAATATTCTTCTTTGTACTCATATTTTCTATTTATACTATTGTACATATATTTGGAACTCCAATACTAATATATGATAAGTGAATGTTATATTTACATAGTGGCCTTGAAGTTATTCTTGATTAAACTCAAGCTCTGTCTCCCACATATGCTGCTATATCTGTGTCTTGCTGTCTTCATTTTTCACAATCCTGCGATTCTCAAACGCATCTGAAATCTATCTTAACATTCTAAATCATATTTGTGAAATTCTTCATTATGGTCATACCAAGTGTTTGTCGCACGAGTTTCCAGGTGTGTCGCTAAATTGAATGATCGAAGTCTAAAATAACTCTTTAAAATTCAAACAAAATCTAATTAGATATTTTACCGCGAATGGATATTAATACGTAAAAATTAAGCACAATAACTATACTCCATTTATTATAACTGAAAAACCTATGAATCAATGCTGAAAAATTATATAAATTAATATTTATAATCCAATATTCTAGTGTTTGGCGCTGTTTACCTTTCCTCAATACATTCAGATTTAACATTTTAATATCTTGAAATGTGAAGAGTTGCAATTAATGTGTGCCAAAAATACACCTGTCCCTTATAATAAATGTAATAAAATTATTAATGCATTAATTTGAGTAAGTTTATCCCTAGCTCACATCTTTAGATCAACGAATAAGTTACAATATTAGCTTTGATGACAAAAGCCAACAACCTGTATAACATAGGTTCGGATCATGGCTGTCAACAGTACATAGGCGGTTTCGATTCCATAACATCCAACGAGAGAAGTATTAAATATGCCAATCTGAGAAAAAAGATGTTTCATCTGGTAAAAAGTAGGAACTGTTTTAGATCAGAATACACTTTAATTCTGCGGGAAAAATATATTCATTTGCCAAAATCTGTCCCTGTACTGATAAGGGCCACAGTTTAAAACCATGGTATAAAGGTTTCTGGATATGGTCTGAATTTTTCAAATCGGGTGTTGTAATAAATTATTTGGTTTGAAATTTCCAAATATGGTGTTTCTGATATGAATCTGCTCTTACTTTAAAGAGATGCCCTGTACTGATAGGGGCCATAATCCAAACGCATGGTAAACAGGTTGTTGACTTTGGTATGAATTTTTCAAATCGGATGTTGAGACAAATTCCTCGGTTTGAATTTTCCGAATCTGGTGTTGTTTGATATGAATCTGCTTTTACTAAACAGAGATGATCGAAAAAATGTTTTTTTTTTTTCAAATTTTTATTTAAAAAGAAAGGCACTTTTTTTCATTTTGATATCTTATAGCAATATAATTACCAGAGAGGCTTGTGTCTTATTTTATTTGAATAAAAAAGGTTTCCCTGATGTATTTTTGAAGTGGTAAGTTACGTTATGAACGTAAGATGGTCTTTTCAATGTCTCTCTCTCTCTTATTCATTAATATTGAATTTCTTTCATTATGTGTGTTTTTGTACCTAAAGATAAATTTGGCATAATTAGGGTCAAATAAGTATATATAAAATCATTTTATGTTTGTCGTTAATTAAAATAATTAATGTCTTTTGACATCATTGGTACTATGTACCTTTGTCAACTTCGATACATTTAAAATTTTGGTTGATATTGGTTTGGTAATATTTCTTTAATTGGTTTCTTTCTCATATTTTTCCATTATTGAAATTTCTGTAGGCATTTAATTCCAAGTTTTTTTCCTCGTTAGAAAGTGACTTTTGCATTTTTATTATTATTGATATATTTATGTCTTTAGAATTTTTATTATCTCTAGAACTTTCGTTGTTTACTTCGTCGAAATATTATTTTCCCATAATCTTTGACGAATGGCATGCTTCACAAGTGCCTTTTACATAATCAATGCATTCAGGGCTTGAGTCAAATTTGAAGTTTTTCAATATATAAATCATTACGCGGATTTTATCTGAAAAAAGTCATAGGTATTTTTAAAAGGAGGAAGTAGATAAAATCTAGCTGTAAAAATAATCAAAAAAAGTAATATCCTGACCGCGATCAAATGTACATTTTGGGTATAAATAACATTAATAAAGAACATTCATACTCTACATGTGAAAATAGTACAAAAGTAAAATTTTACTCGAATCAGATAGCTAAAGATTAAGGAGAAAACATATCTTATTCGTAAAACGACATTTGAAATTTACCCGCATGTGTTTCTTTTAAACGAAAATTCGAAATTTATTTTATGGAGAAATAACGATTATTTCTAACCTTAGGGATGAAACATGTGAGGAGAAATGATAAGCGGAAAAATAAAGTGTCCAGTGATGTCCATTCCCATCCCTGGACACTTTATTTTTCCGCTTATCATTACTCTTCACATGTTTCATCCCTAAGGTTAGAAATAATCGTTATTTCTCCATAAAATAAATTTCGAATTTTCGTTTAAAAGAAACACATGCGGGTAAATTTCAAATGTCGTTCTACAATCACAAGCCACATTATATTGTATTATATCTTATTCGTGCACACACACAATTCGTACGATGTGTACACGTGTTTCTGAAATTATAGAGATACATGCACACGTATGTAAGCATCGAGCTATGCTTTTCCTCAGTGAAATGACAAAGAGATACAATTCTATTTGAGGTTTCAATCAAAATATCCTTATATAAGGAACCATTGGTGTATTCCCCGTCTGAATATATAAAACAATTATTTAGCGTTCATTATTATTTAGACTTCGATATGAGTAAATATATAGAAAGAGCATAGCTCATCATTGTAGTGATTACATATGTTGATTTGTTCTTTTTTTTTTCTCAAAGAAGAAAAATTCCATAAATATGTAAATAGTATATTTAGCATTAGAGAAAAGAAAGGTTATATAAATATAAAAGGATATATATATATATGGTGTTGGTGTGCGCTGAAGTTTCGTTGGATTGTTTAAATAAAATCTTATCCTTTAAGGTGTTTGAGATTTTGAGGCAACCAATAAGAAACGCTACAATATACAAGATTATAAGACCAAATCCAAATAAATTAATAGTGTGTGACGAATCGGTAATAGCGTTGTTACCATCATCAGACAAAAATAATAAATGAGAAAATATATCACAGCATGTTCTTGAATAGTACTGTTATCAAGTCTTATTTTCTTCTAGTGGTAATCTATAATCCAAATTGTGTCATATCAAACACTATGATCATATTAACGGTTATTTGCCTAAAGTTCTAAATTTTTAGACCAAGAATTTTTCTGAATGGTTCTCTATATAGGCCGAAGAATTTAATCTAATAGTAGATCGGCACTGGCAGACTGAACTGGGCTGGAACCTAGAAGAAGGCTCAACAGAGATGAGCCAAATCATGTTAATTTATTTTGTTAGATAAACGACCTGGAGAGAGTCGGACGGGTATAAATAATAAATGGAATATGCAACTTAACCTGGTGTCATACATATTTGCATATTCCGCAGTTTCAAATTTGACTGAGACTACCTACAGACCTATATAACACTCTCTACATATTAAAATATCATCTGATCATTTAAGATGTGTCTGTAAGCTATGGGGAATAGAAGGAACAATTTAATTTGCTTTTTATCGGACTAAATTACATATTTTCCGGAGTTGAAACTACGACTTCTTTGGCTTCTCCCACATATAATTCTATAACGAAATTAAATTTCATTTTAAAATGTTCAATATTCTGTAAGCCTATGTAGAACAAATGGAATGAGCTAAGTTTTTCCCTATAGTACTTACTTGCCTATAGTGCTGTTGAAGCTAGGCCAGAGATTCCTGTTATACTATGTGGTAACATTATTTCATCGGTATAGGTTCATTCTCCAGAGTGGAAGGGTATAAAGAACAAATAAACCTATTCAAAAACTGTAAATCTTTATTTACATTGATTACAGAAGTAGGAAATGAGAAATGTGTTTTAAAATTATCAGCATAATGAACTTTTCATATTAGATTATAATTTGTAGTAGCATTAGAAATAACCCCTGATCAAGTAGTTTTGCAGAAAGTTTATTTTAATTTTTTTAAATCACTTATTTATCCATTTGAAAAAAGGTTTTCTCTTAATCACAATATAGCATTTAAATGGTGAGAATTCACCTCCCATAAAACCAATCATTAATAAATCCCAATCCGAGTCAAAAAGATGGTTCGCAGCACACTACAAAGAGCTACAGTGTATTTTCCACAACCGCCCCAAAATGATGTAAATTAAAGTTATATTAAGAGTTGGGCTCAGCGCCCTGTTGAAAAGTTGGCGTGACTCAATCAATTCTTGGCCTTAAATTGGCTCGGGCTAATAAATAATTATCATTAACTTGGCACGACTTGCTGAACACAGAACCTCCCACGAGATACCACCTACAAAACATGAATATTTCTGGTCTCTCCTGAAGGTGGTCGTTCATTGGAGGTTGTATTAGATTAGTATAAGTTATTTTTGTTTTGACAAAAGAGGTGTATCAACAAATAATTGACTTATTGGAGGTATATTGCCCTCGGTGGCCTGGTACCGTATTATCTTTCGCCTTCTGTAGTAACCTGGCAACCTATATCTTGAACATCTTCGGCAGATAGGCCGTCATGACATTCTTCAAGTTGATACGTATAAAACCGATAGCACCTTGAAGTGAATAACAATTTATAATACTTTAATAAAACATATATGACAAGGTAAAACATTGAAGAGGATAAAAAATGAAATGCTTTAAAACACCAATGAACAACATCATTTTATTTCTGACGCGCGAACCATTCGCTTTATGAGAATTCTACACGCCATGCTTGAAAACCTGCGTGAGAACACAATACTTCAATATAGATTATAAAAAAGCTATCAATGATGTGTCAAGGCCTTTTTTAAAACAAGAAATATCACAAGGAGATGAAGGGATGGTTATGATAATTATTTTTGCGTTAACATAAACAACAACTAAAGCCGTCGCTAACTACTCACAATGACACCATGGCTTCTATAAATATTGTAGCAATTTTTTTGGCAAAGTGTTTCCTTTCACATATATCATCAAATATCTCTACAGACCTTATTGCAATAAATCTACCTTTACTTGGTATTTGTACTTCCCACAACTAGAACATCTAGTCTTATGAATTCGTCTTGGAGTGAATAAAAAACGGCAATGGAAAGAATATCAATAAACGAACAGGTAATCAGCTATACATGTCAATCATGATGAGGTGTACCAATCATTGAGTGCCTCTTCTAATCATCTCTCTATTTATCATTTTTAGCAATATCCTCAACATATCTAGTGAACCTTAGAACTGGTATTACACAGCTCTCATTGGGCTATCAGAAAGAAGATCTAGTTGAGACTGCTACACGGAAGTAGGGATGCTGACGTAGATCAGGAGAGTACGGAGGAGTATTGTCAATCACTGGCGACATTTCCGACAGCGGTGGGAATACACGTCGTGGAAGTCACCTGGTTCCCATACCCTGATGACCGTTTGACTGCGAAAATATTTTCGTGAATCTCAGATTCTTTTATTCTATTTATCAACTTTTCCAACCATTTTTCTTGATATATATAAAGTAAAGTATAGACTATCATAATGATAAATATGAATATAATGACGACACCATGATCAAAACATACATAACTGGTCATTGTTGCTATCTATAAGAGAATAAAGGTAAGCTAACGTTCTACCTTAGATATCTCACAAAGCCACAGGTCTCTCCTGGAAGTGGTTGTTTAAAGGAGAGCTTTATTATAAAATAAATAATTGTTTATTGTCATTTACAAGATGTTCAATAATCATAAAGGTCTATAATGTGGTTTTACTGTATCTTGTTTGGAAAATAAAAAGCATTGTAGTCGTAATAAAGAAATGTTTAGTTTATACAAATAAACGTTTTAAAAATGGCCATTGCCAACTATCAAATTAAATAGTGAAACTTTAGTTGAAATTCAGTTCCACAAAATAGGAAAATATAGAAATGTAATAAACTAGCACAATCTATTTTTGTGCAGAACATCCTCGTTATCGTGGTTTTATCTTAACGACAGGCCAGAATGTTCTAGGCTAAGTTTCTTGCACAATTTAATGTCTTTAGATTTCGGGCTAGCTTGTCCTTCAACAGGAGAAACTATAAGTATAACTTCTAGCAGTTGCCAAACAAGTTAAACAGTAACATGTTAAACAATGACAGAACCAGTCTAGAAGCTGCGTGACAAGTTAAACAGTAACATGTTAAACAATGACAGAACCAGTCTAGAAGCGGCGTGACAAGTTAAACAGTAACATGTTAAACAATGACAGAACCAGTCTAGAAGCTGCGTGACAAGTTAAACAGTAACATTTTAAACAATGACAAAACTAGTCTAGAAGCTGCGTGACAAGTTAAACAGTGACATGTTGAACAATCACAAAACCAGTCTAGAAGCTGCGTGACAAGTTAAACAGTAACATGTTAAACAATGACAGAACCCGTCTAGAAGCTGCATGACAAGTTGAACAGTGACATGTTAAACAATGACAGAACCAGTCTAGAAGCTGCGTGACAAGTTGAACAGTGACATGTTGAACAATGACAGAACCAGTCTAGAAGCGGCGTGACAAGTTAAACGGTGACATGTTTAACAATGACAGACCTAGTCTACAAGTGACATGACAAGCTGAACAGTGACATGACAAGCTGAACAGTGACATGATGAACAATGACAGAACAAGTCTAGAAGCAGCAGAACAGGTCTAGAAGAACAAGTTGAGCAGCGGCAGAACAAGTTAAACAGTGACTTGTTGAACAATGACAGAACAAGTCTAGAAGCAGCAGAACAAGTCTAGAAGAACAGGTTGAGCAGTGGCAGAACAAGTTAAACAGTGACATGTTGAACAATGCCAGAACAAGTCTAGAAGCAGCAGAACAGGTCTAGAAGAACAAGTTGAGCAGCGGCAGAACAAGTTAAAGAGTGACATGATGAACAATAACAGAACAAGTCTAGAAGCAGCAGAACAGGTCTAGAAGAACAAGTTGAGCAGCGGCAGAACAAGTTAAACAGTGACAGTTGAACAATGACAGAACAAGTCTAGAAGCAGCAGAACAGGTCTAGAAGAACAAGTTGAGCAGCGGCAGAACAAGTTAAACAGTGACATGTTGAACAATGCCAGAACAAGTCTATAAGTAGCAGAACAGGTCTAGAAGAACAAGTTGAGCAGCGGAAGAACAAGTTAAACAGTGACATGATGAACAATGCCGGAACAAGTCTAGAAGCAGCAGAACAAGTCTAAAAGAACAAGTTGAGCAGCGGCAGAACAAGTTAAACAGTGACATGATGAACAATGCTGGAACAAGTCTAGAAGCAGCAGAACAAGTCTAAAAGAACAAGTTGAGCAGCGGCAGAACAAGTTAAACAGTTACATGTTGAACAATGCCAGAACAAGTCTAGAAGCAGCAGAACAAGTCTAGAAGAACAAGTTGAGCAGCGGCAGAACAAGTTAAACAGTGACATGTTGAACAATGCCAGAACAAGTCTAGAAGCAGCAGAACAGGTCTAGAAGAACAAGTTGAGCAGTGGCATAGGACCTTACATAAATTCTGCGAACCTAATTAAAGTCCTCGTTAGTCCAGACAGCGCCCCCTGGTGTGTTTAATAGGCCGATCACTCGGTGGCCTATATCTTATTAATTATACCCGGGGTGAAAATTCCTCCAGCTGGAATATACCTCGAGGACTACAACAATCTTCCATTTTCTCTCTTTCCACAAATGAACTTTGCAGCAAATCCTAAAGCCACGATTTATGCAAGCTAGGAGTTGTACAAGATTCTTGAATTTCCTATGCTGCTTTACGTGTTACCCAATGCTGTATTACGCATTGGACTTGTTTCACGCAAATTCTACCTATCGATTAAGATCCTACGAAAACCTTACTTTCCAATAACTTCATATTTTCTAATTTTCATCTCTAAATGTCTCTCCACTTATGCAAATCTGACATATGTATATGTCGTCTTTAAATAGAGTTTTAGTATTGTACCAAAAGAAGAACGAAAGCGCTCGGAAGCTTGTGAAAGTATGGTTGTATAGTATTGAAATACTCCATCTTTTTTATTTACCGATGCCTTATATCTCTTAGAGAATACAGCTATTATTTTAGGTTGGCATCTTATGACTAATTAGAGATAATAGAAACCCCCGTCAGCTTTTAAAATTTATTACTCAACGTTTCGAAGATTCACTGTCGCCCATTTTCAAGGCAGAAAGATTAAAAAAGGTTGAATATTTCAGATTTATATACACTCATTGACAGAACTTAAGGATGTTGTACCTTTTGGAAGTAATATCGGGATTCACATACAAGATATTTGAAATATATTTAATAGACAGTAACCTTTTTCGAAGACACGATAAAACAAAGTGTGCACAAAATTTTCTCTGTCTCCTTAAAAAAGGCTGACAGGCGATAACAAAGACTTTCTACTTAAGTTTTGTCCATGAGTGTATATCTACAAAATCAACTTCTTGTTAATCTTACTACCTTGATAATGGGCGACAGTGAGTTACCGAACCGTTAGCCAATACATTTTATAGGCTGATGGGTTTCCTAACTCTTTGTTTTACTTAGTGAGCAAAGAAACTAAGAACCCAAAGGTTGATTATATCGAATTCTTCAAATGACCTACCAAAAGTAGATGATTTATCATGATATATGTTCATTATTTGAATTGAGTTCACAATTCAATAAATTAATCCCTCATTTATAACCAATAGAAAAAAACTTTATTAAGACATTCCGTCTTGTAATGATTCGCCGTATATAAATGAAACCAAATATTTACATAATTAAGGATATAAGAAGAGAGTTGTTACCATATACATATTCTGACTTATTTTGTGAGGCTATTTTTTTCCAAGACCGCTTTATAATAGTTATATAGTTGTACAGCTATGTTTTTATATTCTTATACGATTTTAATCAGTTGAACTGGCTCTCAACATATATCTTATTGAATAACCTTCAATTATTTTCCATTCCTCCTTCATATAAATACAATAGGTTAGATAGTGGAACATTTTATTTGTATTTTTTATTCCGCAAAGCTTGCAATAAATGGTTTCATTTTTGATGATTTGAAGAAGATCGTCTTTTGAGAGTTGATATAACCTTGTATATATAATAAAAGAGAAAGTTGAATCATCGAATTATTTTTAATTTAAAAAAAAAACTTACCCCTAGATGGTGTTATTTTCTTTTTAAGATCATTTAAATTTGCTCTTGCGAGTGATTAGAATTTTGCAAATGCCTAGTAATGAGTCTATTTATACCATATAACAGACATTCTTTAGATCCAATGGCTCATCAACAGATTCAATGTATTTGTTGTCAGCTCAGTTGATGAATAATTCCCTAAAATGCTTTCCCATTATATGCCGTTACAAAGAGATTCATTGTTAGGTATTATCCCAATTATTTACCCGTTTAAGATTGTTTCGCTATGCAAACTTTGTTTACAAACTCATAAAGTCTACGCAAAGATGTTCCAAGGCTTATGCAAATTTGATTAAAGCTATTTACGTCAGTTTTTTTTTTTTTTTTCGAACACGTAATTCCAGGTCCTTACTGTACTTCCAAGTATTTTCCTGCCTTTTTATATTTCCAAGATTTTTGTATTTGTTTCTATAGTGTTAACTCCCCCCCCCCCCCCCCCCCCCCCCCCTTTCCCCAATCTAGTATATTTTATCACTTTCTTAATTTTTCTGATGACTTAGAGAGACAGGCGATCTTATTATTATCTATAAATATACTATAACCATATATATTGGATTTTTTGAAGATATACAATATTTATAAATATATATTGTGTATATTATATATAGTGATAATAATTTATATATGTAACAAAATTTATGGAAAAAGACGCCAAAATAGTTTTATTCATGAATTTAAAAAAAGGAAAACAAAATTGAAAGAAGGAGAAAAACTATACATATCTAACGTTTTAATGACACAATGTCATCTTCTTCAATATTTTTTAAAAAATATATAAATAACTAGACGGATGACCCGGCTTCCCCCGAGAATTCCCCCAAGTAAATTTCCTTCATACTGAAAGTACTTCAATAATAAATAGTAGAAGTGCCATAGAATAGCAATACAGAAGTAACACATTAACCACAGGCAAAAATGGTATGTGATGGCGAAAATTGTATTATATTAGTTTTTATGTATTCGATTTAATTATTTTTTGTAATCCATTTAGTTGTTTCAAAATCAATATAGTTTAAATAGATGGCAGCTTTTCCACCCAACCCCCAAGGTACCCGCCCCAGCGCATTAACCCTTGAAATTGCCCGAGTTGAGTGAGTGACTGAGATGGATCTTGACTGCGATGCCCATCTTCTCAGTAAGAATAAGAAAAAATAGGTTTATAAAAAAATTATCCCAAAATACTAGGATGTAAATATATTTTTCTGTGAAAAATAAGAGCACATGGAAATTAGGCAAAAATATGTGTTTGCTAATGACTGCGACTGCATTTTTTTAAGAGATAAAAAACAAATGCCAGAACAAAAATTAATAAAAATTCGGAAGCCGTTATTTACATACACTAACGCTAATTTTGTAACGTTTTTTTTTTTTAAATTGCATTCTGTGCACTTACCGTAGCGTTTTTTTTTTTTAACAAAAGTATTGAGTGAGAAATTTATATTTTACTTTATAAATTGAAATAAAATAAAATAAAATATAAATTTCTCTCTCAATAATCAATACTTTTGTTTAAAAAGAGTAGCACTGGTATAAAAAGATATTTAAAAAAAGGTACGCAAGCAACTTGAAAAAAAATGCAGAACGCTCATTGGTCGCTTAATTGGCCTGGTGTTGTTACTTCGTCTCGTATTTACTAGGCGTAAAAACTATTCTTCAAATGAAAAAAAAATAAATAGCCTAAAATACTAACCAAAATGTAGCCGAAAACTTTCCTCGGATTTATAAAAATCGGCATGCAAAATTTGGCACCAATTGGTTCAGTAGTTTTTGAGTTTATCGCCAAATAGACAACAGACATTGGCTTTTTTATATAAGAAGATATTATTATTCATTGCAATATATCAATATATGAATGCTATGCACTATGCAACTTTATAAAAGTATATATAGACATTTTACACACCCCAACATCACTTACAGTATATCTATTAAATTTATGCAAACTCTTATCAAGTTATATATGAAATGAAAACATTAAGGCACGAATGTACTTTTACATATAAAACAAACTTCTACTATCCTTAATGCCCTTGGCCATACTTCCAAACTTCTACTATCCTTAATGCCTTTGGCCATACCTCCAAACTTCTACTATCCTTAATGCCCTTGGCCATACCTCCAAACTTCTACTATCCTTAATGCCCTTGGCCATACCTCCAAACTTTTACTATCCTTAATGCCCTTGGCCATACTTCCAAACTTCTACTATCCTTAATGCCTTTGGCCATACTTCCAAACTTCTACTATCCTTAATGCCCTTGGCCATACTTCCAAACTTCTACTATCCTTAATGCCCTTGGGCATACTTCCAAACTTCTAATATCCTTAATGCCCTTGGCCATACTTCCAAACTTCTACTATCCTTAATGCCCTTGGCCATACCTCTAAACTTCTACTAACCTTAATGCCCTTGGCCATACTTCCAAACTTCTACTATCCTTAATGCCCTTGGCAATACCTCCAAACTTCTACTATCCTTAATGCCCTTGGCAATACCTCCAAACTTCTACTAACCTTAATGCCCTTGGCCATACTTCCAAACTTCTACTATCCTTAATGTCCTTGGGCATACTTCCAAACTTCTAATATCCTTAATGCCCTTGGCCATACTTCCAAACTTCTACTATCCTTAATGCCCTTGGCCATACCTCTAAACTTCTACTAACCTTAATGCCCTTGGCCATACTTCCAAACTTCTACTATCCTTAATGCCCTTGGGCATACTTCCAAACTTCTACTATCCTTAATGCCCTTGGCCATACCTCTAAACTTCTACTAACCTTAATGCCCTTGGCCATACTTCCAAACTTCTACTATCCTTAATGCCCTTGGCCATACTTCCAAACTTCTACTAACCTTAATGCCCTTGGCAATACCTCCAAACTTCTACTAACCTTAATGCCCTTGGCCATACTTCCAAACTTCTACTAACCTTAATGCCCTTGGCCATACATCTAAACTTCTACTAACCTTAATGCCCTTGGCCATACTTCCAAACTTCTACTATCCTTAATGCCCTTGGGCATACTTCCAAACTTCTACTATCCTTAATGCCCTTGGCCATACCTCTAAACTTCTACTAACCTTAATGCCCTTGGCCATACTTCCAAACTTCTACTATCCTTAATGCCCTTGGCAATACCTCCAAACTTCTACTAACCTTAATGCCCTTGGCCATACTTCCAAACTTCTACTATCCTTAATGCCCTTGGCCATACTTCCAAACTTCTACGATCCTTAATGCCCTTGGCCATACTTCCAAACTTCTACTATCCTTAATGCCCTTCGCCATACTTACAAACTTCTAGTGTCATTAATTTATACCTAACTGGCTTTGTCCTTATTGTTTGAGGAAGAGAATTGCTCGATACAAATATCTATCTGTAATTCTACTGTCCTAAAATCTTATGTCCATAGTTTGCTTGAATATCATTTCTGATGTTTCACCCTTCAGTGTAGCATGTATATGCATTTGAGTATTAGAGCTCTGAGAAGCGATCTGGTAGATTAAATTGGCGATATCGCTGAGAGAGTTCACCACTGATAAACCGAACCCTCCCAATATTTTTAATCACAGTAAGGAAAGTAGAAGTATGTTTCATGTGTAAAAAGAAACATTCATACCTTTTTTTTTTCATTCCCTATATATAGATAGCGCGTTATTGCTTTATTACGTTATATATTGTAAAGGTTTTGTAGTCAAAAATTAATAAACCTCAACCTTTTATCAAATGCATTGAACATGTACCTAATAAATGCATTAAAACAAATGTATATCATCTTTTTATGACAAACCGTTCAGACCGTCGAATAATCGGCAACTCTAGTTTTGGCAATTGTGAACAAGAACTAAGCAATATGCAATGATTCTAGAGGATTCATGATTTTCTCAACTATCAATTACATTGTTATGATGAAATAAATTATATTTTATTATTTAAATGAGAAAAAAGCCCTATTTTGTATATATGTATGTTATATAAAGGTATTATTTAAAATTATAATTTCATAGATATAAATACTCTGTTTAAATCGACCGCCAGAGGTCACGCTTACCCTATATAAAACCGATTGTTGTTGCTTCACGTGGTCGGCTCAAAACTTTGTACATTATGTAAATAATATTTTGTTTTCTTTGTTCTTACGCCTTAAGCCAGGCATTACTTTTACCAAATTATGTATTCATATATATTTCTGAGCTCAAATAAAGAAATATCTAATCAAAACCATATTTATTATTATTCTTTCAAGATTTTAACCACGACTGCATCACCAATACCATATAGTACTAAAAAGAACCAGCAAATAACTGCATTACCATAATCCTCAACATGATCTAAAATTCAAGCAGAAAATCAAATCAATTTTTCTTTATATAAGATGTATATATCCCACAACCATCATTTACAAGATATGGACAAATCTATGCAACTCTATCACTCTTTATGAAAGTGCTAAAAACGAAGAGAAAAAGTTTTCTTTATTAAAATATATGTTACAAGCTTTCGGGCTGCCAAGCCCTTCGACAGGTACTTGGCAGCCCGAAAGCTTGTAACATATATTTTAATAAAGAAAACTTTTTCTCTTCGTTTTTAGCACTTTCATAAGCCATCAAGGAGAAATTTCGTGATTTTCGTTTCTATCACTCTTTGTTAAAACTGATTTTTGAATTAAATGACCAGCAATATACGTTTATTTAATGATGTGCATTTCCTTTTTGATAAGACACAACTCCCGTTTTGGAAATTTTGAACAAGAACTGAGCAATATGGAATGATTCCATTTTATTATTAAAATTTTAAAAGTTTCCTTTTTTTGTATACTTGTATATATTCCTCAAGCATCAGCTACAAGATATGGACAAATCTATGTTACTTTATCGCCAAACTAATTTTTGATTGAAATGTGATCAGTAATATAAGTTCTTTTAAATTATTCATTAAACTGTTTTTTTTTTGCGAGTATGAGGCTAATCAACGGGTTTGTAAACATAAAACGGGGGATTCTTGAGGGAATTATGCATGAATGTACTTCCTCCAATATTGTTTAACAAAACTTTGAGGGGAATTCTCTCGTTGAGTATTAGGTAACACTGACGGGCGAGAAGAAAGGGTGGATGTTACATAACATATCTTGATGTAACAGGTGGTGCGGAACTGTTGTAGAACAATTGGGGTTTATCAGTAATTTATAGATTAAATACGGGACAATAGGATGCCCCAAACAGTAACTTATATAAAACTCTAATAAATATATTACTTATATTTACAATACTCTGTGCTCTTAATATCATCTATTTTAGAATATTGAAAAATAGGTTATATTTAAAGTTAAGCTTTTTTAATTCAACGATTCACTTTGTGACTATTAGAGAGTTGTGAAATGTTGAATATGTCAACAATATGCACTGTTTGATATGCTAGTATTGTGGCGATATTTTTATAAGTCTATTAATGCTGTTGTTTTCTTTTTTAGATAGATTTGATTTGATGTGTGTTTGTGTATTAATATCAAAATCGATTTGCATCATCTTCACACAATACTCAGGTCTGTTACATCAAGATTTGAATCATCATATTATTCTTCATTCACCAATGTTACGCAATCAGCACCAAGCTTAAATTCTTCTCAAAATCTTTAACATCTGTGTTTGTGTGGTGTATTAGAATCAAAGTCGCTTCACATCATCTCAACAAAATCCTCAGTACTTTTACATCAAGATTTGAATCAACATTTTATTCTTTATTATCTAATGTATGTATGCGTGGGTTACTCAATCAGCATTAATCTTAAATTCCTCTCAAAACCTTTGACATCTGTGTTTGTGTTGTTTATTAAAATCGAAGTCGCCTCACATCTTCTTTTCACAATACTCAAGTCTGTTGTATCAATATTTGAATCATCATCATATTCACTATTAATTAATGTTACTTAATCAGCACTAAGCTTATATTCCTCCTAAAATCAAGATAAGGAGAGAAAATATTGAGAAGTCCAATTAGTGCGGGGAGTTCCCAGAAATGATTTAGTTGATGCGGTAAGTGTTCCTGACTGCTGGGCTGACCCAAGGTACGCCGATAATTTACATATTCACCCACGCCATTATTCACATGATGACAACACATTTTATGCAACTTTATCACTTTAGAGTGTATAAAATTAAACCACTATGTGCATAATATAACATCATTTTCTTTATAACATTACATAAATTCTCATTTCAGTATGCCTATTTTAGCATTGATATGGTGTTCATTGTTACAAAATATCAGACACCAAGAAATATTCTCTAAATTGATATCTGATAAAATTATATTCTAACTTTCTCATCAGGCAGAGTTCTTCAATGTCGGTCTTCATCCCGAGGCAATGAAGACCACAGTTGTGGCGAAGGCTACCATCTACAAGTACCATCTTGGCAATGTCAACATCGACCGGCCCACTTTGTGGCAAAGAATTCTAACAGCCTATTGATAAATAAGTCATTCCCGAGGTAAAGACCATGTAGAATATGCATATATAGCATGTATAAGTACATATTCAGGTGGATTAATGGAAGAATGGTAGAAGTTGTTGATTTTTGACTGCCTCGGCACAAGATCGAATCTCGTATTGGGCATTTTTTCTTAGAAAAAGATATTATTCAATGACCCTCGATTTTTCCAAAAGTCCAACCTCACCAGTAAGTGCAAGTAATCAAACGGGGCTCTTGCAGGCTTGTAAGTGAAAAGCCTAACATATGAGAGTTTTTCCCACATATGAGAACATGTAGTGCATTTGCAGTAAAAGTAGTCACTAAATGCCTACCATAATATTCATAGCCTGTACCACTTGCAATAGGGGTAATAATCAAAACACACATATTCAATATTTCTGTTTATCATCTTGTATACATTTATAAACTCGTGTATGTGTATTTCTTCTTTTTTCACTCTTTCACACCTATTCCTTTATTTATATTTGTATGTGATGATCTATCTTATATGTACATTATAATGAGCAGTTTCAATATAGATCACTCTCTTGAAAATGTATCATCACAAATAAAAGGTATAATCAAATACTCATGGACAAAACTTAAGGGATCTGTACCTTTAAGCATGTATATCGGGATTGAGACAATAACTCTAAATGATATTTGATACCAGTGATCTTTATTGATTGAGATACTAGTTTATTAATGAAACACGAGGTAACAAAGTGTAAACAAAATTGTCTTTGTCTCCTTAAAAAAAAAAAAAAAAAAAAAACAGTTGTCCGGCGACATCAATATAGGAAACTTCCTCAAGTTTTGTCCATGAGTATAGGACGATACAACACATGATCGCCGACTCCCATGAACTCTACCAAAATGCAAAATGTTTTGAATGAGAGGATCCCCCATGTTATCATATAAATCACGGGAGTTTAGGAAAAATAAATGAGCGCGATATTTTTTAATTATTAGAATTAATGTGGGGTGCACAGAATTATTAGATTTATCTATTAAAGGGCATCGTGAAAACAATTTGTGGAGGGGGTGAGGGCCCTTGATTAATGGTCTTAATGGAGGATCCGTGCGTCTCCCCGGGTCCCGATGTGGGACTTGTAAACAATAGCGTGGGATGGAAGCCTTATCATCTATTCAAACCGAATTAGAGTCCATCAAGTGGTTGAATATATATCAACGATTCAATATATTTTTTAGAAAGTACGCATACAATAAGTTTGCCAAGAAGAAGCCTGTTGAAGGACGTTATTGTTCGAAAACTCGTAACTCATCAATAAAGATACTCGTCACTTTTGGTCTCTTCTTAGCCATGATATTGCTACAATTCTTTCTATTGTGATTTGTGAAAAACAATAAATTTATTTTCATTAATGAAGAAACATAGGAAACAAAGAAAGCTCGCACCTCTTCAATAAATAAACTCATCACTTTTACCTTTGGTTTCTTTTCAGCAATGATATCCTACGATTCCTTCTATTGTAATTTGCAAACACAATAAGTTTATTTATAAATAAATAAACATAGGAAACAAAGAAAGCTCGCACCTCTTCAATAAATAAACTCGTCACTTTTACCTTTGGTTTCTTTTCAGCAATGATATCCTACGATTCCTTCTATTGTAATTTGCAAACACAATAAGTTTATTTATAAATAAATAAACATAGGAAACAAAGAAAGCTCGCAACTCTTCAATAAATAAACTCAGCACCTTTACCTTTGGTATCATCATTGCAATGACATCCTGCGATTCCTTCTATTGTAATTGAAAACACAATAAGTATACTTATAATTAATAAATAAATAAAAATAATTCTTTAAAAGGTATTGTAACTTCGATATTCGATCTTTGACCGCTTGATACCTTTTAAAAATATATTATTGATTTTCTACAAATACTAAAATCTTTTTTTTCAAAATCTCGTTAACAGCCCCATCACCAAAAATAAACCTTCTATTATATATAAAAGACTATTCTCTGAGAAAAGTGTATCTTTAATACCACGAAAAAACAAGATTTCGTATGTAACAGCCCTTCGACAGAGATAATTCGGGCTGTTACACACGAAAGCCGGTTTTGTCGTGATAAAAATCATATTATTTGAATATGCGCTACTAAGAAACTGATGAGGATTTCAAGGGAACGCCTTTGTAGTGAATTTGCTTTAGTCTTTTGATGTGAGTGATGTCAATATGCCATGAAAACATTCTATTCAATGTTTTTATATCAAAAACTTTGTTGTAAATTTGTTCTTTTATCACCTATAACTGTCATAATCCCAGGCATATTGATGTGAATCGGTAAAAAGGAAACTGAGTTTAATGTTCTTGAAGCAGCATCTTTGTTGTCCATCTTTTCTTTGTTTCATTTATACCTTGATGTCAGCATAGTTATGTGTCAATATTTTTATTATTAAAATATTGTCTGAATTGTTCTTAAATTTAATGTTCTTTCTTTCCATTTGACACCCCTCCTAGATGTATCCAGTAATCTGTTCTTTTCGAAAATGATTCAAATTCTCCTTGTCAATTCATTCTCTTATCCCTTTGTGACAAGACACCTAGATGTCAAATCTGCATAGGTTTCCGCAATATTTGATCTATCGGAATGAAATTTTGACACCCTATTTGACACCCAAGCCTTAGTAACGCAAATTTGCTCAATCAAAAGTTTATTAGCATATTCCAATTGTACTTCCTTGGCTTATCTAATATTTGACCTATTCTGATGGAACTTTGGCACGAATATAGATTCGAATCTGAAGGATTCCGGCGTCCAAGTTTCCTAAACCACGAAATATGCTAATTATCCAATACCACTGTATTTTCATATTCCATTTGTTCTGCATAGGCTTATCTAATATTTGACCTATTCTGATGGAACTTTGGCACGAATATAGATTCGAATCTGAAGGATTCCGGCGTCCAAGTTTCCTAAACCACGAAATATGCAAATTATCCAATACCACTGAATATGCATATTCCATTTGTTCTGCCTAGGCTTATCTAATAATTGACTTATTCTGATGGAAGTTTGACACGAAATATAGAGTCAAATCTGGAAGAATCCAGCATCAAAGTTTCCAAAACCATGACATATGCAAATTAGTCTGATATTAGTGAATTTGAATATTCCATTTGTTTTGCCTAGGCTTATCAAATATTTTACCTATTCTGTTAAAATTTTGCCACGAATATAGAATCTGAAAAATTTGCCTCGCCGAAGTTTGCAAAACCACGAAATATACAAATCAATCCGATACCAGTGAATATGCAAATTCCTTTTGTTACACATACCCGGACGAGACCGTTTTATCTAATCTAGAAATAAACAAAATAATCTGAGAGATAAACCTCTGCTACAATCCCTCCTTAGGTGATTAGTAGAGAATGCTGATATGTTAAATTATTCTTACGTGTCGGTATTTATCGATGAAGGGAATATTCTATAAAGTTTGAAACATTTGAACAAAGTATAGTTCATAAATTTTTCATGTTTTTCTACCAAATTTCAAAGAGTATAAAATTATTCAATAAAAGAGAAACGTTGTCGAAAACCTGCAGTTCAGTGGATAGAACTATCTATTCATATTGCAACTAGGACCAGCAATAGGGATCTTTATTAAAAGCTGAAAAACGAGCTGCGAGCTTTCGAGAAAGATCTCCCACACACAGGCTTTTTTATCGCTAATATGAGACTTATATGTGCACAATTTTATATTTACAATTTTTTATATATATTTTTTATTCAAATTTATTTTATATCTTGTCAAGTTTCAGGACAATTATCTCGTGCGACTTTTAAAATTACCTAAATATATTCCCGGTTATATTCTGCGCATGGAATGTGGACGAACGTCACTGGGAGTTACAGTGTTGACACTCAGGTTCTGGCTTAGAATTCTG
The DNA here is from genome assembly GCA_030710605.1 of Cordylochernes scorpioides. Lineage (NCBI taxonomy): Eukaryota > Metazoa > Arthropoda > Arachnida > Pseudoscorpiones > Chernetidae > Cordylochernes > Cordylochernes scorpioides. The sequence goes on from CP092876.1 coordinate 33,812,289, forward strand.
GATATTGACAATAGCCGATTTCCCCATATATGTCTAAATCAACTTCTGGAGATATCAAGAATAAGAAATATCTGTATCGGATTTGCGGAAAATTTGACCAACATACTCAAATCAACAGCGTATTTTCTTATTTAATTCACTGCAAGGATATAAGCATTGCCCAGAGAGAAATTCCATCAATAGTCAAGATATCAATAGAACAATCTTTTCAAAACGATCAGATTAAAATAGAAAATTCTTAATTATATTTTCATTATAAATACTTGCCTTGTTCATTTTTGACTGAATGCTATTTACTTAACAAACTTCAATTTCCAGTAAAACGCTATACTGCACAACAGAGAATACTCCATTCGCTTTTTCAGGACAACTATACCAAAATCTTCATTCAGGGGGATACAATATGACATATTTGCAGAGAAATATAAATAGAAATTGAAATATCTCATTGTATTGCTTTAGTATTTGGTATTGTATTGTATAGCCAGTATATTAGCGAAGAAATAGACGTTCTTCTTAAAAGTATAAATGACAGGCAACTTACCTCAGTGCAAAATATTTTAACCAGCGCCATATATCAAGTCAAATGGTGTTGCTCTGTCTCTATATAACTTTTACAAAGCAGTAAACAAAATATAACTTAGAGTCATCGTTATCTCCTCTACTACATGATGGTAAATGATCATCGTGAGGATATCGTTGTAAGTCTGCAATGAGAGAGGAGAATCTGTATAAGACTTGTGTCTTAATAAAGGCTTGTGTGTGAGGGGGTATTTTATTTTATTTATTCAAACTTTTACTCTTTTGCGTATCTTAAAAACGGATTAAAATAAAAGTCTTCAGTATCAAAGTTTTTTTTTTTTTGTAACTGTAGAGCATATAAGAAGCTGTTCATGAAATATTTAGTTTGAGAATGCAGCTGCTATCAATAAGCTTGGTGGTTCTGCAGAAGGAAACCTAAACTCTGCCATAGAGAGGAACACTCAAGGAAAATTCACATCTAATAAATGAGTTTGGGAAACAAAGACGTCCTTTTAAAAGACATCGCATCCTCCCACGCTAGGAATTATGGCTTCAATTAAACATAAGATGGAACTTTGAAAGAATTTTAAAAGGCAATTTTCTGTTACGGAAGGACATAGAGATAATAGAAGAGATTTTTCAAGTCACGGCCCACGTGACAAGTGTCTTCCAATCAAATCTTGGCAACATGTCCCAAGAATGATGATCTTCTGCCTTCTAAATATTTGTAATCTAAGCTGTCCCAGAGCCCATCCTTAAATATTAATTTATTTTTCGCACAAAGGAAGGTCAGTTACAATTTTAAAAACCAAACATTATAAAGAACAATTAATAAAATGGCATCTCTGTCTGAGATATTATTTTATATTGTTATAGTTTGTATATGTTTTATAAATAATTTGCATTGGGTATAAAAGAAACATTCTGCTTTTAAATCCTTTCATTTTATATATTATTTTAATATTTACAAATAAGAAGTTGGTTGTCAGATCGTGGAACTATTCAAATTAACAGAACAAGAGAAACATACGATCGTATATTCCCTTAAAAAGAAAATCCATAGCCCTCGTATATCTCTACGAAAATTGCTCTGATCGTTTTTCATTTATTGTATTAGATTACTAATCAAGCAACATATCTACTCTTATTTAACCTATTCTTCCGGTTGAAAATGTTGAAGCTGAAGAAATTTTAATAAAACCTATTTTCAATTGAAAAAAAAAAGAGTATACCATTGAAGTTATAAAATTGACTCAAGAATAATTTTCTAAATTATTTATCAAATATTGTATACTAGCCGAGTGACCCGGGCAACGCCCGGGTTTTACCCTATTAAATGTACCCTATTCAAATACTATTCGTTACAATTATAAATTGGCGCCGTGGATGTCACTCTTGTGAAACGTCCCGCTCCAAACTTTGTGTCTGAGAAGCGATATTTTTATAGAAAGATGATCTGGCTTTTGTTTTCTGCTCGAATGAATGTTTTTCTGTTAGAATTTTGTTCCTGCATACAAAATAATGAACTGGTTTCACCCGTGGTCTCTGCTTTTTGGAATTTTTCCCGATATAATTTTGTATCTGATAAACAAACATGATACAGCAATATCGTCATCATCATTTTCAGACTAAAAATATATAGTTTTAATAATTGATTTATATATTTTTTTAAAATAGCCTATCGTCTTCCCCGTATTCTTTTACCTATATATGGAAATTTTGGTTTGAATTAGTGAACTATTGCGAATTTGTATACCGGACATACAGACAGACAAACATACAAACATTCATTTTTATATATAGAGAGATATAACACAACACACACATTTAATGAAAATGTCATATCAGAAAATGTGCCATCTGTATGTATGAAATTTGAAATCATTTAATAAAATGATAATTCGCCCAGTTTGAATATTTTTATTAAGAAGTGTGAGTCAATGTGTTGTACACAATTTTGAATAATTTCAAAATAATATATTTCACACTTTCTATACTTTGATTTAAATAAACTATTGTTAAGGCTCACCAGTGATAAACGCCGTGTCATCAATTCTCTGTTTGATATAACAGATCCCGGCAACTGGTGGAGCTCTGAGAATACATCTTGTTGGTTTACTTCTGGTGAAGCTTTATATAACATATTGTAGTTAGAGAAGAAACATACATTTATATAACCTATATATAACCTATAAAACATCGAATAAAGCTATACAGCTCGGAAAAAAGAACACTATACATGTATATTGTTATAGCTGGATGTTTTTAGCAGGTTCCCAAACCTTATTTCTTTTATTACTCGTAATAAGTACTTTTAAAGAAATATTTTTCACTATAAGGCACCTAGTAACAACAATGGACCAGAGAGAAATGTTGTAGAAGGTAGAAGATACAATGGACCAGAAAGAGAGGGGGACGGTAGAAGGTACAACAATGGACCAGAAAGAGAGGTGGACGGTAGAAGGTACAACAATGGACCAGAAAAAGATGTTGTGGACAGTAGAAGGTAGAATAATGGACCAGAAAGAGATGTTTGTAGACGGTAGAAGGTACAACAATGGACCAGAAAGAGAGGCGGACGGTAGAAGATACAACAATGGACCAGAAAGATATGTTGTGGACAGTAGAAGGTAGAATAATGGACCAGAAAGAGATGTTTGTAGACGGTAGAAGGTACAACAATGGACCAAAAAGATATGTTGTGGACGGTAGGAGTCACAACAATGGACCATAAAGAGATGTTGTGGACGTTATAAGGTACAAAAATAGACCAGAAAGATATATTGTGGACGGTAAAAGGTCCAACAATGGACCAGAAAGAGATATTTTAGACGGTAGCAATCATAACAATGGACCAGAAAGAGATGTTGTGGACGTTATAAGGTACAACAATAGACCAGAAAGAGATGTTGTGGACGTTATAAGGTACAACAATGGACCAGAAAGAGATGTTGTGGATGGTAGAAGGTACAACAATGGACCAGAAAGTGATGTTGTGGACGGTAGAAGGTACAACAATAGACCAGAAAGAGATATTTTAGACGGAAGAAATCATAACAATGGACCAGAAAGAGATGTTGTGGACGGTAGAAGGTACAACATTGGACCAGAAAGAGCTGTAGTGGACGTTATAAGATACAACAATGAACCAGAGAGATGTTGTAGACGGTAGAAGTCACAACAATGGGCCAGAAAGAGATGTTGTGGACGTTATAAGATACAACAATGAACCAGAGAGATGTTGTGGACGGTAGAAGGTAAAAAAAATAGACCAGAAAGAGTTATTTTAGACGGAAGAAATCATAACAATGGACCAGAAAGAGATGTTGTGGACGGTAGAAGGTACAACATTGGACCAGAAAGAGATGTTGTGGACGTTATAAGATACAACAATGAACCAGAGAGATGTTGTGGACGGTAGAAGTCACAACAATGGACCAGAAAGAGATGTTGTGGACGGTAGAAGGTACAACATTGGACCAGAAAGAGATGTTGTGGACGTTATAAGATACAACAATGAACCAGAGAGATGTTGTGGACGGTAGAAGTCACAACAATGGGCCAGAAAGAGATGTTGTGGACGTTATAAGATACAACAATGAACCAGAGAGATGTTGTGGACGGTAGAAGTCACAACAATGGGCCAGAAAGAGATGTTGTGGACGTTATAAGGTACAACATTGGACCAGAAAGAGATGTTGTGGACGTTATAAGATACAACAATGAACCAGAGAGATGTTGTGGACGGTAGAAGACACAACAATGGGCCAGAAAGAGATGTTGTGGACGTTATAAGATACAACAATAACCAGAGAGATGTTGTGGACGGTAGAAGTCACAACAATGGGCCAGAAAGAGATGTTGTGGACGTTATAAGGTACAACAATGCCCAGAAAGAGATATTTTAGACGGTAGCAATCATAGCAATGGACCAGAAAGAGATGTTGTGGACAGTAGAAGGTACATCTATCGACCAGAAAGAGATGTTTTGGACGGGGAAAGTCACAACAATGGACTAGAGAGAGATATCGTGGACAGTAGAAGGTAGAACAATAGACCAGAAATAGATTTTGTGAACGGTAGAAGATACAACAATGGACCAGAAAGAGATGTTGTGGACGGTAGAGATACAACAATGGACCGTAAAAAGAGGCGGACGGTATAAGGTACAACAATAGACCAGAAAGAGAGGCGCACGGTAAAGGTACAACAATGGACCAGAAAGAGATTTGGTGGACGGGAGAAGATACAACAATGGACCGGAAAGAGATGTTGCGGACGGTAGAAGGTAATACAATGGACCAGAAAGAGAGACGGACGGTATAAGGTACAACAATGGACCAGAAAGAGAGACGGACGGCATAAGGTACAACAATAGACCAGAAATAGAGGCGCACGGTAAAGGTACAACAATGGACCAGAAAAAGAGGCAGACGGTAGAAGGTACAACAATGGACCAGAAAAAGAGGAGGATGGTAGAAGGTAGAACAATGGACCAGAAAAAGAGGAGGAAGGTATAAGGTATAACAATGGACCAGAAAGAGAGGCGGACGGTAGAAGGTACAACAATGGACCAGAAAAAGAGGAGGACGGTATAAGGTACAACAATGGACCAGAAAGAGAGGCGGACGGCAGAAGGTACAACAATGGACCAGAAAAAGAGGAAGACGGTATAAAGCACAAAAATAGACCAGAAAGAGAGGCGGACGGTAGAAGGTACAACAATGTACCAGAAAAAGAGGCAGGCGGTAGAAGGTACAATGATTTCCGATATAATAAATTAGTAGAATAAATTCATATAATAATTGGTTCGATATGTTTACTATTTTTGGGCAGGAATTGGTTAGTCAGTATGCTTCAGTGTTATTCTAATGTAAATTAGTACTTTTGCAGGTTTTTAATATTATCGAACTCTTCTCTATGTTTTTTTTTTTAAATACACTCAGAGAGAAATTCGTTAAATTTTTCAGTTAGCGTTTTTGACTAGTGATATATATAACCTATCAACCGCTAAATGAATTAAAATTAGAACATTGTAGTTCTATTTATTTTATGTAATAAACTTCAGAGGGAAATGTTTGTTCGCATCAAAAGATGAGTATGTTTAAATGAGGAAATTCTAATTTGGTTTCTGCCTCTATTGTGAAGTTATTCTGGGGATTGTAGCTACTCAAGATGTTTAAAATTTGATTTCTATATTTTAAATTGACAAGGAATATCATCGATAAGCCTGTACCCTTTTTTATGCTTAGTTCTTCAAAGCTATCGATCCATATATCCATTTTCAACATGACTATTTACGCAGATATTAATGATAACTGGTTCCCCATGGGATGAGCACAAATCCATTGGTAAATTCCGTCTTCAAAATTAAAATTCACTATTGAGATGCCGAACTTTAATAACGTGATGACCCTTTTTCTTTCTATGACATCAGCCGAACTCTGATTTAGTGTATGTATCTCTCCTTCTGATTATATATTATTAATTGGTGAGCTAATCACAAAAAATAAGGAAGCTGCATCGAATGTACTAATTTTACATCCTTTTTTAGTTTTTAATTACTTAAATTGTTTATGAAAACACAATATTGCTCAAATACAATGTTTTTGAACTAAATTCGGGTAAATACAAAAATATATAGAAAATATTTTATGAATATAAACAAAATATACAAGTATGAAATGGATTAAATACAATCAATAAGTTTCAAGTACTGAGGAGTTTTAGAAATGTTTTACTAGAAGGTCCTACCTGAAGGAAAAGAAAATCCCAACCTGACGTGGTGGACAACGTTTTAGAGCAGATAAACCAAGAAGTGCCAAACAGAGATCAGAATGAATCTAAATTTTAGAAATGGAAGAGATTTGAAATGACTTCGAAATGTTATTGAACCTGGTTCTATATATCTGAATATAGATGTAGAAGGCAATGGAAATAAACACCCGGTAATTCTTCTGACAAAAATTCTCATTGAATATCTAACTGGACCAAGGTAACATCTTACCTCCAGACTATGACTATGGATCGACCATCTTGGGGGATGGACACCAGTCTTAGGTCGGATTCACCTATTATGCAAATAAAAAAACCGTTAATCTTCATATTATATCTGCGTCTTTTAACACTTCCTACCGTTTGGAAGCTTTAATATGTGATAATGGGATGACTAAGTGAATGTAGAAAATAATCATTATTCATATCATAGTTTCTGTACCCGCTCTCCTAATTTGTCATTATATAAAACAGATAGAGTATTATACATAACAGAATTGTTTATCGTACCAATTACCTTTATACATCCAATTGAAACTCAGGAGTATAATATTTTGCCAACACTCTAGAAAAGAGCTCCAATTGGTGTCACAAGAGGTCGGGCATGCCGTCGGTAAACAACAGAACCTGTTAGACGTCCAGTAGACTGTGGGCCTATACGACTTCAGAAAACAAAATAGGACTTCACAGGTCCGGAAACCAGGTCCGGCGGTGTACCGGAAGGAGCTGAGGACAATATTAGCCCGCAGTCAATGTTTGGAGACACTCCAGAGCCGGGCCTATTCCCGCGGGCAAACACCTGGCGGGGCCCCGGACCCTTTAGTTGAAGACCTAGTTCACACCTGTGTTTCCATCTTTATTTTATAGCACCATACACCTTGCTGGGTAGAAATATATAACATTTATATTTTGAATATTTCCATAAATAAACTTAAATTGGGTAGATATTAATGCATTTGCGATTCAATTACTTCAGTCAAAACTTCCTGATGTTAGAACACTTACCTACCTGGGTGTCGTGGTTCTTTAGAGGAAGACATCTACCCAGATGTATCTATAGATACTTCCTGATGTTAGAGCTGGGGTCAGGACACTACCTGGGTCTCTTGGTGCTATGGAGGAGGACTCTACCCAGATGTATCTATAGATACTTCCTGATGTTAGAGCTGGGGTCAGGACACTACCTGGGTCTCTTGGTGCTATGGAGGAGGACTCTACCCAGATGTATCTATAGATACTTCCTGATGTTAGAGCTGGGGTCAGGACACTACCTGGGTCTCTTGGTGCTATGGAGGAGGACTCTACCCAGATGTATCTATAGATACTTCCTGATCTTAGAGCTGGGGTCGGGACACTATCTTGACTGTATAACGCTATAAAGAAGGATTCTATTCATATCTAAATATATTTCTTTACCTTTTTCCTTTGTGTCATCTAAAATTTTAATAAAATATTTAAATATGTATAAACTATATGGTCACAACTGTAACCATTCATACATAGATGACTTATATTTTCACCAAGAATCATTCTTTCCTAAAATAAGAGATGAAAGAGAGAGAAGCAGAGATTATTCATTATAAAAATATAGTTTTGGTGTTAACACTAGGCTGCCTTGCAGAATAAAAGTATTTATAAAATCATATAAATCGTAAAAACACTCAGGATAATTCCGCCATGCCATATTGAAGATATCTAATTACAATATCATGGAGTGGCGATCTTTCATTTTATTGATCAATATCCTCTCAAAAAAACTTCCAAATATATATTTTGTAGCAAAGTATTTATTATTTTATTAACAAATTAATAATTTCTCGATATTTATATCCTTCCACTCTTGAAATTCCCCCGTTACTTCTCTAGTATTTTATGAATGCTGATTCGTTCTTGCCTCAAATTGTCCTGTCATCCTGAAGTTTGACTTTCCTAATTTTCTAGGTTTCAATATCCAATAAGTGGTTTCTCTCATAATTCATAAATACATCAAACAATTTTACTTCCATTCTGCGCAAAGAGTGCAGACTAATATCATTGAACAAACCGCAACACCAGCAAATTTGGGCGATCTCACGACTCCTTCGTGGGATGTTACGAATTATAAGTCACCATACCTGTACTGATGAAGGCCATAATCCGAAACTATGGTACACAAGTCGGCTTTTTTGTATTTAAGAGTGTAGTGCATCTTTTTGTGGTACATCCATCCCATATATTCGTAACTTTGCATTATATATATAATATATATATGTTATATAAAGATATTATTTAAAATGTTATATTAAGATATTATTTAAAATGTTTTATTAAGATATTGTTTTATTTAAAAATATATGACATAGATATTCTGTTAAATCGGCCGCCAGAGGTTATGCTTCCCATATAAAATCTCATTGTTGTTGTTCCCCGTTGGGTGGTTTTAGCAGCCCCGTGAAATAAAGATATTTTCTCTCTCTCTTCCCTGTTGGGTCGGCTTAAACATGTTTGTAATTATGTAAATAATATTTTGTTTTAATTATTCTTACGCCTTAAGCCAGGCAGTACTTTTACAAAATCCTATCCTATAGCTCAATTAAAGCAATCTCTTATCAAAACTGTTTTTTATTTTTTTACTTTCGGGATTCTTGCCACGACTGCATAACCAATACCATATAGTACTAAGGAGAACCAGCAAATAACTCCATATATAATACTCACGATAATCAAAAATCAAGCAGAAAATATATCTTTTTTTAATATGATATATATATATATATATATATATATATTATATAGGAAAGTTATTTAATATCAAATTATATTTCCTAGATCACACAGACAAATCACTCTGTAAAGCGACCTTCATATATCGCAGCTTTCCCTATATAAACTCTTTTTTTTTTTTTTTTTTACCTTTGTAGACTCAAATATTTTGTAGATATGTAAATAGGTAATCTTTAATATTATATTAATTTACTCGTCTTTTAAGTCAGGTAGTAGTTTTCTCAAATTATGCCTCCATTATGTCTATCAGCACAATTGAGGAAAATTGTGATTAAAACTTTTTATATTTTTTTTTCACGACTGCATGCCCTGATATTTATATATTCCAAAATCAAGCAAATAATAATGCTACTTTCTCTCATATATCCCAATTGATTACAACATATAAATGGTATATAAAAAAAGACATTATGTAATAAAAATATCTTCTGCTAATATTGGTTATCTTGTCGATTATTCTATGGTAATGCAGTCGTGGTTAAAATCTTGAAAATAAAATAAGAATAATAAAGATTAGAAAAATCTTTAATTGAGCTTATGGGTTATATAAAAACATAGTTTGATAAAAGTGCTGCCTGGTTTAAGGCGAGTATAACAAAGAAAACAAAAGATTATTTACATAATGTACAAAATATTTGAGCCGGCCATCGGGAAACAACAACAATGAATTTTTATAGGAGAAGCATGACCTCTGACGGTCGATTTAACAGAGTATTTAAATCTATGAAATATAATTTTAAATAAAATAATAATTTTATTTAACATTTATATATGTGATTGATCTTTTTATGACTCATATTTCATTTTTAAAAATAATAAAAAGAGATGTATCGATTTATTCCTTGTCTGTTCAGACCTACCAAGGGTTATAAGGTACATTATATTCAATGATATATTAATATTTTATTCAGCATAATATCCGAGTTTTTCTTATCATTGCACCAATAGTTTAGTGATTAAACCAAATTTATTTAGGTTATAATTAAATTTTAATTGAAAATATACATAAAGAAATTAAATAAAACAAATTTGCTTTCTAAAATATGCATTACAAAATTAATTTTTGAGCAATAAATAAATATCTATATGTTTTATTTTAATATTAGAATATTAACCATAAAATATTAATTTTTAATTGAAAAGGCATATATTGGATCAAAATATCATTTATTTTACCAATATATCAGTTGGCTGAATGCCACCCTTTTTCAAGGTATTATAACATATTGTTGTGTGAAAAATAGTACAAATGTGATATTGTACTGGGATAAGGTGCATAAATTCTAAAAAAGGCATCTCCTTATTGTGCAACAGAAAGTTGATGATGGTTTGCGCCATTCTGTTGCACGATAAGGAGATGCCTTTTTCTTAATTTATGCACCTTATCCCAGTACAATATCGCATTTGTACTATTTTTTCACATTGTGTAGCGTTTTCACGCAATTCTGGCCTTAACTACCCGTTTCATGATTTTTCAGGATGCCTTAATGACCAATTTTTTGGTCGTTCAGGTTCAGCTTGCACCACGCTGATGAGGGCCAACGGCCCGAAACGCGTCCGTGGTTAGCTTTTCTTGAGTAATCAAGAATGGGTATTTGGCTAATTCTGGAATAATTAAAAATCAACGAGAATAGTTGACATTTATTCCGATAGATGGCGCAAGCCATCAGCAAATTTCTGTTGCACGAAAAGGAGATGCCCTTTTCTTTATATTATTGTGTGTCAACAAGAAACTCAGCGCTACATATTGTCAATAGAATTATGTTCAAAAATATATTTCTTGTCTATATTATAAACTATATAATTATGGATAAGAATATATGTGAGTACAAATTTAAATTTTCAATTAAAAAAAAGTGTATCTTCTATTCTCTAATGTTTCAATATAAATATACAAATGTTTAACGCTTTGCGTGTATTTTATTGAATCGCATATATAATAGGAAGCTAGATTCCAAGAACTCATTTTTCTCAGAAGAAGGTGACTGTGTCATCTAAACGTCGGGAATTAAAGAAACTCAAGAATGGTTGATACATCTATATTATTTTTTTAAACAAGTTCATAAAGCTCGACTTCATGTGATTCTCAAGAAATCCTGGTCATATATCAAAAATGGACCAAGAAGTATTTATCTAATGATGTGGTTGGGCCAATTTTGTGGCTGAAATATAGATGGAAATTTTGCCAGGAGGAAATAAAACTTTAAAAAGATGGAACACACTTTTTGCATCAATTTGACAGGAGAGCTTTCTTCTATTTTTCAAGAATGATTTCCTCATAGAGAAATTGTCATCTATAAAAGTTGTATGTATATAGTATATATATATACAGCAAATTAACCGTTAGTATTTGCAATAAACTAAAAGAAATATTGATAAATACCTGTTTTTTTTTTTTTTTTAGTTACTGTAGTCAAAATGACATCCAATTTAATTATTGAAAAACATAAAAGTTTTGAGAGAGAGAGATTGAGATTGAAAATTCTTTATTAATCGTTCATATAAGATCATATAAGGTTAAATATTTAAGAATAATTTAATCAATATATGTAAATAAGATTAAATGTGAATTTAATATGTTATGAATAATTTGTTTGTTGTTAGATAAAGGGTTGATAAGACAAAGGATCGATAAGATAAAGGGTTGAAGGTGCAGTCGTGATAAAAAAAAAGATAATTATTTACCGTCAAGTTAGCTTTTATTTTCAATTACTTGAGGAAATATTACACATTAGTTAATTTCACATTATATGGAATTTATGAGGTTAATGCTATATTAGTGATTCAAAAAGATAGATATGTTAACTACGCATATTTACAACAAAACTGAAAGTCATTCTAAAAACGATTATAACAAAATTAGAATTATCAATGAATAAAAATAAAATATATATTTTTTAAATATAGAAATATTTGAGTTTTTAGATTATATAATGTAAATATATATAGATGAATAAATATAAATATATAAAATTGAAGCATATACATATATATAAAATATATACAGTCTTCAGCCCACCGCAGGAAAGATTCCACCACCGATGGAGTGTGAGGTAGATTGAGAGATTGAAGCTTCTTTATTACATCGTTCAGATAAGGTTAAATACAGAATAAATATATATGAGAGATAGATTGAGTAAATTTGAAAAGTTGTAAACATTTTAAAATATCGTTTGATATGCACATAGTCAACAGATTTTTAAAAGTTCACCTTAAAATCAGAATAATATGAAAGAATATCATACACAGATAGAATATAGGTTAACTATCAATCGATAATTTACAAATAAACAAACTAAAATATAAAAAGTAAGAGAGCCAGGTGTTGATATTAAAAATAAAAAAAGCATATCCTGACTAGGAGCACATGTGCTTTTTAGATGGCAGAGATCCATCTAGTGGAACAGAAACTATCCTCAAATTATATCAGATAACCATCCCTGTTTATCCTTTTTATCTCCAATATAAAGAAAATCTAAAAATTAATTATTAATTTAAATTAAAATTTTTACTTTAAAAATTAAATTTAATAGGGAACATGTAATCTACCAATTAATCTACGTTGTATAATAACATTCTAGAGAGGTTTAAGAGAATGTTAAATAAATAATTACGGAAAATAATTAATATTTAGTTAAGAGAATCATTTAGTTAAATTATCTAAAAATCTTAAAGACATTTGGTTTAAATACAATGCTTAATCCATTATTTATCATGCATTAAAAAGATCATTATTAAGGGCAAGAATATCATTAAATTAATCATTATTTTAATAACTAAATTAGGTTAGAGAGATTATATTGTTAGATCAACTTTTTAATATGTAAATTGTGGGGAAATGGCTAAAAATTTGCTTATAATTAATATACATAAAGGTATTTACTCATATATTAAAAGTATTAACTTTTTCATCAATTTTTTTATTTGTATTTGATTTTTTTTTTGTCCCACTCAATGATAAATTAAGTTGGACTATTGACCTAATATCTTTGTTGTCCTTATATTTCTTAATATGTTTTTGATAAGATTTTTCTTTCAAAATTATATATAAAGGGGATATTAGAAATTATTAGGACGTGTGTGTGTGTGTATATATTATAGTTTTAAAATATAGAATAAATCATATAGTCTTATATTATAACATAAATAAAGCTTCTAGAACTAAGTTTCTTGTACAACTTTTTATTTTAAAGCTTTCAGACTTGTCAGTCCAACAACAGGAGTATCACGTTAATAAATTAATGATAAATACTATTTTATATACAAATTATTATTTACATATTTTAAATACTTATGATATTGAGAGAAAAATATATTACATTTATAACTTATTACATATATAACTTTTTCAATGAAATCTAATACACCCTATCAAAATTTAGCTTTAAGAGTCTCTCCAAAAGTTTATCAAAAGTTAAGGAAAATGAATAATGTAATTTACACTGAATTCGAACGGTGTTATATACAGTAAGAATTTTTGTCAAACAATGTCAAGCCCTCTCATTCAATAACTCATATCATTGCAGTAAGGTCTGTAGAGATAATATTTGATGATATTTAAAAGAAACGCATTGCCAGTAAATTTATTTGTGTAAAATATTAACGATAGATGGCAATAAAATTTAATTTACTAATGTCAAAACTGTTTTGAATATAACACTCGACACATAAATTAAGGGATTGTCCCAAAGTTAAAGTTTGCAAAACCTGTGGAATACAGGGTGATCATAGCTGCACTGGAGAGCTGCAATGTTTCAATTGCTTGACACACCCTAAATATAAACATAGCTCAACAAATCATAGGCCAAATTCTAATCTGTGCCCGCTTTATAAAATACAAACAGATCGAATAATCCGAAGAACACAATATTCTTCCATAAATAAAGAATAAAAAACACCCAGTCTAAATTATATCTTTGAACATCTTAACCATAATTATTCTAAATGAATGAAAATATAAAGTGTATTCAGCAAAACGTCGTGAAGAGTTTAATAGCAACCAGTGAACTACAATCCAATATTATATCTAACCCACCGGATACTCTTTTGATTCAAGAACCATATGTATTGCACAATGATGTTATTTACGACATAGAATCTCAGATATAATGCTCGGATAAAAACGAAGATAAATATACGGCAATTATTATATTGAACAAAAACTTAAGATATATAAAGGTTGAAAACTTTACAAATTCATTTTGTACAACAATAATTATTCCAACTGTTAAAATGGCAATTCTCTCGGATTTCATGATATAATTATTTTGACCAGTGACCTGTTACTCTGTGGTGTGTTGCGGTGTATATATAAATGGAATATCTTTGTTAGTTTAGTTAGTTGTGTTATCTTACCGTGACCGGTTCAATAAAATCCTCCGGTGATCAGTGCCCTCTCCAATCTTCCTCCCTTTTTCAACAGGTTATGGGCCCAGGATTACTTTAAAGAAATTGTAGCATCAAGAAAGTATTCAAAATGTCAAGCCTTTATCAAATAGAAAAATTAAATTCTGAAAATTTTGAAACATGGAAGATGCAAATGAAAATGATTCTTATCCATTCCGACCTTTGGGAATATGCAAATAGCATAAGAATCAAGCCTGAAACCGAGGTAGAATCCAACGAATGGGAGAAGAACGACCAGAAGGCGCTGGCTACTATAGTCCTTAGTTTGAGCCCTCCAGAAATAATACATGTTAAAAAATGCACAACTTCTGCAGAAGCATGGAAAAATTTAAATAAAGTGCATCAACCAAAAGGGCCTGCAACTAAGGTTTTCCTTACGAAACAGTTGATCCTCTTGAAGATGAATCCTAATGAAAGGCTGTGTGCAGGACTACCTTAACAAGTTTACCAGTTTGGCTGACAGGCTGGGTGAAATGGATGCTCAAGTCCCAGAGGACTTCCTTTCTATCCTTTTATTATGTAGCCTTCCAGAGAGTTATGAAGGATTTAGAACAGCGATAGAAACTAGGGACGAACTGCCTAGCTTTGAGGCTTTAAAAGTGAAAATGCTGGAGGAGGAAATTAGACAAACTCAATTGAACGGCACAACTAATACCGAACAAGCTTTCCTTGTAAATCCAGAAAGAAAGAATTTGCCCAGCACATCAAAACCAAAGCCAAAGGGATTCCCATTTAGCTGCCACTTCTGTGGAAAAAAGGGGCATAAAGCTGCCGACTGCAGAAAAAGAAAGTCCAGGAACCCTAAAAATGAAATGGTTGCGTCCTTTGGGACAAAATATTTGAGCAAACTTGGCGCAAATGAATGGTGTCTGGATAGTGGCGCAACTGCCCACATGTGCAGCTCAAGAGACTCATTCGATCATTTTGAGGAGACTGCACCAGTGAAAATTACACTGGCCAATGGTGGATTCATTGAAGCTCTGGGAAAGGGGAAGGTAAAATTGGAATGTTCGGGTAAAAACGGACCTGTAACCTTATCCTTGGAAGACGTATTATTTGTTCCTGAATTAAACGGCAATTTGTTTTCCATCAGTAGGTGTACGGGCAAATATAATATTGTAAATTTCAAGTACAGAAAGGCTGAAATAGTGAATTTGCATACGAAAATTTGCATACAGGCCTATGAAAGGAATGGACTTTACATCTTAAGTCAAATCAATTGTCCTAAGGCATTAGCGACAAGAGAAATTTGCATAGCTGGAGAGAAAAATTACGAAAAATGGCATAGTAGATTTGGCCATTTAAATTTGCAAGATCTCAAAAAGCTAAAAATGCAAAATATTGTTTACGGCCTGCCAAATTTTGATGTTAAAAATTTTACCTGTGAAGTTTGTTTGAAAGGTAAACAAACAAGGCTACCTTTTCAGAGTCTTTTACATGATCAAGGGAACCACTGGAGCTGGTTCATACTGATATTTGTGGTCCCATGAGAACAAAATCATTGGGTGGTGCCCTTTATTTTTCAACATTTATTGATGACTTCTCAGGATTTATCTTCACATTTATAATGAAATCAAGAAGTGAAGTATTTAAAGGATTTAGAATATTCAAAAATTATGCTGAGAAGCAAACCGGAAAAAGGTTGAAATGTATTAGAAATGATAATGCGCCTGAATACCTTAGTAAAGAATTCAAAGATTACCTAGGAGAAGGTATAGGACGTCAGCTCTCTGTAGAATATACACCTCAACAGAACGGTGTCGCTGAGAGAGCGAATAGAACTCTAGTAGATATGATAAGGTGCTTTATGATTGAAGGTAATTTACCTGAAACTTTATGGGCTGAACTAATACATACGGCAACTTATATCAGAAATAGATGCCCGAGAAATAACGATTGTAAAACTCCACATGAGCTATTTACCAAAAGAAAACCTGTAGTTTCTCATTTAAAAATTATAGGAAGTAAATCCTTTGCCGTGAATAATAGGCCGAATAGATCTAAATTCGCACCTCGCAGTGAGGAATACAAGTTAATAGGCTATTTCACAGAATCTAAGGCATACAGACTTTGGAAGCCTGGTACACGTACAATTATAAAAAGTAGAGATGTACGTTTTATTGAACCAGAATTATCAAGAATTCGGAATGAAGTCATTGAAATTGATGTTAGTCCACAAAAAGATCCTTTTGTCAAGGAAATTCCTCTAGTTGAAGAAAAGGGAAGCACATCCGAAGTTAAATCACGAATTGAAATTGAAAGTGAATCGGATCTAGAGATGTCTGATTTAGTGGACGAGCCGTCAGAAAGTGAAGTGGTCATTTCAAGAAGAGGAAGAGGACGACCAAGATATATTAGAACAGGAAAACCTGGCCGACCAAGAAAGGAGTACCCTACAGCCAATTTGTCAACGCAAGAACTTCTAGAGGCGAAATACTTGCCAGATCCAAAAGACGCAGAGGAAGCGCTGTCAGGAAGGGATTCTTATTTTTGGAAGAAAGCAATGGAGGAAGAGTTTGATTCCTTGATTGAGAACAAAACTTGGGAATTGGTTGATCCCCCTAAGAATCGAAACATCATAGGAACCAAATGGGTATTCAAAACGAAATGCAATAGTGATGGTTCTGTTGAGCGCCATAAGGCTCGCCTGGTAGCAAAAGGCTATTCACAGCAGTACGGAATAGACTACGAGGAAACTTTTGCCCCAGTAGTGCGCCAAAGTACTATTAGAATGTTTTTAGCCTTAGCTGTTGAATACAACTTGATACTCCATCAGATGGACGTTCAATCTGCTTATTTGAATGGAGAAATTAAAGAAGAAATTTTCATGACACAGCCGGAAAACTTCGTCTCAAGAAAATATCCAGAGAAGGTATGTCGACTCAAGAAGGCCATTTATGGGTTAAACAAGCTGGAATAGTTTGGCATGAAAAGCTTGACACTGAATTAAAGAATTTGGGACTGAAGCAACTTCAATCTGACAATTGTGTCTATATCAAGCATGATGAAGGTATTCTCCTGGTGGCAATCTATGTTGATGATCTGATAATTGCGGCTGAAAGAGAAGACACGTTGAAATCCTTTAAAGGAAGTATGAAAAGGATATTCAAAATAAAGGATCTTGGAGGGATAAATTGTTGCCTGGGTATAAGGATACAAATGAAAGAGGATGGTTCAATATCCATAGATCAAGAGAGATATATTGAAGAACTTCTGGCGAAATATAGAATGAAAGAGGCAAAGCCTATTTCTACACCCATGGACTCGAACTCCAAGTTAACAAAAATTTCATCTATAGAAGGTGAGAATGAGCCAGTGAAAAAGGTAGAATACCAATCACTGATTGGATCATTGATATATCTCTCTGTGTCGACAAGGCCCGATATAGCCTATGCAGTTAGTGCTTTGGGACAGTTCCGTAATGATCCTAGGAGACAGCACTGGAATGCTGCCAAGCGTGTCCTCCGCTATTTGAAAGGCACCTCATGTTTGAGGATTACCTACAGGAAATCTAATGAGGCTCTTCATGGTTATGCCGACGCTGATTGGGGTGGAAACCTCGTGGATAGAAAATCTCATACGGGAATTGTTTACTTCTTGGCAAGAGGTCCAATAGCCTGGGAATCGAAGAAGCAGCAGACTGTCACTCTTTCGAGCACAGAATCTGAGTACATCGCACTTTGTGAAGCAGGAAAGGAGGCAGTCTATCTTAGAGCGCTGTTGGATGAGATGGGATTTGGTGAATTGCTGAATGGACCGACTGTTCTGGAGACGGATAACCAGGGTGCTCAACAGCTGGCGAGAAATCCGGTTTATCATGCCAGAACTAAACATATTGACATCAAATGGCATTTCATCAGAAGCATTTGCAGCGATGGACTTGTCGAGGTCGTCCACACACCAACCCAAGAAAATGTTGCCGACATCCTTACTAAAGGCCTACCAAGGTTTTTGTATGAAAAACACGTCACTGGATTTGGAATGTAGAAATCTGATGAATTGAGAGGAAGTGTTAAAATGGCAATTCTCTCGGATTTCATGATATAATTATTTTGACCAGTGACCTGTTACTCTGTGGTGTGTTGCGGTGTATATATAAATGGAATATCTTTGTTAGTTTAGTTAGTTGTGTTATCTTACCGTGACCGGTTCAATAAAATCCTCCGGTGATCAGTGCCCTCTCCAATCTTCCTCCCTTTTTCAACACCAACATCCAGAAATAATATAATTATTTCTAACTTCTATAACTTCTTTTGAAAAATGAAAAGTGCATTATTTGTATTATTTGAATAAAACTGATATAAAAATGTTTAAAATAGTACAATATTTAATTGAAATACATTATTTCTATTAAAACTAAGAATTAAATTCAGTAAATTTTTAAAATTTCAAATAAAATCGAAAATGTGGTTTAAAAATTGAAGTTCATTATTGATGTTTAAAATGTTATTGAAATGTAAAATGTTTTCAAAACAAAGGGTAAAATGTTAGTAAAATGAAAAATGTCATTAAAGGGAAGATATGTCTTTAAAAAAGGGCAAAACCTATATGAACTTTTACATTTCAATAATATTTTGTACTTTAATAACAATATTTTTTTTTGTTTGAAAAATTTAAAATACTACAATCTACTTTTTAATTTTAATTAGGACGCTTTTATTTTAAATTTAAAATTAGTATTTTAATAAATTTCATTTTTTCTCTTTTCCATTTTATCCATAAATCTTTTTAGTCCATAAAACTAGCCTATATATATAATACCATTTTACATTTAAACAAAATATTGAAGGAAACGCTTTGAATCCTAATTGAACATTTATAAATTTTAATTATAGTTTTTTTTCTATTTAGCGAATATTAAATATAAACTTTTATCAAACGAAATAAATAATATAATGGATATCTCTTTTGAACTGCCCACTTTTTATATGCACAGGTAACACAGATGCAAACATTTTCTTGCCATAATTTTCGTCTGGCGCCATTTTTTTATTTTTTTATTTTGTAGATATATTTCAGTAACGGCTAGCTATATACGCACGCACAGACGATAAAGTTTTAATGAGCTTCGAATGCGTCACCAGATGACGCTGGAAAGCAGTATGTAGATACACACTGATTGAAGCTAAGTTGAATACAGTAAAATTTTGCCCACAATTTTTATTTTGCTATTTAAAATGAATTACAAACTCTGCCTTTGCTAGTCCCAAGCCCGGATGAAAAAGGAGGAGGGAGAGCAGTAACAAGCTCGCTAAAAAACCTGGGCTAAGCTGGCACGACTGATAGTACCCTGTAAGGGCTTCTGATCCAGGGATACAGGATGAGCAGCGTTTGTACTCCATGTTAGGAGCGGCTGCACATGGTGTCTGTTCCTCATCAAAGGCGGCCATTTCATTTTGGAGCTAAGTCGGCCTGCAACTGAGTAGTGCTCCCAGTCTTAATGACAAAGGCAGACGCATTCTACTTGACCTAGTCATGATGCCTGCAAAATCTCCTTTGATGATCTCTACTCAGCATCCCCAGCAGACACCATCTAAAGCTCTACAGGCTGAGTACCTTGATATGATTGTTTAGTCCGATTTTTTTTTGTTTGCCACAAAGTATATAGTTATACTACAATATTAGTTGACGTTATATGCGAATAGGAAATCAGACCAAAATGCTAACTTGCATAATGTGTACATTTAAGTTTGAAACTATTTTAAAAGCCATTTATTTTTTTAAAAAGAAGTTTTAAACTGGAATCCACGGCATTCAGCAATGATTGATTCGAGAGAGGTCTCACAAATATATTATTCATATTTCATTTGATTAAAGTTGATACAAAATCTGCACTAAATAGAAATACTACATTTAAAATTCAGAAATGTTTGATTAAAGTTTTTAAAGGTTTCGTAAAATTTCTATATTAAATTTTAAAATATATTTTCTTTGTTATAAAATAAATAAAGCTTCCAAGGCTAATTTTCTTGTACAACTTTTTTATTTTCAAGCTTTCGGACTTGTCAGTACTTCAACAGGAGTATCACGTTAACAACTTAATAACAAATACTATTTTTATATACACACTATTATATACATATTTTAAATACTTATTATATATTGAGAGAAAAATATATTACATTATTTCTGTTTGAGAAACAAAATTAAGAAAATTTCTCTGTATTGAATAGTTTTCAAAATTATGGATAAAAATAGATAATATAAAATCAAATTTATAAAATAGATGTTGTCAATTAAAATAATAGTGATTTCATTAAAGCTACAAAAATATTCGAGAGAAATTTCGAAAGCTCGCGGTGTTTTGTAATAAAGAAACTTATTGCTTAAGATTTTTATATTTTTTATAAAATAAATCTCAATTTTCTTATATTTGAAAGCTACAACTTAATTATTTTTAAATGAAAATTGTTTAATTGTAAAAAATATTGGCACGCCGAGGCTTGAAACACAATCTATAAGGCAATTTAGTCTACTCACTCAAAGTAAGACGCTGATTGGCTGGCTAAAATCACCTGATAATGAACAGTTAATCAAAGATAGAATAAAATGGACCTATATACAAAAAGATACTAAGCCACATATAATAGTATATAAGAAAAATTTTGATAATAAAATAATAATATAACATTTATGATTTTGACAACTGAATGATATTTGATCTTTATTTTTTTTTTTTTATATTTCGGCTTAAAAAAACGCAAGTCCTTTAATCTTTAAATGAGAAAACTCTAAAGCTTACCACCAATAAGCATAAAAAATAATATTGCAGAATAATTTTTAATTTTCTTTGCTATATTTATTTATCAATAAGAATATAATTCTAAGAAAAATTAATAGATAATTTGTATATATTTTACAATAATTAAAAACTATGAACATTTTCAGAACTTAATTCGACAACCCTTCTAAATATTTACCAGACGAACCTCTAAATATTTTAATGCAGACGCGTGCTGCAAGTCAAAGGCAAGAGAGCTGCGCAAATTGGCCCAGAAGACATGCCCCCCCCTAGTTATTATTGAGCAGACGATGTCACGGGAATCAAAATACGACTGGAGGCACATCCTGATCTTTTGCTGAAAAAAAGTCGACATAAAAAGCGCATCACCTTCTAATGAAGTTGACTTGTCGTGCTCCAATCCATCCTATTGGTCACGATATCCAAATTGTCGTCTGTTTATTTAATTGATATCGTTTGGTATTAATTTAATCGTCTGATACGGAAAATTCCAATTTTTATCACGAATTTTTGTTTGATCTTCAATTAGAATATCTTAAGGAAAATATGTTTTTTGAAATTATATTAGATTCAATCCCTTATAATTTAGAAATTTATTGTATGCATATTGTCTTATCATAAGTTAAATTATATAAAAATTGATAAAGAGGGAGCAATCTCTCGAAATATTTTGAGAAAAATTTGGTTTTTTTCCTTTACAGATTCAGGTACGCCCTTTTATATAACCTTAATTAATGGATTACCTTTTGACTCAAATAAGTTGAATTTTTAATAATATAGAAAATATTATTTTGATAAAACTGTAAATGAATAAAACTATTCCAGTAGGCATCGAGAATTTATATATTCTATAGAATTCTATAGAATTTATTTTGAAGCAATAAAATTTGTTCATATAAAACTAGCTAACAAAAAAAGATTATTCAACTTTTTTTCTAATAATTTCGTAATATTTTGTATCTTGAAATAGTTTATTATCAAAATTTCAAATACTAGAAATGCATGCTTCAAAATATGCAACAAAATATGCGCGTTTTCTTTATTAAAATTACTGCAATGAATCAACGTATAGATTTTTAAATTATAAGTGTTGATAAAGTAATTTAAAGATATTAAAGTACTCTATTTTAAATATATTTTGAAAGTTTTAGGCCCCTTTATGATTTTTATATGAAATATATCTACGAAACACTTCTGCAAGAACTTTACAACATTATTGAAAATATTAGATGTAAAAGGGCATAGTTAATCTGTGTTGAACCTTCTTAGCGGTGTCACCAAATTATATAAAGTTATTTGCTATCTTTTGATATTTGAAAAAATAGAAATTATGAATAAAATACCTATTAGTTTTATCAAATTAAAACATTTTCGAATTGTATTCATTATATTTTATAATTTGAAATTTTATTTATTTATACAAAGTATTGTCTGTGTGTGAATAGGGTAATAATATTATCATATGCAATGAAACAATTCATAAATAGATTAATTATAATCTAATCATTAGTTATAATGAATTCATTCTGATAAGTGGATTATTCTAGGTCTAAATTACATTCAATTCTTTATTGTTTATGAAATAAATATTTAATAGTTTCAATTTTGATCAACAAATATACAAGGATAGATCATGAGTGTCCTGTTAGAGTCAGGAATAGACCAAAATCTTATATATTCATATTTTTTTAACTCTGTGTTTATTAATATAATTTTAATTTATATTGTTAGACAAATATTTATTCATATAACATTATAAGGCATTTGAAAATATTTAAGTGTCTTTATAATATTTCAAATTTAGAGCTATATGAGATTTGCATGAAACTTTGACTCGATAAATTAAAAAAGAAGGAGGAAAAATTGCCAAGTAATTCTCAAATGAGACGTAAAAGAGAAAACAGAGTGAGATAAGACAATCTGTTCAAGATGTCTGTTGAACGAATCGATGAAAGAAAGCTACAAGAGGTAACATTACCGTTGACACCCCCAGTATTAGACATATCGTGATGAAGCCTAGGGCCAAATCCCACACCACTAGATTTATAGCCTCGGGGTTGTCACGCCTCCATGTGGCGCCACAACGTGGGGCTGCAATCAGAGCCCGTTGTTGACATTCTACCAGCGCTCCATGGGATACCACATCCGTGGGTACAGGCATGTTGAAGGAATTTACTATGGGATTTTGCTATGGGAAACCAAATACCAAAAACATGGAAACTTCTGTCCTCTCCTTAAAGTGATCTTCCATTGGAATTTGAATAAGGCCCAATAAGAGATTATCATTTCTATAGTTTGGCAGAAAAGCTGAGAATTTCGTCAGAAAATAAGAAAGAGAATTTCACTCACAATGTTTGTTATACCTTTCGCCAAGTTAAATAAAGTTAATGACCATTTTTCTCTTTTTAATACATTTTTCTATTTTTCCTGAACTCCAGGGCAAGTCAACAATGAAGATGGTCTTGGTTAAAAATATATTTTATCGTTGTTGTTAAGACCATTTCAATAATATAAGACTTGTGTACTCGGAGAGGTCACCGCTCATGAATAGACTATCTGAAAAGCGACCATCTCCTTAAGAATAATTTTAGCGTTCTTATTAATGGTACTACCTGATCTAATTCAACTTTTAATGAAAGACGCCTGAAGGAGAGAACAGAAGTATTAGAAGCACTCTACTGTATTCGAATTCGATACTAATGGCTCAAACGAAGGTTTAAAATACTAAAGAATAGTACTGTTATAGTAACAATAGACCTAGTTGAGGAACTGAAGGCTATTCCTGTTCAAGGCTCCAAAAGAAGATACATTTTTACATAGTTTGATCTTATGACTCCTTGGATTCTTTAATCAGTGCAACTATATTAGGAAATGATCAACAATGTGTGTATTCGAACTTTGTCTATTTGTATTAAGATGAGAGAAGTTACACTTACAATATAGATAAAGGCAAGCCTCTTTGCATTTTGAAATACAACGAACAACTTTACATGCTATACATATATGTTTATTTTAAGAAAAAAAGGCATTTCCTGATCGTGCAACTTATATATGGCGCACGCCATCAGCAAATTTTAGTTTCACGATCAGGAAATGTATTTCTTCTTAATTTATCCACCTGTTCCAAGTACAAATTCATTTTTGTACTATGCAAATTAAATTAAGAGAAGAGAGAATGTTTATGATTATATATATAATTATTCTTTGAATAGATAATCTAACATAAAAATGTTGTTATACCTTGATAAAGGTTGGCGTTCAGCCAACTGAAATATTAGTAAAATAAATGATATTTTGATCCAATATATGCCATTTTAATTAAAGATTTATTTATGGATGGCTCTATTTTCAAAAAAGATCATTTAAGTAATAAAATAAAAAAATGTTAACATATGTGTGTGGAAAAAGGAGAAAATATATTAGCTATGGAAAATTAGAAAGAATATATATTTGAAATATCAAAAAGTTTTTATTTTAAAAAATAATTAAAGGCTATATCAAGGTGTTGTCGCAAAAGCTTCGGCAGTTACGCATCATATATGCGGAATATAGTCGAAAAAAAAGAGGAGAAAATATTTAGAATATAAAAAAGAGAAAAACCTATAAAATAATAAAATAATTTAGAGGTTTTTATTGTATTATTTTGTGATATTCCAATTTTTTCAAGTTTTAAGTTATTTAAAAAATATTATAGGTGTCAGAGAGGAAGGCATAGTTATCTAGAGTTACAAAGATATTTAACAAAATAAATTATGTTTTACAAATGTCTACAATTTTATAATTTGCCAATGTTGCCATATATGCGAATCAGTATTTATAACAGTATAATAACAAGGTATTGCTAACAAATAATTTACTGGAAAAATACTCGATGCAATACCTTGAAATTATATACGTATATGTGTACCTCTACAGACCTATAAGCTTATATCCATAAATTCCTTAAACACCCCTAAGCTGCCTTCCATAGAAAATGCAGGGTATATCCCAAACCCAATCCAATACAATAGTAGAGCGGTTTAGAGATTAATTTGGCGAAACCGCTGAGAGGGCTCACTACTGATTCGCCAAGCCCTCTCATTCATTAACTCATATCATTGCAGAAACGTCTGTAGATATAATATTCGATGATATTATTGAAAATAACACATTGCCATAAATTATTTGTTACAAATATAAAGTTATAGTTTATTTAAATAAACAGACAATTTGACGACGAGGTATAAAGGTTATGAAATAGAAGATGACAAATAATTTAACTACTCTATTAACGTTCAATCTTAATACCAAATATTCTATTCATAATATAAAAACATTGGATTAATTCATATTTAATTTATTAATTGGCAAGTGGTTGTATCAACAAAAGTAGATGAAGTTGAAAGGGTAACTTTTTTGCAATCCCTAGAATCACAAGTCCAAAGAGTTTTCTTCAATTTTCCCGATGAAAAGGATAGTTATGAAAAAGCAAAAGAATTTCTAACAAAATATTTTTCACCTCATATAAATATATATTACAATATATTAAATTAAATCTGTGCTGGTGTTTTATTTTTTTAAATCTTATTGTATCCCTCTCTATTTATTTATAATATCTAAAAAAATCAAACCTCTTATGCTTGAAACAACTGACAAATATATAATTTTTTGAATTTTCTAAATGGTATTATATTTCTATATATATATCCTAAGTCTAGTATACCAAATAATTAAAGCACCTTTAAGAAAAGAAATGGCATGCCTATGGACAAACTACACCTCTTGTTTCGTAAATATTTCTTCGCAGATATTTCCTGGAGAGCAAAGTCTATAAAGGAACATTTTTGTAATAGAAGGTAGAACATAACCACTTTTAGGAACGATAGAAAGTTTTGAATTGGAAATTATGAATCGTGTAACAAAAAAAAAGAATATTAAACAGGAAGTTATTCCGAAGGATATATATAATTTGATGCAAGAAAACATGAACCTTTTTCAAGGTCAAGGGGAAATGTGAATGGTTATAGTCATAAATAATTCTAAAAATAATGTTACTCCAGTAGCTCAGACATTTCTCATATAAAATGGTAGAAGTCATCAATCTCAAGAGCTAGACAAAATGTTAGAAGGTGGTATTATAGAGTAAGTCCACATGAAGCTTCTGAATGGATCTCAAACATGATGGCAGTTCCAAAAAAAGGATTCTGAAGAAATCAGACAGTGTGTTGATCTGAAAGAGATTTGAATAAAGCCATAGTTAGAGAGAGAGATATCCTATATCAACAGTATACTGCAAGCATTGCAGGGAGTAAAGGTTTTTCTAAACTTGATTTATTTATTTCAATTTATACCGCTATGGCCCCCTAGGGACACTTGCGTTGTCATACATGTATGCCTTTACATTTGTCTACAAGTATACATACTACTTGTATACATATTTACAATAATTTCAGGCCGTAAATAATAGTCATATGATATTAACAAGGAAAAAGAGAGAAAAACGAGAACAGAGAACTGCGTACAAAAGAAAGAAATGTCTGGGAATATCTACAATCAACATAATATGAATTACCGGTTTTCTAAATGATATTTGTTACTATATAATTCAAAATTGATGCAAAGAAAGGCTTTTGGAAAATAGAATTAGATAAAAGGTCCAGTCCAATAAAGACCTTTATTATACCTAGAGAATGTTACAGATTTGTTGAAATTCTCTAAATGAATTGTAAATATTAGGCCATATTGTTTGTAAAGATGGAAATAGACCAGATCAGGAGATAATATAAAATTTAGTTTTCAAAACCTGAATATGTGGATTCACTTAAATAATTATAGGCAAAATAAAAAATTTCTATATTAAAATAAAAATGTTTTTATTGAATTCAAACATGTTCATGATAAAATTAACATGTTCTCAATAAGATAAAAATATATTAAAAATAAAAATGACATATCCTGACCAGGAGCACATGTGCTTTACAGAAGACAGAGCACCATCTGGTGGAACAGAAATCAACTAAACATTGATTTAACCTGTTCCCTGATATTTGGCCAACCCAATTTCTTGATAAATCAAGAAAAGCCATCCACGAACCGTTCGCGCTTTTGGCGCTCGTCAGCGTGGAGTAGGCTGTAACCACTGCGACCAAAAGGTTTTTGGTCCCAGAGGCTTCATGAAAACCAAGAAATGGGTATTTAAGGACAAACTTGCGTAAATACGCTTAACACCTGAAAAAAAAATGATAGAAAAAAAATTAAAATAAAAAGGTCAGGTGTTGATATTACAAATAAAAATGGCATATCCTGACCCGGAGCAGAAGGCAAAGCGCCTTATATATATATAAAAATACATACATTTTGACACGCTTCCATTCTAACAATAAATAATTAAAGCTACACAATAAATTTAAAGCTCTAATTCTAAATCAGTTAACCAGTTGATTAACTATATGTTCAACGCCTTTTAAATCAAGTACAGGCAGCATTAAAAAATGCAATCGTAGGTGCTAAAAACATTTTCAATATGTTTTTTTTTATCATCTCGATTAGATTAGAATATATTAATTACTGATCTAAATACTAAGTAGTGCTAATTGGTGACTTTTTCAATCCAATCGTCTGTAGTAGGATATGCACATCCAAGGAGGCCATCATTTTAACCATACAAAGGCTTTAATCTCCATTAAGAATGACGCAATTAGAGACATATATGTAAATGTGACACAGACGTTCTTTTTTGGATTGCCCCATCTCAACAGCCGAACAAGAAAATTGGATTGCAGACGATGAATATAATTAGGAAGTACTTCCAATGATGAATTGGACCTCAATATCTTCAGAAAGAAAAAAAAAGAACAGGAATTGACACACATTTATTGGATCACAAAATATTGAGAATAATTTATGAAAATTTTATTTTTGTTTTTTTACGTATTAATATATTTTCATTTGATCATATCATTCTGTTACATTCCTTTTTTTTGCACTCTTTGTAATTTGTGATTGTAATCTAGAAAATCTGTTTTGAGCGATCATCATGATATATTGCAGAAGATGCTAGAGATATAAAAGCATAAACGAAAGAACGATATTCAGTTGTTACTCTATCTCTCTCATTTATTCTGTATTTAACCTTTTATACCTTATATGAATATTTAAAATAAAGTCGTTTCAATCTCAATCTCTCTCATTCGGATTTACAATATAAATATATTTTGAAGATTGAGCAATCCATAATTGAAATTATATTCAACAAAAATGCATATAACGGATTTATATTTATTTTATTGTTCCAATATTTCGAGGGGCAACTCTTTCATTGGCCTTGTAGAACGAGAGTGGTGTACACGTGCGCGCATATTTTAATGGAAAACACAAACATCCTCGATAAAGAGAGGCGAGTTGCCCCTCGAAATATTGGAACAATAAAATAAATATAAATCCAATATATGCATCTTTGTTGGATATAAATATATATGAGTGTAAATACATTAAACTAATATACGTAGTATATTTGACATATTTATTTATTTCAACACACAAAACGCGATATCCCGGCTAGAGATAATTGCGTCGATTTACATTTTTTAAACAAAAACAGTTATATACAAGAAAAAGTAATCAAAATTAAAAAAAGAGAAATAATAATATATATTAGGAACCTGAACCTTTCTTATTTGACTTATGATATATAATATATAACAAGTGTATAAATAAAGTAAAGGTGGATATAGGTTTATAAAATACTTGACACACATTCACATTTATAATTGGTTTATATATTAAAAAATTTTCAAGACCATCAAATAATCAAGCGCTAAATATACTTATTCTAATAGGTACATTTATTTAGTATTATATAGTAAAGTTTAATAGGGTATTAAGATTAATTAAGCTAAAAGTTTTCATTGTGATTCACACAATAATCCGAATAACACTTTATCATTATAAAGATTAACATAGATATTTGGGGTTCGGTGGAAGGCTGGTTAAACCGTTTGGTTTTCGATCACTACGACCCGGGTTCGATTCCCGCATTGGACACTTTTTTCTGTTTAAAAAAAAATGCTCCAATGGCCCCCGATTCTTGCAAAAGTCCAACCCCACCAACGGGGCTCTGATACATTTGTAAGTGCAAAGTCGAACTGCTTTTCACATGTGTAGACATGTGGTGCGCTTACAGTAAAAAGCAGTCGCTAACTACCCACCATGATAATCATTGCCTGTACCACGTGTACTAGGGATAGGCAAAAAAAAACAACAAAGATAGTTCAGTCAAAAGTAACGTCGCCACTTTGTTTTCATTAAAAAGAATTATATAGAATTTCGAGCAAGACCTTCATTAGATTCATATACATATCAGTAAAATTAATAAATAAATAAAGATTCTGATATGGCGAGTTGGCCCTTCGGTATTGATATTTTCTGTTCGTTATTTAGGACATTAGGTTTAAAGTGTGATAATAAGGCGTTCTGAACTGACGTCGTCATCATTACTAAGCCTAAAGTTTACCATTACGCCACGTTTAAAACTGAGACGTTTTGAAGATGGTCGCTAATAAAGAATGGTCGTTAAACAGACGTCTACTTGTATAAGCTATCGTTTATTATAAGACCTTTGGTAGAGACCGCTGCTTATCATCAAACACAGATCAAGGAACATGAACTCATGGAATTTGTGTAATCTTTGCACATTGAGGTAAGAAACAACAACATTATATAATTTAGAGAAGAGAATAGTGTTTCTCACTAATAAATTTTCTTTCTTATTGAACAATCAAGTTAGGTTTTAGGGATAAAGTCGTTATTTTTATAGCGTAATATTTTGTCATTTAAAAGTGAAACACTTCCTATACTGACTTTACTGCAATGGAAAAATATTGGAAGGGGGCCTCGCTCATCAGTGGTGAACCCTCCTAGGAGTTTCGTCAATTCAATCAACCATAACGCTGCAAGATATTACTTACCTACATCTATCATTGTTTAATAAAATCAACAATCAAGCTAGGACCAAGTTTCTTTACTATTTTTATTTCCCTTGCTTTCGGACATACGTGCCCTTCAACAGGAGAACTAGAAGTATGACTTCCAGCTAACACTATACGCCGAAACTAAAACTACGATATTAGAAACATGTTCATCCCTGACTATACAATTAATAAAATCAACAATCAATCTAGGTATAATAAAAGGATTTAAAAGCGCGAATGTTTCTTTTATACGTAAAACGAACTTCTACTATCCTTACTGCGATTAAAAATATATTGGGAGGGCTTGGCTCATCAGTGGTGAACCCTCCCAGCGGTTTCGCCAATTTAATCCACCATCATCGCAGTAAGGACAGTAGAAGTTCATTTTATGTATAAAAGAAACAATACTAGAAGTATGACTTCCAGATAACATTATACACCGAAACTAAAACTAGCTGGAAGTCATACTTCTAGTTCTCCTGTTGAAGGGCACGTTGGTCCGAAAGCTAGAGAAATAAAAATAGCAAAATTTTATCCCTAGATTGATTAACACAAAGCAATAACGCGCCATCTATATATATATAATAAAAGGATTTAAAAGCGCGAATGTTTCTTTTATACATAAAACGAACTTCTACTGTCCTTACTGCGATGATGGTGGATTAAATTGGCGAAACCGCTGGGAGGGTTCACCACTGATGAGCCAAGCCCTCCCAATATATTTTTTCATCGCAGTAAGGACAGTAGAAGTTCGTTTTATGTATAAAAGAAACATTCGCGCTTTTAAATCCTTTTATTATACCTAGATTGATTGTTGATTTTATTAATTGTATAGTCGGGGATGAACATGTTCCTAATATCGTAGTAGGCTATTGTGTTTACATACCCAGTACTAGAAAGGAATTCTTGCAAAGGTAGCCCATGAATCTATGTTATTTACTGTCATTGCAGTAAGGACAGCAGGGAGAATTGTGTATTCTTTGAAAAGAGGCATTCACACATGAAAATTAAATTAAAAGAGATTAAAGAGAATCAAAAAAGATTATATATTGGCAGTTCAAATTCACTGTGTGTGGTAACCATGAACGATCCATTATCTAAATTTAAAAGAGTTATCAAGTAGGTAGAGTCAAGAATATCGTGAATTCAATGTTATAATAAAGAAACTTGTTTCCTCACTTCATATCACGTTCAGATATAAGATTCTCCCAAAAGTTCGTAAACAAATTGTGATCATGATTTATATTTTGAAAGTGTTTACGAACTTTTGGAACAACATTGGTAATATTGGTAACCTTGGTAAAATTATAACAGAATTCTTATAGAAGAATGATATAATCTCTGATGTTCTATATCAAGGGTGGCCAATCAGCAGATGAGCCAAGTTTCAGAATTACAAGGTTGTGCCAAAAGTTCGTAAAAACTTGCGAAATATAAATCATAATGTATTCACGAACTTTTGGGACAACCTTATAATATTGAACCGTTGTTTTTTTTTTTTTCAATTTTCCCCTCTTGATAAACTAGATTTGGGATTGGAAGGAAACAAGTGTTAACTTTAAAATGAATATTAGCGCGCGTATTGCTGTTTAAAAATACGCAAAAACAGTGAGCCCATTGTCTAAATTTTCCAAAGTTGGTTTGGCCTAAAATTTCGTAGTCTGAATCTTCTGGAATTATAAAATAAGCTAATTAAGATCGCATAAAGTTGATAGTTTTTTATGATCATGATTTTCTTAGGAAAATGTCGTGTAAAAGAATCGGGGGGGGAAAGTGTGTTTGTAATTTTATGTTTACGTTCGCTCCAAGAAGGGGTACGTCGGCTTCTAGATGCCCAGGAGCCCTAAATAAGAGGCGGTCTAAGGCCGGCCGGCCACTCGAGGCGGGAAGAAATCTCCGGCAAATGCAAACACAGGCGCGGCGCACGCCATCGAGGGAAGTGGAGCGGGCACTCACGCCAGGTCGACTGGAGGCACGCACCTTCTCCTGGTGTCTCCTCTCCTGGTGTCCATCTCTAGTTATCTCAGTTGTATATACAATATAGTGGTTGTTGGTAGATACACCGGGACCCTGGTGTCTCCTCTCCTGGTGTCCTTCTCTAGTTATCTCAGTTGTATATACAATATATCAGTGGGGCTCGTAGATACACCGGGACCCTGGTGTCCATCTCTAGTTATCTTAGTTGTATATACAATATAGTGGTGGTTGGTAGATACACCGGGACCCTGGTGTCTACACTCCTCTCCCAGTGTCTATATCTATTTATCTCAGTTGTATATACAATATAGTGGTGGTTGATAGATACACCGGGACCCTGGTGTCTACACTCATCTCCTGGTGTCCATCTCTATTTATCTCAGTTGTATCTACTATATAGTAGTGGGGCTCGTAGATACACCGGGACCCTGGTGTCTACACTCCTCTTCTGGTGTCTATCTCTAGTTATCTCAGTTGTATATACTATATGGTGGTGGTTGGTAGATACACAGAGACCCTGGTGTGTGTGTATGGGTGTGTCTACACTCATCAGGGATCCTGGTGTCTACACTCCTCTCCCGGTGTCTATATATATTTATTTCAGTTGTATCTACAATATATCAGTGGGGCTCGTAGATACACCGGGACCCTGGTGTATGTGTATGGGTAGGTCTACACTCATCAGGGATCCTGGTGTCTACACTCATCTTGGCGTCTATATCCATCTCTATTTATCTTAGTTAAACAAATATCTACAATGTAGAGATAGCTACAACATTATATTCTACAGAGATCCTTGTGGGTCTACATATGGTAATTACAAGGTAGAAGTTGGTTCGTAGATACAGCATCGCAGTCTACAGGAATGCCGGTGTGTCTATACACTCATCCTGGTGTCTATATCTATTTATCGCAGTTATATCTACAATGAATTTATTGGTTTATAGCTACAGCATCGCAGTCTAAAGGAATGCCGGTGTGTCTATACACTCATCCTGGTGTCTATATCTATTTATCGCAGTTATATCTACAATGAATTCATTAGTTTATAGCTACAGCATCGTAGTCTACAGGATGCTGGTCGGTATACACTCATCCTGATGTTTAAAAGGATCTCTTTATATGATAGTTACAATGTAGTGGCTGGTTCATAGCTACAGCATCGTATTATATAGATATCCTGGTGTGTATGAGCGTCTACACTTATTATGGTGTCTATATCCGTCCCTTTATTTGTAATATTTCTCAACAATGTATTGTATCTCTCTCAATTGTCTGATATATATATAATTTTATTTGTAATGGTATAGAAAAAAGTAGTATATCTCCAGTTCCATTTATACGGCGGTATGAATACTACAATAGGAATAATAAAGGAAAAATTAGTATGGTTTGTAGTTTACTTCTTTGAAGATACAATTATTACAATAGGAATGACACAGAAAATGGCATGTGGTCTACCTGTGTGTTGTATGGTACAACTACTAGAATAGAAAATATACAAGGGATATTAGCATTCCCTCTTCTATATTTGTTTAACCTATCACCATATACAGATATTAGCAGGTACCTGAGTGAACTGGAACGCGTATATACAACGTTGCTGAAATAAAGAAGAATTATGATTCCAATAAGGCTGATTGAAGTCCCAGAACAAAACGATAGATCAACTCTATTTAAAGCTGCTTTCAATTTAAGAGGAACTAAGATATCACTATCGAAAGACTATAGCATGAAGACGAGAGAACAACGGCGCGTTTTGAATGTCAAAAGAAAAGAACTCGTCGAAAGAGGCACTCTAGCTAAGCTAAGGGACAACAAATTAATAATTAATGACATAGCATATAAGGTCTGTGATGGACAAATTGTAGATGCCAATGGACATTCATTGTAGCAAGCAGTTAGGAAACAATCACTTGTAAATAGTCAACCCAACGATACCTTTTCACTGACCTGCTGGAACGTTAACGGGCTGTATAGACTCAATTCAGTTTTTCCTCTTCTTTATAGTCACTTAGAGAGATACGAAATATTTGCTTTGACCGAAACCTGGTGTGACCACCACTTAAAAAACGGCCCCAGAGGATTCCACTTATTCGAATCACTGGCAACTAGAAGCTCCAAACTGGGAAGATGCTCGGGTGGAATAATAGTAGGAATTAAAAATAAACTAAAAACTATGTTGGAGAAAGTCGTTGTAGAGCATAATTGGATATCTATACCTTTCAAGCGTTGTTTCAACATACAAATTTGTTATATATTTACATATATTTCTCCAAACGAATCTCAACTGTCAAACTTCATTACTTTATCCAAACATGTCGAAGATAGGTTGGCTAACGGCTATGAAATAGTTCTAGCGGGTGACATAAACATCCGTACCGGCACCTATGGATACCTACACAACCCACTAGAACGTCCCTTACTTCTTTCACCTGAACGCAAATCTAGAGACCCAGTGCTTTCCAAACATTGGGAACAACTCATAAACTTCCTAGATAATAATCTACTGACAATAATTAATGGCAGAACTATAAGTGACAAAACTGGAAACTGCACATTTATCTCAAGTCGTGGCTCATCTGTTGTCGATTATTTTATTGTCTCATATTCCCTGCTGGAGCACGTTGTTGACCTCAAAGTAGATAATAACCCATACTCGGACCACCTTCCACTAACAATAACCATGTCTAACTTATCTAATCTCAAACGAACGAAAGAAACCGTCTATCCCTGCTTTGAAAGATACAGATGGGCACCTGATAACACATCCCTCTTTTCGCAGAATCTTGACAACAATCAAGTCTCTACAGACCAGAATCTTGACAGCCTAGTTAATACATTTTCTAAACAAATACTAAACGCAATGCTTGCTGCAGATATGCGCATTAAGGTCAGACCTGGCCGCCCAAAATCGAAACCCTGGTATAGCAGGGAATGCTATTTAGCTAAAAAATCTGCTAAGGCAAGCCTCACAACCTTTAAGGAAACGAACACTGACGTAGACCGCAATATTTATGTCTCAAATAGGAAAAGGTACACGACCTTAATAAACTTCAACAAGAAAAAATACCTTCAGGAAAAACAAGAACTTCTTAAAAATGCCCGTGACTCCGCAAACTTTTGGAAAACTATAGCTACCTTGAAAGACAAAAGCTATATACAAGGAAATATAACAATTTTAGAGTGGCAATGCTTTTACAACAAACTGCTCTCTGCTGAAACGACGATAGGAAGCGACCTATCTACTCTCTCACGAATTGATCCTGAACTCTACTGTGAAATCTCCATAACAGAAATAACTAGAGAAATCTCCAGTCTGGCAAATGAAAAAGCTTGTGGCGCTGACGAAATTCCGAATGAAGCATTAAAGACCCTACCTTTCGAACACCTTGTTACTCTAAAAAATATATTCAACAGAATCATTAATTCTGGTTCATATCCCTTAATATGGTCTAAATCTATCATCCATCCTATTTTTAAAAGCGGTGACCGGGATAATCCATCAAACTACCGCGGAATTGCCCTTATTAGTAATCTGTCAAAACTTTTCACATCAATACTAAAATCGCGATTACGCAACTGGATTGAAGGTAGATCAATTATTCCAGAAAACCAGGCCGGATTCAGAAAAGGCTACTCCTGTCAAGATCACATATTCACACTGTTGTCCTTGATACAGCTGACTCTCAGACGTAAAAGAAGAAAACTCTATGCTTTTTTTGTGGACCTAAAAAAGGCTTTTGACACTGTTCCCCACTCACTTCTGTGGTCAAAATTGGGTGAATTAGGTCTGGATTTCCGCTTTGTTAACCTTATCAGGAACTACTTCGAACAAATGACAACGACGGTGAGATGGAATGGACTATTTACTGAACCCATCAAAATCCGATCGGGAGTGTTACAAGGAGAACCCTTATCACCCTATCTATTTATACTCTTTGTAACTGATTTAATCAACATTTTTAATGACTCTACTCTACCAGGCATATACCTCCCTAATTTTGGAACGGTCCACCTTTTGATGTATGCCGACGACATAATTCTCATAGGAGAATCAAAAATCAATCTACAAATAAAAATCAACATGTTGAAAAAATACTTCGAAACAAATCATCTAACCCTGAACGAATCAAAATCCAAGATAATGGTTTTCCGAAATGGTGGCCGCCCTGCAAAATCGGACAAATGGTTCTGGGGAGACCAACTGTTGACAGTGACATCGAAATATCTCTATCTTGGCTATCCCCTCACAACAACAATCTCGTTTAGTCAAGTGGCTTCATACTTTAAAGGCAAAGCGCTTGCAGCTACCGGCGAAGTATGGAAAATTATGGAGAAATCCAGGTTGAATTCATTTGGTTCATCAATGAAACTATTAGACTCGATTATCCTGTCAACTCTGCTGTATTCTGCTCCAATTTGGGCAAACGAAAAGTACAAAATCTTGGACCAAATTCAGAATAACTATCTCCGACGACTATTGAACTTGCCGAGTAACACACCAGGCTACATACTACGCATGGAAACCGGACGCTTCTCACTTGGAGTCACAGCAACCAAACTAATTCTAAAGTTCTGGTTAAGAATATTAAAAATGGAAAAATCCAGATTGCCCGCAATCTGTCTAGCCCAATTATGGGAAACGTCCACTCTGACGAATGCCTTTATAGGTTTTACAGAAAATTTAATGAATATCCTAAACTCAACTGGATTCATGTGGTTAAATAATTGTTCAGACCCCAATATTCTACAGAAAGCAATACCTCAAATTATCAGAATCACTATAGAACAGTCTATCCAAACCGACCAATCAAGAATAACCAATTCGAAGCTACACACACACTACAAATATTTACATAAAACATTCGCAGCAGAGAACTATCTACTAAGTGAACTCCCACTGCCGGCTAAACGCCTCATTGCGCAATTGAGAATTCTATTTGTTTTATATCGAGAAGACCATATAAAATATCTAAGGACAGAAGACTTGTATTGCCAACTATGCAAAAATAGAACCGAAAATGAATTAGAACATTATATATTTGAATGCATGCCTCTTGACACGGAAAGAAAAATACTCTTCTCTAAGATAGGCCATACACACTTCACATTATATTCTTTATTATCCAACTTTATAGACAATAGTTCAGTAGCTCTAAATCTATATAACTTCCATAAAAATGCTGTAAAAAAGAAAGACTTAACCGAACATTCAAACATACCAAAAATTTCTGTTTGATGAGAAAGACAGAACCAACATCCAATTATTTGTTTAGGCAGATACGATAAGTTAACAATGATAAAACGGTGTTTACCTTACAACCCTGAACACGAGGATTTCCTGGGAAATCTCTTAAAGATTTCTTAAAAAATACATGGCCCACCTGTGCTGTGTGAGAGCTTAAATGGTCTTGCTCCATATGTAAATACCTGTTTTCTTTCCTCTTTTCGCTCTCCACTTCTCCCATCCATATTTCCAAAAAAAATTTTTTTTTCTCTTTTTTTGATTTTTTTTATTCTTCTTATTTTTTATTCTTTCTTATAATCTGTATATATTTACCAAATGTATATAATCTTTCTCCTTTTTTTATTTCCCACTTTCATAGGTTTCTCCGTTTTGTAACCCCAAGGAGAATCCTCTGTAAGACCTGTGTGTCTTAATAAAGGCTTTTGTGTGTGTGTGTGTGTGTGTGTGATTCCAATAAGGCGCTGATTCTATAACCATCACAGAATCTTAGGTTCAACAGCAGAATTACATAGGAAAAGGTGATTTTTTGCTTTATTCTCGACGTTATTTCTTGTTTCATAAATTCTATCAAAGATATAATACAACTTTAATATAAAAATATTAATGCTTGTAATTATGACTACAGAGTTTTCTAGTAAATGATAATTTTAAACCTCCAGGCCTAGCTCACTATTGGTAAGCCAGCAGTGTGGGGTGGGGTGTATATATAACATTTGAAAAATATAAAGACCGAAAGGCTGACGTCAATGTTTGGTTTACAATTATGATTCGAATTTATTTTAAATAGAGAGACCTAACAACCATGGGTCCCCATTGTTGAATCTCATGAGTGAGTCAACAAGCATCTTTAGCAATCAGCCAGGAATCTCATGCGTGAGTCAACAGGTAGCCATCCAACTATAGCATAAGACAATATATTGAACTTATATGTGCTATATCTTAGTGCATTATACACTAGATAGAATCGGTGCACACGTTTTATATTCTGGCAAAAAAACAAATCCGTGCTCTATCTATACCGGTTCTCAATATTTGCATGCTTAAAGAATCTAACGAGAATCATGCTAGACCATACTGAATTCACTAAGTCGGATAGTTGGCTCATTATATACTGTGTAATCTGAAATTCACGCGAGATCTAAATTATTGATTTGGTTTATAACACCCAAACAATACGACACACAGCGGTTTATTATTAACATATCTGAAGATATTGACTTGATCGATGTGCTTTAGTCTTATTTTTAACAGGTATACGTTGGATGAGACAGTGATACAACAACAACGATATTTTTATTGTATATATGTAGGAAGAATTCCATGTCAAGAACATTGCAATAGTCCTAGGTAAATGGTGATAGCTAAGTATACCTGTTTGTAAAATAAGTGTGCACACACTGGATGATCCAGCCAAGATACAAGAACGATAAGTGTATACACACTGGATGATCCAGCCAAGATACAAGGACGATAAGTGTATACACACTGGATGATCCAATCAAGATACAAGAACGATAAGTGTATACACACTAGATGATCCAGCCAAGATAAAGGACAATAAGTGTACACACACTAGATGATCCAGCCAAGATACAAGGACGATAAGTGTATACACACTGGATGATCCAGTCAA
Source organism: Cordylochernes scorpioides (assembly GCA_030710605.1). Classification (NCBI taxonomy): domain Eukaryota; kingdom Metazoa; phylum Arthropoda; class Arachnida; order Pseudoscorpiones; family Chernetidae; genus Cordylochernes; species Cordylochernes scorpioides. The sequence goes on from CP092876.1 coordinate 33,851,306, forward strand.
GATACAAGAACGATAAGTGTATACACACTGGATGATCCAGCCAAGATAAAGGACGATAAGTGTACACACACTAGATGATCCAGCCAAGATACAAGGACGATAAGTGTACACACACTAGATGATCCAGCCAAGATACAAGAACGATAAGTGTATACACACTAGATGATCCAGCCAAGATACAAGGACGATAAGTGTATACACACTGGATGATCCAGCCAAGATAAAGGACGATAAGTGTACACACACTAGATCATCCAGCCAAGATACAAGGACGATAAGTGTATACACACTGGATGATCCAGCCAAGATACAAGGACGATAAGTGTACACACTAGATGATCCAGCCAAGATACAAGGACGATAAGTGTATACATACTAGATGATCCAGCCAAGATAAAGGACGATAAGTGTACACACACTAGATGATCCAGCCAAGACACAAGGACGATAAGTGTATACACACTGAATGATCCAGCCAAGATACAAGGACGATAAGTGTACACACACTAGATGATCCAGCCAAGACACAAGGACGATAAGTGTATACACACTGGATGATCCAGCCAAGATAAAGGACGATAAGTGTACACACACTAGATCATCCAGCCAAGATACAAGGACGATAAGTGTATACACACTGGATGATCCAGCCAAGATACAAGGACGATAAGTGTACACACACTAGATCATCCAGCCAAGATACAAGGACGATAAGTGTACACACACTAGATGATCCAGCCAAGATACAAGGACGATAAGTGTACACACTAGATGATCCAGCCAAGATACAAGGACGATAAGTGTACACACTAGATGATCCAGCCAAGATACAAGGACGATAAGTGTACACACTAGATCATCCAGCCAAGATACAAGGACGATAAGTGTACACACTAGATGATCCAGCCAAGATACAAGGACGATAAGTGTACACACTAGATCATCCAGCCAAGATACAAGGACGATAAGTGTACACACTAGATGATCCAACCAAGATACAAGGACGATAAGTGTACACACTAGATGATCCAGCCAAGATACAAGGACGATAAGTGTATACACACTGGATGATCCAGTCAAGATACAAGAACGATAAGTGTATACACACTGGATGATCCAGCCAAGATACAAGGACGATAAGGGTACACACTAGATGATCCAGCCAAGATACAAGGACGATAAGTGTATACACACTGGATGATCCAGTCAAGATACAAGAACGATAAGTGTATACACACTGGATGATCCAGCCAAGATACAAGGACGATAAGTGTACACACTAGATGATCCAGCCAAGATACAAGGACGATAAGTGTACACACACTAGATGATCCAGCCAAGATACAAGGACGATAAGTGTACAGACACTAGATGATCCAGCCAAGATACAAGAACGATAAGTGTACACACTAGATGATCCAGCCAAGATACAAGGACGATGTAGGCAGGGAGAGTGTCAAGTCCTGCAGTGACAGGTGAGTGTCCTACAACAAACGAGGAGGCAGATAGTGAAACCGTCGGTTGTCCGGGACAAGATCTAGGACGGCCCTTGACCGCTCGACGACGTTTTTTTTCTTCTTTCTTTCTTTGCCGCTTCGCTCTCAACTCTCTCTGTCCCGTGGGATGTCAATGGACCCCACCCCGGAGAATTCCCCGTGATTCTGAACACTTTAAACGTTTTTATGTGACCTTGATAATATTATCTGTGCCTTCCCATTTTTGTAAAGCCAAATTAGTAGCGCAGAAACAATTCTAATCTTCTCTGTTACTTCCTATTGTAGTAGTTGTACCTTTTAACACATATCGTAAGGGCTATGATAATCGTTTCTGTTTCCTTCCTATTCTAGTAGTTGTACAATTGAACATATACCTTTCATAAAGATTATGATAATATTTTCTTTATCTCTCCTATCGTAGTAGTTGTAATATTGAACAAATATGCATCGCAAAGCTATGATAATCATCTCTGTATCCTTACTATTGCAGTAGTTGTACTACCAATAAAAATAAATCTACGTATATATCGTATAATCCTCGTATCGTAACCCACAGGGCAATGCCGATCTTCATTGAATGTCTCTTTTTCATTTCTTAACGACATTGTGTCGAACTTTCATCTGAACTATAGAACTAATAGTACAATTCGAAAAAGTTCTCATCACCCAATAAATTAGAAAAAGTTTAGAAATTTCTAATGTGTATTGTTGATGTAAATATACAAACGCCAGTTTTTGGTTTACCCCTGTATCAGAGAAAGAACGATGAAATGGGACATCCAATCTTGAATTCCATCTCCACATAACTCACATTTTGAGTAGCAGGCTTTTCCAAATATTCTTAGCGGCATAGTGAACTCGTTATGTAAGGATTTTTTTCATGAAAGAAAGTTATCCTGCCAAAAAAGTATCTTCAACAGTTATCACAAAATAACGTAAGGATTTTCAAGTCCTTATTTTACTAACGTCAAGGAAACTGTTGAAGGTCACTAGACCCGAAGTCTAGCCACGTATAATTTTTAATAAAGAAGCATATTACTTTAAATAATATATTGAATCATCAATCTTTCAATCCTCGTCCCCATGATAATTCAATATACACTCGTGGACAAACTTAAGGAAGTGAAAATTCTTTAATGTCTCCCTTCGTCTGTTTATTATTATTATTATTATTTGAGGGATATAGAAAAAAATGTGTTCACACTTTGTTATCTCGTGTCTTTTCAATAAAGGTCATCTTGTATCAAATATCTTTCAGAGTTATTGTCTGAATTCCGATATACATGCTAAAAAGTACAGTTTACTTAAGTTTTGTCCATGAGTGGATATTGAATAAAAGCAAATGTTTTTAGCTTTAGATTTATATATGTGTGTGGAACTAAACCTAATTTTTCTATAATCCGGATAGCTTCCACATACCTATGCTACAGGAACCGGGGGAATTAATGAAAGGTTACTAAATTTTCTAATAAAGAGAGTTGATTAATATTTGCAAAATTTTAATGTTTCTGAAAAGCCTTTAAAATCTATATTCTAAAAACAACTAATAAATCGCACAAAACGCAAACAATTCAATTCAAAAATGTCTGAAAGTTACAAAAATATGTGACTTGTTTAATAATGTAAGATATCGCTTTGAACAATATTTAATTGTCGATCTTTTCCCACTTGAACTTGGCCCACTTTATAAACTAGAATTGAGATGTAATTTTGAATATTAAATTGAAATGGTGATTATTTTTGGCGTAACAACGGTTTGGATAGTAATCTTAATCAGGTATAGTATAATCTTTGTTGAGAAACTACTCTAAAATGAATATCCCTTGTCTCTCCTGGAGTTAGTCGTTTATTAGAGTTATATTAGGTTAAAACAAACGCATATTTGATATTCCAAAAGAGAATGCTCTATCTGGAATATTCTGCCGAACTTAAGAACATCGTGGGAGGTAGGTAGTCGACGACAACTACCTGGAGAACCTACAGATTAATTTGATCAACTAAGCCATGTTAGTGCTCCAACTCAATCTTTCCAAAAAATCTTCATAATTTGATTAAAAATTCTCTCCTTTTTTAATATAGCCTAAATTATCTTTTTTTAAGGTATTCCATCAGGTTGTCTAACTCACTTCAGAAATCAGCTCATCGGCGTGAAAGATGGCCTTAAGTGTTTATTAAAAAATGTTTTTTTTTCAATCCCCTGAAGCGTCGGCAAGATGCTAACATAGACCCAATTAGGAAGCCTAATTAATTCCCTGTTAATATTCATTATAAACTGGGCTATATCTATATTATAGTCAACAGTTTTTGGACGAAGGAACCAGTTTGAATCGTCTATCATTATTATTTTGTCACTCCAGGCAGCTACTTCAACCCATCTACTTGAAACATTCAAGATTTCTTCAACCTCTACTTTCTACAATGAAAAACAAAGGTAATTAATTAATAAAACACATAGTTTCACTTCTAATTGCTGGTGTTCATACTCTATTGTTAATTAAGACAACCACAATCTTCCTTTTGGCTATAGAAATAGAAACATAAGTCGGGGGAGAAGAGATTCTTTATATTGCCACGTGGAAAATTAGGAAAGACAAACTTCAGGATGAGACAGAAATTTATCTAAGGCAAGAACAAACTATGAAGGATAAAAACAAAAGATAAGAAATGAGGGAAGTTTACAGAGTAGAAAAATATAAACATAAAAAATGATACTCTGTTAATACTAGTGTAAAATAATAAATGCTTGTGTAATAATAAATAGTTCACTACAATATGAAGAAGTTATAGTTGCGCTGTTGACCTGATGTACTGGGAGAAAACATCCGAGAAGCCTTTTTGACGTTTATTTACAAACTAATTGTTTAAAAAAAGAACTTTTCTAACTAAAGATTATTGTTTTAAATAATCACCGAGAACAAAATTATGCAAATTTAACTATAATTGTACAAAGAAAAATAATTATACAAAAGAAATATGTAAAATAACTAGAAAACAACAACAAAAAGATTTATTAAGACCTTTTAATCTTATACAGATTCTACAAGCAGAAATGTAGGATACATGTAGGAAAAGGGTAATAGTACCTTAATGGTAATATGATATTTATATACAGGAAAAATTATATAAAGACAATCAAGCTAATAAATTAGTTTGGGGAAATAAAGGAAAATAAATTTATTATACATGGATTTACCACGGATTCATCGCAAATGAAGGAAAAAAAGCAAAAGCTAATCACAACCAATATTGAAATAATGAAATGTATACATTGTAATTAAGATAAAAAATAATACTATACATGAAAGTTAATAAAATAAATAGGATGTAAAAGGTTAAATCCATGACAAAAAAATGTTTGACATGTAAACAAAAGACTCCAGCAGCGTACCTCTCTCCCAACAATGTATAATGAAACTTTTTCCCCGACTTGTATTTCTTCTTCTATACTCAATTGTAGTTTAGAATATTTTTGTCATTATATCGCTTCTATCTGATATAATGTTGAGTACTTGATGTACTTCCTTTACTGGAATTTGATTACCTCAATGGTGAACTTTTCCTATCTAACATTGTCTGCTTTCTTGATTCTTCCAAGGTCAATTCGGTAATTTTGAGAAATTACGCTTACAATCTGTTAAAATGATATAAATGCGTATCAATTAGAGATAGTAGAGACATATCAACCATCAAAATGTACAGGAATTACCTGCCTGGGGATCCACTATCGCCTTTTTTCAAGAAGGAAGCTTATAACGAGTTTGTTTTCTCTGTCTTGAAAATGGTTACAGTGGTTCGCTGAAATGTTGAGTATCAAATTTTAAGAAACTTAGCCAATATTGAAATTTCTCAAAAGCTAATTTATTAACGAATATAAAATTTAGCATACAAATAGTTCAAACTATGGAGAATTTGACTAGCTATATGAAAATAAATAAAAAATATTTGAAATTATGAAATATGCAAATTATTACCAACATACCCAAAGCTAAGGTTCCAGATCTTAAAGAAATAAGATATCAATAAGGAGTATGATCAGCTCTTACAGCTATCAAGGTCTCACAGCGAGCCCTCATACTGTTTACCAGGCTTTGGAGGAGGTCCAGGGGTAGTAAACCCCACTCCTCCAATAGAGCAGTTCTTAGCTCAACGAGGGTTCTGGGAGAGGGGTGACGAGCTCCAATACGCCTCCCTAGAGCATCCCACACATGCTCTATTGGATTCAGGTCCGGAGATCTGGCTGGCCAATCCTTCCTTTGAATATTCTCACTCTGGAGATATTCATTGACTAGCCTAGCCCTATGCGGACGAGCATTATCGCCCATTAAAATTAAATTGTGACCAATTTGATCTCTATAAGGTCTTAAATACGATTCAAGGATCTCGTCCCTGTACCTTTGGGCAGTTAAAGTGCCCCCAGAAAAAATGTGGAGGGGTGTGCGTCTGCTAGAACTGATGCCAGCCCAGACTAAGAGACTGCCTTCTCTAAAACTGTCTATTTCCCTGATGTTACTGGGATGATAGCAGGTTCCAGGCTCCCTCCAGATGAAAACTCGTCGAGAATCTGTGTTTAAACTAAATCTTGACTCGTCACTGAAGAGAACATTGGCCCACTGATCATGAGTCCAGGCGTGATGTTCCAAGCACCAATTCAAGCGGGCTCTCCTGTGAGCAGAGGTTAAAGGGATACAGACCATTGGTCGTCTTGCATAAAGAGCACCTTCGTGAAGCCTTCGGTAAACAGTTTGTCTTGAAATTCTCGTTCCATTAGCACTTGAGAGTTCATTAGAGAGTTGAATAGATGTCATCTCCCTATGGCGCTTGGCAGTTACGACCAGATAACGGTCTTCAGAGGTAGCTGTTTTTCTTTTTCTACCATAACCTTCTTTTCTTTTGATGGTTCCTGTCTCAATGAAATGTTTCCATATTTTTCTGACCACAGATTTATTCACATTTAGCCATTTTGCTACTTCAACTTGTGATTGCCCTGCCTCCATTCTTCCAACAGCTCTCCATTTTATATCATCTGCTAAATTTTTCGTAAACTCATAATTAACTAAGGATTAAATAAAATCATAATTGGACAATTCTTAGATGGGGTAAACGACACGCCAAATAGCACACTTATAAAGACAAGCAAATATTTGCATATTTTCAATTTTACCGAATCGAATGGTTGCGATAAATAAATTCTACGACTTAAAATACCTAATTAAATTACTTTTTAGCTTTTAGCGTTGTATATTTTAAAATATATCATTAAAAAACAAAAGTTTCTTATTTTTTGGACACCAGTGTATTTATACTATCTCTGATTGATCATAAGAGCCAACCTACAATATCTCTATTCTTTATAAAATTATGAACTCCTATGGCAAAGGTTTTCGATTTCAATATAAATAAAGCTATATATTAAAGAGAAATTTTGAGTTACAATATGACCATCGGAATAAATAAATACGCTGGAGCACAAACCGAAATTTGAGATCAAAACAACCTATTAAAACTTCTTCTAAGTTGCATATCTGATGTACAACCACGTTTTTAAATTAAAAAAATATTTTCTTAATTTATTCTATCCTTTTGATAAATGTCCACGTCCAAGAGAAAATAATGTAGACAGAATTTTTGGATAAAGTCTCTCATGATATTTAGCTACTAATGTATTCTTTTTATTTTTATTATTATTTTATTTTACTACAAACTTTTCATTCTGTAGATCACTATATTGCAAACCATTTTTTGCTCGAGTATAATTTTCATTTCATCAGTTTTTAATCACAATTGAGAATGAAATTATTGAAAAATGTCCCTGTAATTTTCAATGGTAATCCTTCCCGGGTCTGTGTATTATCCCGGCATTCTCAATTCAAACAGATCGATATCTAAAAAAATCGAGACATCCCGTGAAGAAATGCCAACAATCAATATCCCGACAAGCCAAAATCCCAACAACCAAATTCTCGACAATCCAAAATCCCGTCAGACCCACCTACACACATAAGTCCCAATAAACCTAAATCCTGTCTGGCACAAATCGTGAAAACCAAAAGTTCATCAAGCACAAATCTCGGCAAACCAAAATCCCAACAACAACAAAAAAAGTCCCGACAAACGAAAAGTTCATCGGGCACAAATCTCGGCAAATCAAAATCCCGACAAACCAAAATCCCGTAAGACCCACACACACGCACAAATCCCAATAAACCAAAGTCCCGACAAACCGAAAGTTCATCAGGCACACATCTCGGAAAACCAAAATCCCGACAAACCGAAAGGTCATCAGACATAAATCTCGGCAAACCAAATTCCCGACAAACCGAAATGTCATAAGGCATAAATCTCGGTAAACCAGAATTCTGACAAACCGAAAGTTCATCAGGCACAAATCTCGGCAAACCAAAATCCCGACAAACCGAAAGGTCATCAGGCACAAATCTCGGCAAGCCAAAGTCCCGACAAACCGAAAGGTCATCAGGCACAAATCTCGGCAAACCAAAGTCCCGACAAACCGAAAGTTCATCAGGCACAAATCTCGGCAAACCAAAATCTCGACAAACCGAAAGGTCATCAGGCACAAATCTCAGCAAACCAAAGTCCCGACAAACCGAAAGTTCATCAGGCACAAATCTCGGCAAACCAAAGTCCCGACAAACCGAAAGGTCATCAGGCACAATTCTCGGCAAACCAAAGTCCCGACAAACCGAAAGGTCATCAGGCACAAATATCGGCAAAATAATATCCTGACAGGCACAAATCCTTATGATCTAAAATTCGAAAGGGTCGAGAAATTCCTACAAGAAATATTTCTCGGCAGACCAAAATCTTGAACTAGCACCAACCAAATAAATCCCACAATTATATAATAATAATAAAATGTATATTCGGATAGTCGAGAAATCTTCCTTGTCGAATTTTTTTATTTCTGCCGAATAAAAGAATCTCCTTAAAGATTTATATATATATATATATATATCTTATATTATTATTTTATTTATTATCTTTTTATATATAAAAGGCAATGTCTGTTGTCTGTTTCACGATAGACTCAAAAACTACTGAACCAATTGGTACCAAATTTTGCATGTCGCTTTTTATAAACCTGAGGAAGGTTTTCGGCTACCTTTTGATTAGTATTTTCGGCTATTTTTTTTTTTTTTCATTTGAAGAACTTTTTTTACGCGGAGTAAATACGAGGCGAAGTAACAACACTAGGCCAATTAAGCGACCAATGAGCGTTCTGCATTTTTTTTTTTTCAAGTTGCTTGCGTACTTTTTTTTAAATATAATTTTAAACGAGAATTACTTTATTTTACATAAGTATTGAGCATTGAGAGAGAAATTTATATTACTAAGTTACGGTAAGTGCACACGATGCAATTTTAAAAACAGTTTACAAAATTAGCGTTACTGTATGTGAATAATGGATTTCGTATTTTTTTTTTCAATTTTTGTTCTGGCCCTTGTTTTAAAATATCGTTAAATATGCAGTCGCAGTCATTAGCAAACACATATGTTTGTCTAATTTCCATGATATCTTCATATGTTTGTCTAATTTCCATGATATCTTTTATTTTTTACAGAAAAATATTTACATACCAGTATTTTAAATTTATTTTTATAAACTTTTTTTTTTCTTATTATTACTGAGAAGATGGGCAGCGCAGTCAAGATCCATCGCAGTCACTCACTCACTCAACTCAGGCAATTTCAAGGGTTAATGCGCTAGGGCGAGTACCTCGGGGGTTGGGTGGAAAAGCTGCCATCTATTTAAACTATTTTGATTTTAAAACAACTAAATGGATTTCAAAAATAATTAAATCAAATACCTAAACACTAATATAATACATTTTTTGCCATCATTCACACTTTATGCCTATGGTTTATGTGTTACTTCTGTATTGCTATTCTATGGCACTTCTACTATTTATTATTGATGTACTTTCAGTATGAAGGAAATTTACTCGGGGGAATTCTCGGGCGTAGCCGGGTCATTCGTCTAGTATAAATATATAATCTCTTATCATATTTTATCATAAATTGCTCACTCGCAATGACAATGCAAGCTATGTTTCAAACTATTTTTTCAAACTATGTTTTGAATTAATTTTGTGTTTTTATACTTTAATGTATATAAAATAAGGTGAGAGTGCTTTCATTAGAACAAGACCAAACAGGCTCATCCCCAATAGTCGTGGTGACTGTGAATAACTATGGCCGATCGTTTAAAAAATCTGCGATTGTCGAACAAATTTGCTTGGAAGGGCAGAAATGTTATATAGGGCTAGAAATCATGCTAGACACCATGATGTCCCCATGATTAAAATCGCCACAAATGTTTTATATTTACATTCGACCCATATCTTGAGAGACCTATATAAATTCATACAGTATCAACTAAACTAGTAGACCGAGATTTCCACCTCTTAAATCTTCTATAACACCCTATTAGAAAGAGTTCGATCATAGAGCCAATCGGTAGAAAAGAAGCATGTGCGGTGTAAACGAAGTTTATTGCGGCCGTGAAAGAGATCACCCGCGGCCGCCAAAGGGATCCTCTTCGGCCGTGAAGGAGAAGCGCCGTAATTAAGATGCATTAATCCCAAATGGGCTCCATTATCAAGGATGGTGATTAATCATAGTGCATCATGCCGATCCATTACATTCTGCCACCATAGGATATATAGGTCGCCGGACTTTCAGTTTCTGGATTCCTCAAATTTCTTGTAAAATTACAATCCCCCACTTATAACATATATATGTAGTGAAAACAGTACAAAAGTGAATTTGTACTTAGATCAGGTGGATAAATTGAGAAAAAGGAGCATTTCCTGATCGTGAAACTAAAAGTTGCTATGGATTTCGCCATCTATCGGAATAAATATCAACGATATATATATAATTGAAAATCAACGATTAGTTGATATTGATTCCGATAGATGGCGCAAGCCACCAGCAAATTTTAGCTGCACTATCAGGAAATGCTCCTTTTTCTCAATATATATGTAGGCTTATTTATACGTTATTTATATTTATGAGGTCACATTTGGGGAGGTAATACTAAACTAATATCAGTGGATACGTTTTACAATTTCCTTTACAGTCATTTCTAAAATACAAACACATTTGAGAGAGGTCATTGCATAGATTGTGTCGGTATTGCAGGTATCAAATATAAAATTTTGTATGCAAACGAAAAGATTTTGCTGTATATTGCTTAAAATTAGGTGGTCCTATATTTGTGAATATATATCTTACAATATATAATACTTTTTTATATCTTTTTCCCTATCTCTTATTTTTAATTTAATAATTATCATGATCATAACTGATATTTCCTTAATATTGAGTGAGTATAGACAGTATAGGGAAAACGATAGAGACAAATAGAAAAATGTTAAAATAAACTATTTATAAATAAAGTATATATGAAATATCAATCACCTATTTAGGGTTAATAAATAAATAGTGTCACAAACTATACCTATAAAAATGAATGTCACATCTCCTGTCAAAATAGACGTCAAAACTAGACACCATCTATTGACCGTTGTCGCAAACTAGCGGCTTCGGATCAAGGACAAAGCTGGTGTTGTGGCTTTGTCCCCAACCCGAAGCCGCTAGTTTGCGACAACGGTCAATATAGCTGGGGTCTAGTTTTGACGTCTATTTTGGAGGGAGATGTGACATTCCTTTTCATAGATCAATTTCCTCCCGGAAAAATTTCCATCTGTACAAATATAAAGTACATATACAGTAATCAGTAAAAGGTACAACGGTACATAAAATTATTCAGTATAAATATGGAATAAATATCTGTAATATAAAAATTGAACCTTTCAAAACAGCGCCTAAATGTTTTTGTCTTTCGGGATATGCTTTATGATAAACATTCAATAATTCTAAAGCCTAAACACATTACACGTTAGCTTGAAGAGAAAAATAAAGCAACTGCTTTTAATTCCGAAAATATGGTATTATAGAACGTAATCCACTTTTAAAAATTACTTCTGAAGGGCCATAATCCCGACAGCAAAAATCTCAAAAACCAAAAATTCCAACAGTCAAAATCCCAACCATTTAAGCCAATATCCTAAACGCCTAATATCCCGACAACCCAAAATCCCGGTAGACCAAAATCCCAACCACTTAAAATTCCGACAGCCAATATCCTATACACCCAACATCCCGACAACCTAAAATCCCGGTAGACCAAAATCCCAACAGGCTAAATCCCAACCACTTGAAATACCGACATTCAATATCCCAAACACCCAATATCCCGACAACCCAAAATCCTGACAGCCTAATTCCCGACTGACAAAAATCCCAACAAATCCAGCCAATAAAAATCGATATAAGTTTTAGTATTTGAGTGGATAATTTTTACCGGTGGTTGAGAGAAGAGAATATTTATAAAATTTCATATTTCATGTTAATGAAATAAATTTCTTTATTTTCTCGACGTATCTACGAGTATAACTCTCTGTGAAGGTTTCCAGAGAAGTAAATAAAGTTTTGTTTGTGGTACTTTATAGCACATAGTCCGCGTCTCGAAAATCTCTCAAAGTATATGTAAGGTATTAACCAAGTAAAATCCGTGCATTGAAGGATCTCCGAATGAATTAAAATACACTCAAGTAATATTTTCGTTGTGGTAAAATCAAAGTAAAAAAAAAAGTAAAATCATTAATTAATTTGAAAGGAAACATTGAATCTCTTATAAATTCGAATCTAAACCCGGCCCGTGATTTTATGGACAATTATTGGTACATTTTACCTATTTATTTCCTTATTTCTATCAATTTAATTGCCTCATTGATAAAAATTGTAATAATAGAATTTTTGTTAATGTTTCTTTCCACATATATCATCGAATAATATCTCTACAGACCTTATTGCAATGGTAAAAATTGTTTAACGAGAGGGCTTGGCTCATCAAAAGGTGAATTCTCTTAGCGGTATCGCCAAATTAATCTCTAGAAATTTCTCTACTATTCTATCTGATTGGTTATCTTATATACGATGTATTTACTATGTAAAGCAGCTTAGGAGCGTTTAGGGAACCTAAGGAAATAAGCTTATAGGTCTTGTATTTATTATAGATTCTTATAATTATATGTACGCACTTCTATAGACCTATAAGCTCTTATTGTACATAGGTTCCCTAAACACTCCTAAGCTGCCTTCCATAAGCTTATAGGTCTTGTATTTATTATAGGTTCTTGTAAAAGTAAATGTACGAACCCCTATAGACCTATAAGCTTATAGGGCTTCCCTATTATTAGGTTCCCTAAACACCCCTAATCTGTCATCCATAACTTATAAGTCTTTTATTTATAATAGGTTCTTGTAATTATATATACACACCTTTATATATCTATAAGTCCCTAGGTTCTTATTTAATCAATCGTAATTTTGGTCTGTCGGGATTTCGCCCCGGTCTCTATTTTACGCTTATCAGGTTTTTTGCCGTCGGAAATTTGGGCTGTCGAGGTTGTTTTAACCCGGACCTCAATATCTGAAATATACAGAAATTAGAGAAATAAACTTATCACTTTATCCAGTAGCCAGTAAATATTTTTATTATCTTGACGTTTTGACAGAAATCTTTGTCCTCGTCAGGAGCAAATAAAAATTAACAATTATTCTTAACGCCTTTCCAAATGTTTTAATTTTTACTTTTTTCTGACGAGGACAAAAGATTTTGGACAAAATATTTGGTAGTTTATTATAATATATATAGTTATTTATAACGAGACTGCCCTCATACATATCGTTTTTAAAACCTTTATTACATAATAGTCATGAAAAATTATTCAAATTTAATATTTCCAAAATTCAAAAGTTTCTTTAATGTAATGTAAGATGCACTCGAGCATCACCGTGGTTATTCGGTTAGATTAGTTCAATGTAATGATATTTTTATATCAAGAAACAATTTTAAAATCAAATGATAATTAAAACAGGGGAGATGTATCGGGTCAATTGGTTAAGCGAGGAAGCCAATTTTGGTCATGATAGTTGAATAAGAATCACCCATTTTTAAATAAATACAACACTATTCTAATGTGGAATTTTCTTTTATAAATAAACCATCTTCTGTCCTTAGTGCGATCAAATATTGCTAAAGTTACTTGATGAAGGCGATCTCCCGAGGTATATATGTTTGTATTTTGATATAAATTTATTTCATTTTTTGTCGTAGAGGTACAGCCTGTACCACGTTGACAAGGACCAACAGCCCGAAACACGTACGTGGATGGCTTTTCTTGATTTATCAATATATTGGGATGGTCAAATATCAGGGAACAGGCTAAATCAATGTTTAGTTGATTTCTGTTCCACTAGATGGCGTACTGCTATCTGTAAAAACTCATATGAGTGTGGTGAGGAGTCAGGATATGACTTTTTTATTTTAATTCATTTATTATATAATATAGCAGAAGATGCGTATTATATTATCCTCAAATCTTGGTATATGATATTATTGAGTTGTAAAATAAGTGTCAATAATACTGTTTTTTCTTGATATTTAGAAACCAGCAGAAGGTCAATCTGCGAGTAAATGTGAAATTACTATCCTTATCAGCTCTAATTATCTCATTTTATATTTTAAAGGTCAATATTTCATGAACATCTAGATTCTAGAACCTGGGTTTTCAGAAACACAAAATAAATGAAGATAGTAATTATTATAATTTCATATTTTTCAAAAAGATTGACGTGTTTGTTGTATCCAAATAATATTGCTTGAATAGGCTTATATATTTTTCCTCTTAGCTAAGAATGAGTGATTGATACAAAAACCATATTTTCTACAATTCCTTTAGAGCAATTCATATATAATATATGCCTTTTTATTATCTATATATTTATTTGTATATTATTTTGTAGTTGGATTTTCTTGGTTTATCGAGAAAAATAGATTGGCCCCAAATATTACGGAACAAATTAAATCAATGTTTAATTGATTTTTTTTCCACTTAATGGCGATCTGCCATATAAAATGGTCAGGTTATGTGGCGCTTAGTTTGTTGTTGACACACAATAATATGTTATAATGCCTTGCTGAAGGTTGGCGTTCAGCCACCTGAAATATTGGTAAATAAATTATATTTTGATCCAATATATGCCTTTTTAATTAAAGATCTATTTATGGATTGCTCTATTTTCAAATATATATATATGTTATGAATAAAAAATAAGAGATTTCCTGTTTGAATTTGATTATCTTGAAGATTGAAATTTGATATATTTTGGAATATATTAGTATTAGGTGAATGGTATTGGTATGCCGTCGTGGCAAAAATCTTGAAACTATAATATTAAAAGTAGTTTTGATCATTAAGTGCTTTAATTGAGCTAAACGAGTATATGAAACATAATTGAATAAAAGTACTACCTGGCTTAAGGGGTAAGAATCTAAAAAATGAAAAACTTATTTACATAATGTACAAAATATTTGAGCCGGCCATCGGGAAACAACAACAATGGCCTTATATAGCGAAAACGGCGACCTCTGGTGGTCGATTTAGCATGGTAATTTGTCTATGAAATATATTTGAAAAACATATTTTTATATAACATATATAATTTAAAAGAGCTATGATATGCATAATACGCGTTTTAAAAGAGCGTTCAAAATACCTTTATTGGATGCCACTAAAAAAAGAGCAACCTTCATATTGAAAACAATGGAGGGGGGTTTATATACAATGGTTCACTTACTTTTATATTAAGGTATCAATGTCTTTAGTCTCCGAATTCTTGGGGCCTTGGGAATCTTGTTTTTGAAAAGGTGTTTTCTGGCTTTTTTGATATTTAAAGTGAATTTATTTTCTTTTTTCTCTCACTTTCCATCGCTTAATTTACATAAAAGTTGTTTTGACCTTAAATTTATTTTTTCTTGTGTTGCATCTGTAGTTGGTAGCACTTTAAGAGAAGGTGGGGTTTAACGTTTTTTTTTTAATTATTTTTCGTAAAATCTAAAATATTGTTGCAATGTAACCATTTTTTATAGATGAATATCTTACCATGAAAATATTTTTTGAAATAAATAAAATTTATTATATAGCGTGCTCCTTTATTATGGAAACTGACTTACTGTTTGAAAATCTTGTTGCTTCTAACATGGATCTGAGGTATATTTACATAGAATGCTCTCAACATTTTACTAAGATAGATAAACTTCGAGGATAAAGTTTTGAAAAATTAAAAGAATAATTTCAACAACTCTCTGTTATTTAGAAAATATATAACGGTCAGAATCTTGAGTCTCTTCAGCAGGCCTAAATACACTGCTGGCAACCCAAATTGCAACACCAAGAAAGACAAGAGGTATCACAACAAAATTTATTTTGTAGATAACTTGTTGACCAAGTATCAACTGATTAAATTTATAGACTTCTGGGAAGTGTGGTTCCTGCCAGAATCAGTAGCCAGAGTAGCCTCCATTGTTGGAGATCACCGCTGCCACACGCCTCGGCATTGATTCAAAGAGACTTTGGATGTGTTCTTGGGGTACAGCAGACCAAGCAGATTCCACACGTTGCCAAAGTTGTTCTGGTGTGGCAGCTGGGGATGTAATCTGGGTCAATCGTTGAGCGACCATGGACCACATGTTTTCTTTCAGCGAAATATCCGGAGAGCGAGCCGGCCAGGGAAGCAATTCAATCTGGCGATTGACGAAGAACCTTTGGGAAATGCGTGCCACGTGTGGTCTCGCATTATCCTGTTGAAATATGGCTGTGGGCAAGCCCTGAAGGTAAGGAAGGACAACTGGCTCCAACACCTCGGAGATGTAGCGTTGGCTGTTTAAAGTACCGGCAATGCGTACTAGAGGAGTGCGAGAGTGATATCCAATATCGCCCTATTCCATAATACCCGGTGCAGGACCAATGTGGCGGTGCATTACGCAGTTGTTCAGCATATTCTCTCCATGGTGTCTCCAGACTCGAATCTGACCATCGTGGTGTTGCAGACAGAAGCGTGACTCGTCAGTAAAGACAATTTCAATCCTTTTTGCCGTCCACATCCTTCTTTATTCGCATCATTGGCGGCAGAGACGTCTGTGGTTTTGCGTCAAGGGTAGACGAAGCAATGGACGTCTTGCTGACAGACCACTCTGCTGTAAACGGCGTCGAATGGCACGCGCAGACATTGGATGATGCGTTACAGACTGAATGTGCTGTGCTACGGTTCGTGATGTGACTGAGCGATCTGTCACTGCTATGTGCCCAATTTGCCTGTCAGCACGTGAAGTGGTGCACTGAGGTGGATGCGATCGAACACGTCAGTCCGTCGTACCTTCCTGCATCCAACGATCACATATCCGCATTACAGTTGTTCGGTTTTGTCCAACACGACTATCGATTTCCCTGAAAGATAATCCACAATTCGGTAGGCCACTATCCTTCCTCTGTCGAATTCAGAGACTTGATCAAAAGATGATCGCTGTTTTCTATGAGGCATAATTGATCGTTTTTTAAAACAAGAAAAACACAATTTTCTAACTTGAAATAGTCGAAATTTCCAAGTCTTAAATAGTGCTTTGAAGTGGAGCCACAGACGCGTGTGATGTGCGTCTGCACTGAAATTCTAATAATTTGCCTATCTCACCTTCGCTAATGCATGTTGTAAATTTAATGTTATTTCCATGCTTCTCTCAGGGTGTTGCATTTACGGTGGCCAGCAGTTTACAGACACTAAAGAACTCTTCAGTATCTGAGAGAATATATATTTGCATCTATTATATTAATATACTCTACGGGCATATGAATCATATTGTAGCAAAATAGTTTCACAGTTTATTAACTTTGATATTTATGAAATAATAGTACAAAAGGGAAATTGTACTGAGATCAGGTTAAAAAATAAAGTGGAAAGACATCTTTTGATCGTGCAATTAAAAGTTGCTGATGGCTATCGCCATGAAAAAGTTAGATTGGGAAATAATAGTATAAAGTTTTATCATTTTTAGGTTCTGATGTACTATTTGCATTCCTATGGTATATCTATGTAACGGTTGTTTGCGGAAAGGTGACCCTAGGAGGTCAGTATGTCTGGAGTCTTGTACTCTGGTAGGGCCACCCTAGGCATGTAATCTATTATACTAAGCTAAATTTTAACAGGCATAAATACAAAGTCGAATTCCTTCCTTTGTATGCCTCAGATGTCCCTATCAATAGGAAACGCATTGAATTACTCCTTATGAATTCTACACTTCTCACCTGTGGACTTCATGCCATGGCATAGAGAGATTAGCACTACCACCACGGTTATATTTGTTCCACGTAACTGATTGCTTGCGGTGTCAAAGACAGTTTGGTCGTCTTAGCGTTTACAAGGTATGTCGTTTTCTTGGAAGGAAGGAAGTATTTGACTAAGACACCATGGCGGCGGAATCCTGGAATTGGCTATAGCAAACACCAGTCCATAACTCATATTGACGAAGTCCTGCCAGATGTGTTTTAAAAAAACATGTTCTTATAGTTATTCCAAAATTATAAAAGAATCAACCGATCTTCTTTGAAATTCGGCCCATCCCGATGACTTAATGTTCCTTCTTCAGTGGAATGAAAATGATTGGAACTCACCGATACGTCAGAAAGAATATAAAAGAAGAGTGTTGGATGTAATTCTATCTTTTTCTATCTTCCAACCAGCAAATGGTTTATAAAAACTATTGTTTAATGCTTTTCAGAAGAACTAGCGAGAACGAAAGCTAGCCTCCGCAATTTGCATAGCATTATAAATAAAGAAAGGTATTGCATTAATTGTTTTATTATTTACACAGGTATAAAGAGAGAGAGAGATTGTATCTCGCGCCAACATCCAACTACTTTTTTTAAATTCAAACACAAAAAGAACAATAATTATTAATATTAATCAAATCATGATATAACAGAATAGATAGTCCTATATGTGAACAAAATGAACAAAGTAATATTACAAATGAAAACATAAAGAAACATTCACGTCTTAATGTTTTCATTTGTAATATTACTCTGTTTATTTTTGTTCATACACGTTCAACATGAAAAAGAAACATTCACGTCTTAATGTTTTCATTTGTAATATTACTCTGTTTATTTTTGTTCATACACGTTCAACATGAAAAAGAAACATTCACGTCTTGATGTTTTCATTTGTAATATTACTCTGTTTATTTTTGTTCATACACGTTCAACATGAAAAAGAAACATTCACGTCTTAATGTTTTCATTTGTAATATTACTCTGTTTATTTTTGTTCATACACGTTCAACATGAAAAAGAAACATTCACGTCTTAATGTTTTCATTTGTAATATTACTCTGTTTATTTTTGTTCATACACGTTCAACATGAAAAAGAAACATTCACGTCTTAATGTTTTAATTTGTAATATTACTCTGTTTATTTTGGTTCATACACGTTCAACATGAAAAAGAAACATTCACGTCTTAATGTTTTCATTTGTAATATTACTCTGTTTATTTTTGTTCATACACGTTCAACATGAAAAAGAAACATTCACGTCTTAATGTTTTCATTTGTAATATTACTCTGTTTATTTTTGTTCATACACGTTCAACATGAAAAAGAAACATTCACGTCTTGATGTTTTCATTTGTAATATTACTCTGTTTATTTTGGTTCATACACGTTCAACATGAAAAAGAAACATTCACGTCTTAATGTTTTCATTTGTAATATTACTCTGTTTATTTTTGTTCATACACGTTCAACATGAAAAAGAAACATTCACGTCTTAATGTTTTCATTTGTAATATCACTCTGTTTATTTTCGTTCATACACGTTCAACATGAAAAAGAAACATTCACGTCTTAATGTTTTCATTTGTAATATTACTCTGTTTATTTTTGTTCATACACGTTCAACATGAAAAAGAAACATTCACGTCTTAATGTTTTCATTTGTAATATTACTCTGTTTATTTTTGTTCATACACGTTCAACATGAAAAAGAAACATTCACTTCTTAATGTTTTCATTTGTAATATTACTCTGTTTATTTTTGTTCATACACGTTCAACATGAAAAAGAAACATTCGCGTCTTATAAATACAAATCAAACTTCTACTGTCCTTACTGCGATGAAAAAATATTGGTAGGGCTTGGCTCATCAGTGGTGAACCTTCCCAGCGGTTTCGTCAATTTAATATACCAGCCCACTTCTTTATAGCTCTAATACTGTATTCAATCATTCTGTTTTTTATGTGCCACACTGAAGAGTGGAAACTTTGAAATGGTATTTAAGTAAACTATGGACATAAGTTTTTAGGACAGTAGAATTATATAGAGTGTTATTAATTTTAGTCAAAATTGGCTTTTTAATACCCGTAGCTTCAAGGTCTGTTTCGCAAAACTTTCACCTGGCCTTCCCTATCTTACCCAGCTTCTTCAACAAAGGGCCACGTTGAAAATATTAAGGAAACATAAACGTCAGGATAACAAGGCAATTTATTGTTATCAAAACAATTACAACTTATTTACATAGAAAAGGGATATGCAACGAGGTAAATATGTTTAATGTAAAAAATGATAAGATTGAAACTTCTATGTATATAGCAATTAAACCAATCTTTTATAAGCGGGTAGTTGGCGTTCTGCGTTCGAGGAACCTGGGTTATTAGCAATATATCTGTTACAACATGATATGTGCATTTTAAGAATTTTTAAAAGAATTTGATGGTTTGATAGTTTTCTGATAGATGAAAAAACATCAGTAGAAATAAATAGAAATACAAACCTTTCACGCTGAATATATATATCGAATGTTTTTGTTTAATTATATAAATCAAATTTAGAGAGCATCTGAATTGAATATGAAATTGCTAGGAGGGCTTGGCTCATCAGTAGTGAATGTTTCCAGATGTTTTGCTAGTGGGACCAACCATGACTATTGCAGAGGTCAGTAAATCCCAATTTTTCAGCTTCCATTAAAGGATTGTAGAAATTTGCCTTGTACAGTAGTTTACTTATTTATTTATTTCAATTCAAAACGCTATGTCCCCCTAGGGACACTTGCGCTAAATGTACATACAAATATAACAAAGAAAATATTCAACATGGAAAGATACACAGAAAGTAACTTAGAAAGATTCATAAATATTATTTACATATAGAGATATTCTTTGAATTTTATTTACAGTTACATCATTAAATTTAAAATATATACATATATACACACATATATACGCATACACCTATATATTGTTTACAACCATATAATATGTCCAATATTTCCTTGAGATCTACATCAAAGACCATTTTTCTTAATGAAATCCAAAATATATTTACAAAGGAAATTAAATTTTATATATGTGTCCTTACTTGAAATTAAATCACTAGGGCCTAAAGCTATTAAATCGTTGTTGACTCTGTAATCTTGAAAGACAGGGCACTCTAGCAAGAGAAGTTTACAACAAACACCTACACACCTTTAAGCTGCCTTCCATAGTAAATACATGGTATATAAGAAAACCAATCCAATACAATAGTAGAGCGGTCTGTAGATTAATTTAGCGAAACCGCTGAGAGGGTTTACTACTGATGAGACAAGCCCTCACATACAATAACTTTTATCAATTCAGTAAGGTCTGTAAAGATTTGGTGATATATTGAGAAAAACGTGTTTCCAAATATAAAATATCGCAAATATAATGATTTTGCAGTGTGAAATTGTTTCTTTAATATCTGTGAATAATTAATGATGACATATGGATATTAGTTGAGGACGAAGACTACCTATGATGTGTGTTGTTCATTTTGATATAAATACAAAACCTGAGTTCACCATTCGATAAAAAAATAATCTCTTTAATCAATATTTAAACAAGAACATTAAGCCTCCAGGGAAAAGTTTCTTTTTTAAATATTTTCTATTAAAAAATCTCTCAAGATTTCGGGCAAGTAACCCTTCTACGGGAGAAAATATTTTACATCCAAATATTTTATTGGCGTTTTATTGATGTAAGATATTTTCTCCCGTAGAAGGGTTACTTGCCGAAAGCTTGAGAGATTTTAAAATAAAAAATATTTTTAAAAGAAACTTTTCCCTGGAGGCGCTTAATGTTCTTATTTAAAATGAAAAACATATTGAGAGCTTATTGTCGTTAAGATCAAAAAGTGACTTAATATATACATTAACAATTTTTTTAATCATAATTTTTTTTCTAAAATATCTTGAAAATGTATTAAAACCTGTTTTGTTTGTAGTTATAGTTCTTTTTTATTAATGATATTATAATTGATATGTTTTTGTTATTTATAGATAAATCATAAACAGAGTTGAAATGGATATCACATATTGTTAAATAGTTCATTTCATCGTTTAGAACATAAGGGTATAAGTTTTGTTGGCGAAATTGTATATGTTTTCCATTATAAGTCTGTTTTTGTATCTTGGACATATGTTAAGAATTCCTAATATCATATTATTGAAAGGATGTACTTTATAATGGTTTATTATATGTTGATTAAAATACCAATAGGTTTGATAAAATGTTTTTATATCGTTTGTTGATTTATTAGAAGTTTGTTTGGATCATATATGGCTACATCAACTGATTATGTATTTAATTCCCAAAATATTTAATTTATGAATCCTATCTTCTACTTAAATAACGTCGGAAATTATAAATGAAAATTTATTTTCAATATTCGAAACTATTATAGACGCGTATGATTCTTTTGAAAATTAAACAATTTCTACTGTCCTTACTGAAATGGAAAAATTAAAGCCAGGCCCTCCCATTAATTTTTCCATTGCAGTAAGGGCAGTAGAAATTGTTTAATTTTCAAAAGAATCATACGCGTTTATAATAGTTTCGAATATTCATAACAGATGGCGCGCTGATGCATCATAAAATATATTTAATAGATTAATTACGATAATGGTTAATTATTATGTTTAGATAAGATATATTTAAAGTGCAGAGTTTGTAAGTAAGTGTATATAAACAGTAATCTTTATTTTACAAGTAGGTGATTGAAAGATATTATGGTTCGTTATTGAAGGACATAATTTGAATTTATTACTTTGACATATTTAGCGATATTGATACATTGAAGACGATGCTAACCTCATATACCCCGTAATCAAATGGCGTCTAATCTTGACGTCTATTTTACCAGATAGATTAACTTTTTCTATATATAAATATCCTTCAGACCAAATATTCATTTGGTCAGAGATTTCGACTGGCCATTTTACCAGCTAAACACCTCTGGCAGAATGTGAAGATTACATTTGATCCCTTATGCATCTCATGGAATAAATCAGTCCTAGACTGAAGAGGGCCATTAGCCCGAAACCATGGTCTCTAGGTGGACGTTTTTCAGTTTGCCAAACCTGGTGTTGTGGCTTTGTCACCGACCCGAGGCCGCTAATTTGCGGCGACGATTATTAGATGGCGTCTAGTTTTTACGTCTATTTTGACGGGAGAAGTGGCCTTTATTCTTATATCAAAATTCTTCCGCCAAAATACCTATCTCTCTCAGGTAGAAGCTTTAATACTCTATATTAATACGTAAGAAGGAGTCACTGTCCTAATTTCAACATCGAGAAGGATATGCAAATTATTTTGATAATAGGCTAATATGCAATTTAAATTTGTTTTCAGCACAGTTTCCACAATTTCTTTTTTTATATTTATCCCAAAGAAATATTGAAAATCTATGAAGTTAGGTCTGAAAGGAAACCTAGACAGTTTTAAACGAGGAATGTGAAAATTTGTCCGATAACATTCTAATTTGCATACTTCTATTATTACATAGCCGTACGTGCTCGAAATATTTGCATATCCGTTATTATTTATGTGTGTGATTTCTTCTGAAGGTGGGTGATCATTTACTGTTTAATTAGTGAGAAAGATTGTGTCATTTGAGTTTCCATTTCACAAATGTTTTCACTCCTTCAGAAAGGTATTCGTTCAACAGAGGGATTGTTAAACGGTACTTTTATATTATACAATTTTGAAAATATATATTTCTCAAATAAATAGTCCAAAAAGTTTTTTTTGACCTATAGATGACGCTATAAATTAATAGTTTAACTATATTCTACACACAATAATTTTCAATTAATAGAAACGAAATTCAAAGCAATACAGATAGGTTCGACTCCAATCACGTTCAAGAGCTTTACAGACGAGATTTCAAATGTTTAGATATGGAAATAGGTCAATATGAGGAGAAAAGCCTGTGGAAGATTTAATCAACTCGAAAACTTTTAGCTTATGTAATGAATAATTAAAGAAGTTTATTTCGTATTTTATTATTTTTTATTAGTTTGAATAGAAATATATTTTAATATAACACAAGGTATCGTCACAATTTCAAAGATTTTCGTTTAAAAATATCTTCAAACGATATAACATGTAGATATTTTTATAGCAAACACATTTCATCCTTCTATTACTCTCATCAATACTGAGATCAAAACATCCAAATTCTTGGTCAAAAAATATTATTCGGAGAATAAATTTGTCAAGATCAAAAAATAAAAATAATGGAGGGAAATAAAATGAATCGACTTCAGATAAATTTATTGTTTAAAAGAGAGCGCTATAAAAAAAACTGGAAACATCTCAGCAACATTGTTGTCGACATTTCTAGAATGTTCATGAGATTATTTTTCTGTGATATTTATGGGATTTAATGAGAATTCAAAATAATAATTTTTGACCATTATTCTTTTCATTCCTGTGCACCTGCGTCATAAACATAGGTAAGCCATAAGGTATTTTTTATGTAAGATTGGAACAATGTGCCTGAGGGGGGGAGGGGGTTGTTTATCAAGTCGTCTGCTTTTTAATTAATCTTTTGGAATGATAATCTGTCAAAGGGAGGACGATTTCACGATCTCAATTCTCCATGACTATTTTTTTACCTGAATTCTTCAATTAAATTAGAATTTTGCGTGTTATCTAGATTAATTATCTTTTAGATCTAAATTCATTTCCATAATGTAGATTTTGTTAATTAACTTTGGATGTGTAGAAATAGTTCTAAATTGATTTATAATGTAGATAGATTTATTCGACATCTTGAAGCGTTTTATAATTTTCTTAAAGGCAGATAGAATCAAAATATTGAACTCTCTGCATCTATTTATTTATATAGAAATGCATTCAAAAAGATAATACCTTGTATCAATACTCAGTAAAATTAATCAGACCTCCAGGGTGTCTTTTCGAAACATTGGTGGACTTTCTTGATAAAAAGTTCTTCACTATTTTAAATGGAAAATCTCTTAGTGATAAAAATGGAATTTTTACTTTTATTTCTAGCGTGGGCTCTTCGGTCGTTGACCGAAATAGTGCAGACTATGCACTTTTGCCTATATTTTGACGGGATGTCAATAAACATAGGGTAATTGGCATTTGTCGTCGGTCGTTGATTTATGTATAGCTTCCCCTGCAAGCCCTTCTCTCCCCCTTGACACATTGTAAATAACATTGCTGATTATTGTAACTATTGTATATACCCTCTTCTACTTGGAGAAGTTGTATAAGACCAAAGGGTCATAACAGGGACTTTTGTTGTTGTTATTACTGTTATTCTTGTATGTACCCTACATTTCCGTGCTTGGAGAATCCGTATAAGACTAAAATGTCTTAATGAAGCTTTTTGTTGTTGTTGTTGTTGTATTTTCGAAACATTTTTATTCTCTAGCTTTCGGGCACGGACTCCCTTCTACAGGAGAAAACCTGGTATAATAATTGGCCAATAACCCATGTTCTATTGGCGAATTATTATACCAAGTTTTCTCCTGTAAGAAAGGCGTCCGTGCCTGAAAACTAGAGAATAAAAATGTTTTGAAAAGACACTTTTCCCTGGAGGCCTGGTATATTTTACTCAATAGAAATATATATATTATTTAATAATAAATTATTTTATTGATTATAAAACTTTAGTAAATTCTTCAAATGGCGTTCAATCTGGTTAATGAAAAACCTCTTTGAGCGACCAATTCGGTAAATCGAAGAATCAATCAATAAATCGATTTGTAACATCGAAAATTGTTTCGATCTTCACAATAATCTCCAATAAACGACCACCTCCGGAAGAAACAAGGAGTATCTATGCTTCTAGGGGTTCTTACAGAAAAATCTCTACTACATAATTAACATAAAATAAGGTTTAATTTATATGGAATCAATTTCCAAATATAAATAAAAGAAAAAGGTTTTAAAAGTGTGTTAAATATTTTCAAAATTTCGGTTATTGTGTTTGAAATATACTTATATCTCTATATGTATGTAAATATAGATAACTTACACAACTTCAAACTGCTTTCCTTTTTTTTCCCCGAGAGGACCATATTGTAGAAAAATATTTATTTTATGAGGACAGATTATTTTATACTTATATTTTCTACTCTGTAACCTCACTTATTACCTCTCTAGTATTCTTCTTATATATAAAAGTCAATGTCTGTTTCGCGATAAACTCAAAAACTACTGAACCAATTGGTACCAAATTTTGCATGTCGCTTTTTATAAACCTGAAGAAATTTTCGGCTACATTTTGATTAGTATTTTTGGCTATTTATTTTTCATTTGAAGAACTTTTTTTTACGCGGGGTAGGCGAAGTAACAACACCAGGCCAATTAAGCGACCAATAAGCGTTCTGCTTTTTTTTTTCAAGTTGCTTGCGTACTTTTTTTGAAATATCTTTTTATACGAGTGTTAATTTTTTTTTACAAAAGTATTGAGAGAGAATTTTATATCACTAAGTTAAGTGCACACAATGCAATTTAAAAAAAATTAAAAAATTAGGATATTCAAAAGGCCAATAACACTTGATTCTATAAACACTGACATTACAAGTAAAAAAAGATATATTTGTATAAAACCTACTAGAATCAAATTAAAAAATCAAATCCCAATATTATTGTTCTAGTAACTATCATACTTTCTTTTAATACAATTGTACCCCCTATATTTGATGATAGTCACACCAATATCTGGTACTTCGACACTATATTAAATTGTGGGAAGTATGCAAAATACATTCCTTGTATATAACTAACTTGTAAAATCAGTTCGAAGGCATCTCTTGATCGTGAAACTAAAAGTTGCTGTTGGCTTGTGCCATCTGTCGGAATAAATATAACTAATCGTTGATTTTTAGTTATTCCATATGGCCTGAAAGACATGTTTTTTGGTCGTTTAGGTACAGCTTGGACCACGCTGATGAGGGCCAACAGCCCTGAAGGCGTACGTGGTTAGTTTCTCTTGATTAATCAAGAATGGGTATTTGACCGATTCTAGAAATAATTAAAAATCATCAATCAGTGTATATGGGTCAAATAGTTTATAATAGGGAAATATATACGAAATATAATAGGTTCTGCGGACTTTTTATTATAAATAGACAGCTTCATGCAGCTTGAGGAAGCGACTTGATTTACATCAATGTAAATAATTAATAAGTTACTTTAAAATATAACTCATTGTAAATAGCTCAACTTGATCAACTTTCTCTCTCCACGATACTAATTATTACAGATAACTTCATTAAATCAACTTCCATCATTGCTCAACATACTGTAAATAACTACCTTGCGGTTTCTTCTATCTGCTTATGTTGTAGCTTATTTGTTTAATGTATATGTTTATTCAATACTCTTTTTCTTAATTGTTTTTTTTCTTGTTGATAATTCTGTTACCTACTCTACTACAATATGAATTATTGTAAATAATTTCACGCGCAATTATCAAGATCGGATATAGCGTGTCTTGTTTGTAACTGGTAAATAAATAAATAAATTAGTGTATATTTATTCCGAGAGATGGCGCAAGCCATTAGCAACTTTTGGTTGCACGATCAGGATATGCATTTTCTTAATTGTAAGATTAGTGTTTGTTTCTAGAATTTAGTTATTGGCACGTCAAAGATAGTTTATCGAACTCTTGCAAATCCAAAATAAAGAAAGGCATCGTGAATGAAGTATTAAACATCTCTTTATTTATCAATCAAAGAATTTTAGCCATTATTTATAAATAAATCAATTTTAAGTTTAATTTATATCTATAGATAGGCGAAAACCATCAGAAGTAATAATTTTCACGATCTAAAGATGCCATTTTCCCCAAAAAAAGATTTTGATATAGTTGTGAAATATATAGTTAATATAATGGAAGTGTGTTATAAATATATAAATTACCACACAATTCTCTCTCAATTATTAAAATAGGAATATAAACAGTAGCAATGCCTTTCTGTATTCGTGCAAAGTACAAGCTTTCGTATCTTTATAATATTTCTACATGCCTGTAGAAGGATTATAAAGATCCGAAAGCTTGTACTTTGCACGAATACAGAAAGGCATTGCTACTGTTTATATTCCTATTTTATACTTTATAACAATTTTCGCTTCTAATTTAATATCTACTAATTATTATTTAACTATTAAAATCTAAACAAACGGAAATATATGTTATTAATCCGAAGATTAACAAGAAAACTGCTGAATAACGAGATAATATGTACAAAGGTTTAAGAGAATGGGTATGCAAATTGAAAAAAAAAAAAGAGATGGTTCAATAGTTAAGATAATTAGCTAGAAATGGTTTATTATCTCCCATGGAGAAAGGAAGATAAATGGTCTTCTAGGTTATAAGTAATTACTTAAACCCAATCTATGCTAATTGACTAAATTGAATTGATCGATTTCTATCAAAGCATCGCTTGTGAAGGTACCCTGCAAGAAGACAGACGCGTGGTGGGGTTGTTGTTGGCAAATTGAACAACTTTTTAAATGTTGGTAGAAAGAGAGTTGTTTTAGCATCTTTTGTGAAGGTTTTCTGCAAGAAGGTAGACCTGTGGTGGGGTATTGTTGTTGGCAATTTAAAGATATTTTCAAATGTTGGTAGAAAGACAGTTTTGATAGTCAAGATTCCAATTTTAATTTTGTTTTTATTCTAGTTATCCCAAATATACATTGTATAGGCTATGATAATCGTGGTTTGTAGGTATTTGCAACTGTTAATTCTGTATAGATACAGAATGTCTACATATATGTAGTAACTGCGTTTTATTCACAGCAGGATTTCTCAACATAACAGAAAGTGAATAGTAGGGACTTCAAATCCATATTCTATTAACATACCTCTAAAACCAGCCTCTCTTTCAACCTCTCAGTGTTTCTATATGCCATTATCACAATATCATATCGAAATATCAAAGATTGCTTCGTCATTTTGGTTTTAAAAACATATGTGTTGAAATGCCTTCTCAGTACCAAGCTATTAAAAAATCCAAATTTCCCCCTTTCCCATATTTTTCCTTTAATCTTCAAATGTTCCTGCATAGTCATAGCCCCGGTTTCATTATAGAGATGGGCAGCCATGTCATTTTTGTTTTTAGCGATTTTTTGTTGTTGTTGTTTGCTTACTCTAGAAGAATTTTGCGTGGTTTTATTATATTCATATTTTAAAAAATATTTGTAATATATTTATATATAATTTTAACATTTTTCTATTCTTTCATCATATTATTTTTTTATAATCAGATATCGATACAAGAAAATAAGATCAATAAGTCCATAAGAAAATAAATGACATTAATTCTTCTGTCTGATGATGGTAACAATGCTGTTGCTGAAACGTCACACACTATTAAATTATTTGGATTAGGTTTTATTTTCTTGTATGTAAAATCTATAATCCAAATTGTGCTTTATCATATATTCAGATATCATATAATGTATTTTTAATATAATACAAATATTATATTATTTATGCAAATATAATCTGTATTGCCAAAGATTTTTATGCAAATAATTTTATAATCCACACGTAGGGAGGCAACTCGCCGCAGATGTGACCAGACTCTGTCCTCCCCCACACTAGAATGTCGTGCGCCTGTACCCCTCACACATGGCAGCTGGAGTCCACCCATCTTTCCCCAACTTTACTCTTGAATCTAACTCCGCCTTTAACGGTCCCAAGCCCGGATGAAAAAGAAGGAGGGGGAGCAGTAATAAGCTCACTAAAAAACCCGGGCTCAGATGGCCCGGCTGATAGTACCCTGTAAGGGCTCCTAAACCAGGGATACAGGATGAGTCTGTACTCCATGTTAGGAGCGGCTGCACATGGCGTCTGTTCCTCATGTCAGAGGTGGCCATTTCTTTTGGAGCTAAGTCGGCCTGCCACTGAGTAGTGGTCCTAGTCTTAATGACAAAGGCAGACGCATTCTACTTCACCCAGTCATGATCTCAAGCTCTACAATCTTGATACTCTAAAACGATTGAGTGGAGATAAGAAAGAAGTATAAGATTCTTGAATCTTGGCCTCTCGGATAGCTTGTCATCCATTTTACATTTTGGGTGCCCAAGTATGACTCCGCGTTTTTTTTTTTTTTTTTCAATTAGAAAATATAAAAATATTTAAACAAAATTATACTAGACATTTATTTAAAATAATTACCATTGTTAGATACAACATTCTCCCATAATTTAGGTAGTTTATGGATGTCATCATTGAGAATAGTTTTAGTTTCGAAACAATCCATTCATCAAGCCAATATCCAACTACGTGATTCTGGAAGCGCTGGTCAGCCAGCCCATGTGCTATGGACCGGAAGAGGTGATAATCCGATGGAGCAATGTCTGGAGAGCATGGCGGGTGGGGTAAGAAATACCATTTGAAGTCTTTCAGGGTGTCTTTTACCGTTTGTGCGACATGTGGCCCTGGGTTGTCATGACGAAGTATCAACTTGCGATGTCGTTGCGCCCATTCTGGTCGTTTTACTGCGATTTCTTGGCGTAACTACGTTAATTGTGGTTGGTAACGATGAGCAATGACTGTTTCTCCTGGTTGCAGAAGTTCGTAATAAAGTATGCCGTGCTGATCCCATCAGATGCACAGAAGAACCTTCTTTCTATGGAAATTGGGTTTGGCGGTCGAGGTGTCGGCTGTCCTGACCCATGATTTCCTGCGCTTCGGAAAGTCAATATATAATCATAAAACAATCATAAGTCAATCATAAAACTCTCGTTGAAATATTTCAAGAAGAATTTTAGATATCGTTCTTCTATTTTTATTGTTCTTTTACTTCAGTTCGTGAGGTAAAAAAGTTGGGGAGTGATAGGTAGTCCGCTTCCGTTGACGCCGAGCCTGGCCTGCAGGAACCGCCTGGCCCGCACGATGTGGCTGTCGTCTGCGACGTGGGGACGTGGAGAGATCCCACCTCTGCCAGCAGGTCAGCCTTGATAGAAGACCAGCTGCTCCGGTCATATCCGCGATGGCTGTAGAGATTATTTCGATGATCATTGCCAGATATTCGACAACGAGCCCCGAGCGTAGCATTGAAGCCACGCAAGGTTGTCGACGTGAAGGAGGCACTACGAGCTGAAGGACAACTCAATGGCCCAAGATCCTGTAGTAGATGGTACTGTACTGGACGACACGATCCGCGAACCAAGAAGAGATATATATTGGATGTTATTGTCAAATATTATTTTTATTCTATGATTGTAATAATCTGTGACTTAAAATCTGTGGTGTCATGAATATATATATAGGTGAGAGTTAATGGAGATGTGGTTAGAGAGATGGTATTAGTAATGTTTACTTAGATATATTTAGTGATGTATGTTCCTTGTACCTTCAATAAAGAAGTTTTATATTTTAGAAGAGAAGTATTTATTGAGATCCACCATCAACAATATAGAGCCCCATTAATATGAATATCGAACTCCTATTAAAGAGTACAATGTAGTTTGAAATGATGTTTCAAACTCCAACATTTCAGTTAAAACATATTTTGGCCTATTCTGAGGATGCTCTATTTCCACATAACAAAATCTTATCCGCCCCAATACTGGTGACAGCATAGCTTTCTTATCCGATTTGTAAAAACTGGAGTCGTGCTTATTTACCTCTCTGACTGGACACGTTCTGTAAATAAACGAGAAAATGAAATATTTATTGTTATTTTAAAAGGTGTGGAACTAACACCTACTCACATATTCTCATGCCCAGCAATGGCCGCAGCCTTGCAGAAAATTGACATGGACCCAAAACAGCAGTTTTACACACCCAAGATAGTGGACATTGCTGCTGCTGTGATGGAGATGCATGGAGACATCTGAGACTCTTCTTTGGACACGACAACAACAAAAGGAAGTACACACATAACAATATATTGGCATAGTTGAAATTTGCATTATAGAATATAACAAATCATTTGCGATAAAATTTCTAAATTTCAAATAGAATTAAAATTATATTCTTGAAGCGATAAATATGGTTTCTAAAATATAAAACGTTGTTTTCCATAATGTAAAATGCTTTTTTTATATAATATGAACAGTTGTTTTAAAGTATTCATTGTTGTTTTAAAATTAAAAAGTTAGTTTTAAAATGTGAATGCTGTTAGAGAAAGTGTAATAATATTGTAACAGAGTATTTATTATTTTTATTAACAGATGGTCATTTTTATGTTTATATTTTGCTACTCTGTAAATTTCCCTTGTGGCTTATCTTTTGTTTACCATTCATAGTTTGTCCTTGCCTGAAATAAATTGTTGTCTCAAGTTTTTGTCTTCCCTAATTTTCCACGTGGCATTTGTGTTATTAAGTGATTAAATATCCTTAATGTATAAAATGTCAATTAAAGAGTAGAAAATGTCCTGAATGTCTAAAGCTTTAATTGTTTTAGTAATATAATTAATATCATTATGAGAAAATTGCTTCAAAATATCATTTCTAACAAAACAATTCAAAATAAATTATTCTGTTCAATGTATATGTTCAAATAGATATTTAAATAGAGTTATTTAAATACATTTTTCCTATTCAGGTAATAGCTTATTGGCGTCTGTCTGTTGAAAAGTTGATACACGACAACAAAACATTTTGTTTAGGAAAGAACAAAAGAAAAAAAGTTAAATTACTCAAAAGATCCACCTATTTGTTCAACAAATGGTTTTTACTTCAAAGGTTGATCATTTGTCAAATTCGACAATACTGTACACCCATGTAATTAAATGCAGACGCCTTTGATAAATGACTTGGCGCTAATAACGTGTCAGACGATCACGACAATCCAATGAATGGAAGCCTAACTTCATGTTTCATCGTCTGATATTCACGTTTTGCTTGTACAAGATTTTAAGTTGCACTTGGGAAAGTTTAACAAGCCACACACATGAATCTTTTTATATATTCTCCATTATTTTAAAAATCTACATTAATCTTTCTCTACGTTTTCTGAATATAATACATAGGAATATTCTCTTAATGTTTTTATCATTTTCTCTATCCAAGATAGTGGACATTGCTGCTGCTGTGATAGAGATGCATGGGGACATCTTTTTTTTTTTGCTTATCCCTAGTACACGTGTAACAGGCCATGATATAATCTAGGCGACTGCTTTTACTGTAAGTGCACCACATGTCTACACATGTGTAAAACAGTTCGACTTTGCACTTACAAATGTGCCAGAGCTCCGTTTGGTTACTTGCACTCGCTGATGGGGTTGGACTTTTGCAAGAATCGAGGACCATTGGAACTTTTGATGGGGACATCTGAGGCTCTTCATTGGACACGACAACAATAACCATTTTCTCTGACTAATATTATCAGAAATTATTTGAAGTGCATCAGAATTAGGTACACCATCATTTAAAGCCGCAATTAAATTAAGTACTTAAGCATTAAAGTGCAAGTGTCCCTAGGGGAAAATAGCGCTCTAAGTCGATATAAAATAAGGAATATTCTCTGTTGAATTAATTAAATAACCCTAGATGTTGATAAATAGTCGTTTGATATACAGTCATGGTCAATAAGTGTTAAAAGTAAACAAATCTACGATATTTCCCTGAGGAATCTATATAGATAATATACTAACAGAGTTTTCAGTTGTAAAGTTTCAAACAATCTCCTCCAAAGATACTGAACTATATTAGCAATCTATATACTAAAATATTCTCTATTTTTTACTTCATGTGTAATACTTATTTTTATTATCCAAATATTAGTAGTTATATTTATTTTTTAATTTATTTAATTTTTAATCAAAGATTTTTTGCTTTCAAATTTTACTCATTTATTAATCATCGCCAAAATGTTTTGTTTACAAAACATGTGCGTTTATTTATTTATTTCAATTTAAAGTGTTATGTCCCCCTAGGGACACTTACACTGTCATACATGTATGTTTTACATTTATCTATACATATATATACAATACTTTTAGGCCGTGAATAGAATAGTCATATGATGTTAACAATGAGAAACAGAGAAAAAACGAGAAAAAAAATAACTGTGTACAAAAGAAAGAAGTGTCTGGCAATATGTACAATCAACATAATATAAATTATTAGCTTATTAAAAGATATTTGTTGTTAAATAACTTAAAATATATTTTAAAAATGTATTGAATTTAATATACATTTATTTAGTGAAAATAAAAATACTTGGATCTGTTACTATTAAATTATTTTCGATTCTGTAGTCTTGAAAAACAGGACAATCTAGTAAAAGATGTATTGAGGTTTGTTCCTCATGTCCACAAAACAACTCGAGTCTTCCACAGCTTTAATTATTTTTAAAAAGCTTTTTTTAAATTTATATATTATATATTTATTTTATTCATTTTCAATTGTAGATTTTTTTGGGTTTCTAAATAAATTGTTAATTATTTTCCTGCCTATATAACAGAAATCTTTCTCTGTATAAATTTTCTTTGGAGATCTACTCGGGATGGTCAGGATTTATCCATGACCTATCTGTGCAAGAATGTATATATTTTATTCAGAAAGTATTGTATTTAACTTTTCTTGAAATGCTGCTTCTAAGAAATATTCCCATTTCAATTTCAAGCCACTATCTATACTCAACTGGCCCTTAGGGTAAACCCAGGGCGTTTCTCGGCTAGTTATTCTGATAATTTAAGTATTTTTATTAATCATTGTTGTATTTGTAATTAATTTGTATTCATATGTAAACGCGTTCGTTGATAGCTTTTCTTGATTTATCAAGAAAAAGGGATTGGTAAAATATCAGGGTACAGGCTAAACCAACGTTTAGTTGATTTCTGTTCAACTAGATAGCGTTCTGCCATCTAAAAAGCTCATGTACTTGTGGTCAGTATATGCCTTTTTTAAATTTTAATATGTATATGTGTTAAAATACGTTGTTGTATATTTGAATTCGAAATGAGTTTTTTAAACCACTTTTCATACTTTTACGATGTTCCTTTGACTTGCTGTCGCCCTCTCAATAAAAAAAAAACTGTTTTCACACAAGGCTTATTTGGAGCCCATTTGTCAATGATCTGATATTTAAAACATGTAGATCGTACATCTATGTTAAATACAACAAAATAAAATAAATTAACAAACAATATGAAACTATGTACAAAATAGTTGAAAAGGTTGAAGTGGTTTATAAATGACGTTTTAAAAAATTGTGTTCAATTCCTGTTTTCAGATTTTGAGTTTCACCTTATTTTTTCTATTCATTTCTATCAAGTACATAACTTTGTTTATGTAAATACGTAATCAAATGCTCAAGTTTATCATTCATTTATAACTCAATTTTAAATTCAACCCACAAAATGTTTTTCACATTTTGTTTTAAAGTTAGTTGATGTAAACAATAGGTTAGAATGTATATATATATTTATGGCATATACATAAGTGATTTCTTTAATTCTTTAAAACCTTTATAGAATTTTTATAAAGTTTTACTTGCATTTTTAGTTGAATACTTTTATTAGAATTCTTCTAAATGTCTTTAGAGGATAAAGTTACTTTGTTAAGAACATTATTCTTTCTTACCATCGAATTCCAATAAGCTTGGTATTAATAAAGAAGACGATTGGCCTTGTTTTTTACCAATCAAGCGATCAAGAT
This sequence comes from Cordylochernes scorpioides, assembly GCA_030710605.1. Lineage (NCBI taxonomy): Eukaryota > Metazoa > Arthropoda > Arachnida > Pseudoscorpiones > Chernetidae > Cordylochernes > Cordylochernes scorpioides. The sequence goes on from CP092876.1 coordinate 33,886,679, forward strand.
TTCTATCTTCTGTTGATATATTCCTAAGTGTACTCTGATGATCTCATTAGTATGTGATTATATATTCAGACGATTATAATATAGAGCAAATTGTTTTTAATCGCCATCTCGTCTGGTATCATTTGAAATATAAACACCTATCGAATTGCTTCAGCAATAATCGTATGCAAAAATATGTTTGCCTATTTGCACCTCACCATTCATCTAGTTTTCTTATTTTCAACCTGCGTGTGCTAGTGATGATGAATTAGCTGATGAGCCAGGCCCTCCCATTAATTTTTCTATTGCAATAAGGTCAGTAAAAATTGTTTAATTTTTAAAAGAATCATCCGCGTCAATAATAGTTTCGAATTAGCTATATCATTCAAATTATCGATAATATGATTTTTTTAATGTATGATTTTTGTGTCACTTTGATATCGCTGTGAAGTATTTATTTAAAATTAATCAAATCACATTATATATTGTGATAGGTTTATACCAGTGATCAGCAACCTTTAGAGGAGGAAGAATAAAAAATTGCAATTCACAAAATTTCAAAGTTTTTAAAGAGCCACAAATATTGTTTCTTGCCAACAATAAATAGCACTCACATAAATAAAGTTTTTATTTATGTGAGTACTACACGGAGCTTCACATCCAAAGAGCTGCATGTGGCTCGTGAGACGCAGGTTTCCGACCTCTGGTCTATTATACCCATGTATATTTTATTAAATTTTACTAAACCTAGCATAACCTAACCTAACGTAATGTTATTCCAAAGTTTTATCGATTAATGAGAATTTCTAAATGTCGCGTGTATATAAGGGCCGTGTATAAATAAATATTTATTTTAAATATATATATTTGGAATAAATGACTGCAGAAGAGTTCTTAAATTTGAAAGCTTTTGTCAATTTGGACAAATTAGAGAAGAAACCTTTTAGGTAGTAGTTGATCAAGTATTTATAATATTTTCTGCAATTTCTGAATGCTTCCAGAAATTCTTGGAGATTATATCTATGTAGTTAGCCTATGGATATAGAGATATATTTTGGAATATAAAATATAAATATGATAATAAAGATTCGTCGTTGCTTTTACATTTTAACTAAATTCAATAAGGAATCTAGAGCTTGGTTTCTTTTCAAAATTCTGTTCATTCTTTCGGCCGAACCTGAAATAAATAAAAGAATTATGAAAAGAAATCAAGCCCAAGATTCCTTATTGAATTTAATTGAAATAAATAATATATAGTCAAACCTGTCTATAGCGCCCCCTCTAAATAGCGCCTCCCTCTCTATAGCGCCCGATTTTAAATACGTAGTACGATGCGATTTACATTAAAATTCACCTGTCTATAGCACCCCCTCTCTATAACACCCTATTTTGATGAGTCCCAAGAGGGGGCGCTATAGACAGGTTTAACTGTATATAAAATTTAATTTCTTCTCAACAAGTTAGTGAAACTTATTAAGAAAGATAAATATATTTTTTTTAGATAAAATATGGATATTCATAGTATAGTCATATCGTACTTTATCTTTTTCTATATAAAATAATAGGTTGACCGTGATAAGGATTTGTAATTTTTGATCAGAAATTTCTGTGGAGGGGTCGATAAGGTACAGCCTGAGCAGCAATGCCCAGGGCCAACACACCGAAACACGTAAGCGATTCGAATTTTCTCACTAAATTAAAAAGGAGGAATGGCATCAATAGTCAAATATAAAATAAACTAACGTCTTTTTGTGATATTTATTCCGATAGATGACTCTTTGCAATCTTTAATGTTCATTTTAGTGAGTCAAAGCAAACCGTTTTCTCCCAATATACACTTATGGACAACCTTAAGGTAGTTGTACCTTTTATCATGTATATCAGGATTCAGAGAATAACTCTTAAATATATTACAGTGAGAGAGAGACCTTTATTGAAGACACACGAGGTAACCAATTGTGAACAAAATTCCCTGTCTCTTTGAACAAAAACAGACTTTCGGCGAAATCAGACTTTCCTTAAGTTTTGTCTATGAGTATATTGGTCTACAGTCAGAATATATGGACATGTATACTGTATCGCTTACACCTTGGCTTTATCTTCACAGATTGCCACGTTGAACATACACTACTTTGAGACTCTTCTAGATGTTACCTATAATTTGACCAAGTCTAGTTCGCATAGTATATCGATATATTACCAATTAACCATGGTGAAACATTTCTTAGAAATTAATCAAGACTTTCAGATGGATCTTCTCTGTAGAAAACCAACCTGAGATATATTAATATAGAATATATACAACACTATGTTACTGGCCAGAGTTACCCAACACTACGTATCTGGTCAATTCTGGAATAATTAAAAATCAACGATTAGTTTATATTTATTCCGATAGTTGGGGCAAGCCATCAGCAACTTTCAATTGTACAATCAGGAAATGTATTTTTATTAATTTATCCACCTGATCCCAGATTCAGGACTTCTGTACTCATCTTCTTCTTCTTCTTTCTTATATTCACCCAATCATATTAGGGTATCAAGCTTGCAGAGCTTGAGACTTGACAACCATCATGACTGGGTGAAGTAGAATGCGTCTGCCTTTGTCATTAAGACTGGGAGCACTTCTCAGTGGCAGGCCGACTTAGCTCCAAAAGAAATGGCCGCCTCTGACATGAAGAACAGACGCTATGTGCAGCCGCTCCTAACATGGAGTACAAACGTTGCTTATATTTTATGCCTGGATTACGAGCCCTTACAGGGTACTATCAGCCGGGCCAGCTGAGCCCAGTTTTTTTAGCGAGCTTGTTACTGCTCCCCCTCCTCCTTTTTCATCCGGGCTTGGGACCGGCAAAGGCGGAGTTAACTTCTGTACTATTTTCTCACTATGTTATTGTTAGCTAATAAGAAGATCTGATTGAAGGTTCAACATTCTGTGATGGAACTCCACCACACAGAAATTCTGTGTATTCATTCTCTCTTTGATGTTCCCTGACACATTCTGTCCGTTATCTTCTTTGAACAGCGACCTATCAATACGGAACGCTTTAAAATATCTCTCTGAATTCACAGCTAGATCCTATACACAAGTCATACCAATATATATATATATCAGTCGCGTATAAATCGTATGTAAGACATACATAATATAATAATTTTGTAAGATTAAAAAAAAAAATCTTTACACATTTTTATCTAATACTTATTGTTTTATAAAATTTGTAATTATATTTTTGGCAATATATTTCTTAAAATAACTATTATCAAATATTATTCCTACAATAGGCGACACAATTGAAATTATTATTATATCTAATTATATATCTAATTTTAAATTAAAAATACATATATTGGATCAAAATCACATTTATTTTACCAATATTTCAGTTGGCTGAACGCCAACTTTTATCAAGGTGTTATAACACATATATAATTAATTGATAAATTTTATAAAACTAATTATTGAAACAAATTTACTTTTGTTTCCAAGATGTCACTCGGCAATCGGCTGGTTTTGGCCTAGGATCTTGGCAGGGCTCGGATCATCCTTCTATATCTATAGAAGAAGAAACGCAGGTCAGGGAGAAGAACTTCTTTATATAAGACACTTCTTTATAAAGAGGCTTTTCTCCTTGACTTGTGTTTCTTCTTCTATAGCATATAGGGAGATTATCGTATATAGAGAGATATGTGTCTTAATTCTATATCTAGACATCGGTGAATTCAATGAAACCGATGGTCTTAGTTCATCTAGCAACAGTGAATGTATAATAATGATAACTAGAGTAAGAGTTTAAAATTCGTTCTAGATTCCTACATCTCTACATTCATGGAAAAACTTAAGAAAATGCAAAGTCTTTGATATCGCCAGTCAAATGTTTTTTTTTTTTTTTAGACAGGCAATTTTGTTTGCACTTGGTTATCTAGTGTGCCTTCAATAAAAATTACTGTGTATCATATATATTTCAGAGTTATTGCCTGAATCTGGATATACATGCTAAAAGCTACAACTTCCCTAAGTTTTGTCCATGAGTGTATCTTTCAGAGTTATTGTCTGAATCCCGATATACATGCTAAAAGGTACAACTTCCTTAAGTTTTGTCCATGAGTGTATCTTTCAGAGTTATTGTCTGAATCCCGATATACATGCTAAAAGGTACAACTTCCCTAAGTTTTGTCCATGAGTGTATCTTTCAGAGTTATTGTCTGAATCCCGATATACATGCTAAAAGGTACAACTTCCTTAAGTTTTCTGTCAGGGCACCAGCAAGTACTATTTTCTGTCCAGCCCAAAACGCTTCAACAATCGTTGGTTCTCTAGATTCTTCAAAGCATAGAAAGAGATGCACGGAGCCATCTGAGGCTCTTCATTGGAGACATAAACAACATCAAAAACAAGATTTTCTGACTTATCATTAACGAAAGACTTTCTGTCCGGACATCAACAAGCAATTTGATTCTATTTGGTCAATATCGAATGTGTGATTTCCTCAACGAACAATATTCCTTGTTGAAGTATCAACAAGCAGGATTTACTGGCTGGAGATCAAGAGCGTGATTTCTTTCTGTGACATCAGCAAACATAATTTTATGCTAATATCAAGAAGAATGGTATCAAGTCAGGACATAAATAAAGACCGTGTTATCCCGTACAGACATGAACAAAAAACATGGTATTCTGTCCGGACATGAACAAAGAGTATGATATCATATCCGGAGATGAACAACGAGTATGGTATCCATATATGAACGAAGAGATTGGAATCCTGTCCGGAAATGAACAACGAGTATTTTATCCAGTCCGGACATGAAAAAATATCATAGTGACAGTCAGGACATGAAAAAGAGCATGGTCCGGACATAAATAAAGAGTAGAGTATTCAATTCTGATATGAATAAAGAACATTTTTCTTGTTGGACATGTATAAAGAGCATGGTAACTTGTCTGTATACGAAAAAAGAGCAAATTTCCAGTACGGACATAAAAAAAGAACATTGTATCTTGTCCGGACAAGATAAAAGCATAGAATATAAACCGAATATGATAAAGAGCGTGGTATCCAGTCCAGACAGGAACAAAGAGCGTGGTATTCAGTCCGGATATAAGCAGAGAAAATGGTATTCAGTCCGGACATGAGCAAAGAGCGTGCTATCCAGTCCGGACATGAACAAAGCATGGTCCGGACATGAAGCGCGGGGTTACAGCCAGGCGTGACTCCAGAAATAGCCCAATCTGCGGTTGCTGCCGAAGAAGCGGATTGACGCAGGCTGACCTCACCTACTGACCCTGGGGTCAACTCACGTAATAGCCGCCTCACGTGGGGGGAGTCCAGCTTGGCATCGCACAAGATCCCACTGCACAGTTTCAGTCCTGTCTTGACAACGGTCTACATTTGACAAGATCCCATTGCATAGTTTCACCCTCGTCTTGACATCGTCTTACATTGGACAAGATCCAACTGCATAGTTTCATCCCAGTCTTGACATCGGCTTATATTGGACAAGATCTCACTGCATAGTTTCAGTCCTGTCTTGACATCGGCTTACATTGGACAAGATCTCACTGCATAGTTTCATCCCAGTCTTGACATCGGCTTACATTGGACAAGATCCCACTGCATAGTTTTATCCCAGTCTTGACATCGGCTTACATTGGACAAGATCTCACTGCATAGTTTCAGTCCTGTCTTGACATCGGCTTACATTGGACAAGATCCAACTGCATAGTTTCATCCCAGTCTTGACATCGTCTTACATTGGACAAGATCCCACTGCATAGTTTTATCCCAGTCTTGACATCGGCTTACATTGGACAAGATTCCATTGCATAGTTTCATCCCAATCTTGACATCGACTTACATTAGACAAGATCCAACTGCATAGTTTCATCCCGGTCTTGACATCGTCTTACATTGGACAAGATTCCACGGCATAGAGTTCGCCCAGTCTTGACATCGGCTTACATTGGACAAGATCCCACTGCATAGGTTCAGCCCGGTCTTGACATCGGCTTACATTGGACAAGATCCCACTGCATAGTTTCAGTCCTGTCTTGACATCGGCTTACATTGGACAAGATCCCACTGCATAGTTTCATCCCAGTCTTGACATCGGCTTACATTGAACAAGATCCCACTGCATAGTTTCAGTCATGTCTTGACATCGGCTTACATTGGACAAGATCCCACTGCATAGTTTCATCCCAGTCTTGGCATCGGCTTACATTAGACAAGATCCCACTGCATAGTTTCATCCCAGTCTTGACATCGGCTTACATTGGACAAGATCCCACTGCATAGGTTCAGCCCGGTCTTTACATCGGCTTACATTGGACAAGATCTCACTGCATAGTTTCATCCCAGTCTTGACATCGACTTACATTGGACAAGATTCCACTCCATAGGTTCATCCAAGTCTTTACATCGGCTTACATTGGACAAGATTCCATTGCATAGTTTCATCCCAATCTTGACATCGGTCTACATTGGACAAGATTCAACTGCATAGTTTCATACCAGTCTTGACATCGGCTTACATTGGACAAGATTCCGCTGCATAGTTTCATCCCAGTCTTGACATCGTCTTACATTGGACAAGATCCCACTGCATAGTTTTATCCCAGTCTTGACATCGGCTTACATTGGAAAAGATCCCACTGCCTAGTCTTCGCTCAGTCTTGGCGTTTGGTTACAGCCTATTCTTTCAATTGGTCTATCATTAAACAAAAAATCACTACTTGGTTAGTCCATTCTTGTATTTTCCAGGAAACATGCCTTTTTAATATGTACTAGAAATCTTACCAAGAGGTAAACGCACACTTGACCATTGCTTGACATTAAACAGAATATTCCCACTTGGTTGTAAACCCAATATTTTCATCTACAGAGGTTCGTATATATTTGAACCTATACTAGGGTCCTAAAAAAGAAAATTCCGCAACACTTTACTAAACAGCAAGCATTTAGACAAGGCTCTTTTTCTTGGTTACACATTGCATTTTTACTCATACCAAGCATTACGAACCTTTGAGCATAAACAAGGGTCATTCTTCAAATACCTAATTTTGAAATTTTGCTTGAATTTAAACAAGATTACGTCACTTTGTGAATCCTAATATAGCCACATATGATGTTTTCCTTTTTATTTTGAATATACATCAGAATGTGTAATTAGGTAAGAACATACGGTATTTACTCAACGGCTTGGCATTACATAAGATCTTACAGTTTGTTGGTAAACAACGTCGCCTTGTCGGGAATCCATCTTATTGAAACCTCTACCTTGGGTAGTAAAGTTACCCTTGATAACTTTTGGCATCAGATAACCATTATCTGTCAATCACAACAGGCATCACTCGAATTTAATATACATATATAAATCATCTAAATTTAATCAACAAGGGAAAAAACTATGTCGGCTTTCTTTCTGTTGACATGGCGTAGCTGTCAAACTTATGATCCATTCTAATACAAGAACATAGTCATTCAAAAACATAGTTATGTATCGCTTGGAAGCTAAACTACATCTCTTATCTACAGGTTCTGATACAGCTAGGCTGAGATCAGAGATATATCGTATCGATCTTTGGAAAGTCCCAGAAACACCCCTCCCGGAATTTCTTAATCGGTACCGATAGAAGGATCCAGCACCTTTTTTCACATCAGCAGACAAATGTATCTATAGGCCAGGAAATTTCCTTAATTCCTTTGTGAATTGAAAGAACAAATCTATGTAGTCCGGCATTTTATCAAAAATACACACAAATACTCCTTTACTTTAGTATAGCAATTCTCAACACGGAGGCCTATAGAAGAAAAAGAAGAGAAAACAAGAATAAAGATATATATACACTTAGTCAATAAAGTATCATATATTCTTTCGTATATCAAAATGCAATTTTATATTCAATATGGACCTATAAATTTAGCAAACAAATATTATAAATAAAAGGATCCCGACAAAGGAAATTTATAAATAAAATGGACCACTTGTTGATCAATTCTGTTATCTAACAGCTTCGAACCCAACTCATCAAATTTAGAATGCCTCCTGAAGATGAACATTCAAGTCAAAATAGATACACCAATGAAACATATCCTAAAAACATGGATTTTCATGTTTTTTCCTGGTATGGCCGTTTTTTGGAGGTTGAGATAACCATGTGAAGCCAGATTTTGGTTTTACAAAGGTGGATTCTAAAGAATTTTATCGTTTATAAATTTTTGACCAATTAGGTAACACACACAAATGATGAATAATTGTGTCATATAACGAATCGTAGCGTGGGACCCCTTTATAAAAGAAATCAAAGAAGTGAATATATATTTTCAAGCCAGGTACAATATATGTTTTTCGTCTTATTATTCAATCATATATTTAACAGTGATTACTAAAAATTTAGCAGAATAGATTAGGAAAAAAAAGAAATAGGTGAATATATCATAGGTAGAAAATTTAATTAGATAACTAAATACAATTCAATTGATAAAAGATAAAAGTCGAAAATTTGATCTAAATTTTTCTATGCGCTTATCATCCTCCTATTATGCCAATTATTATAGGTCAAATAGTTTATAATAGGGAAAGATATACGAAATTTAATAGGTTCTGCAGACTTTTTATTATAAGTAGACAGCTTCATGCAGCTTGAGGAACTATACTACTATGCGACTTGATTTACATCAATGTAAATAATTAATAAGTTACTTTAGAATATAACTCATTGTAAATAGCTCAACTTGATCAACTTTCTCTCTCCGCGATACTAATTATTACAGATAACTTCATTAAATCAACTTCCATCATTGCTTAATATATCTACTTATATATTTGCCTTATTCTGTCTGTTTGTTTGTCTGTCTGAAGCTCACGGATGGGATTTTTCATAACCATCGGTGGTTCACTCGTAGAATGCTCGCCTGCCACGCGGGCGGCCCGGGTTCGATTCCCGGCCGATGCATTTTTTTTTTTTTTACAATTTTTAAAACTCATTTATATAATATACAAGAATGACATCCACGGCGCCAATTTATAATTGTAACGAATAGTATTTGAATAAAAGCATTTAATCGGGTAAAACCCGGGCGTTGCCCGGGTCATTCGTATATAATAATTGTATAAACGAATGCAAGACAAAATCACCGCGAATGTTTCTTTTTTTTTAAGGCAATTTCTTTTTAAGGCAATTATCGTTATTTATCGTTAATTTTTGTTTCGATTTTATTGAAAAAAAAACGATATGGTGCCTTTAAAAAATGATCTTTATTACTATGCAGTTTTCTATTTAGTCAATATACCTAAGTTCATGTTGCAAATGTAATTATCTCTATCGATTTAGTAGGTGAAATGCAAAAAAAAAAAAATCGACATGATGAAATCTTTATGAAAATTCACATTTTTATTGTTATATTTTCAAGACACACACAGCGGGACGTTTCACAAGAGAGACATCCACGGCGCCAATTTATAATTGTAACGAATAGTATTTGAATTAAAACGTTTTTAAAATATATACGCACTCGGGTAAAACCCGGGCGTTGCCCGGGCCATTCGTCTAGTTGTAAATAACTACCTTGCGATTTCTTCTATCTGCTTATGTTGATGCTTATTTGTTTAATGGATATGTTTATTCATTGCTCTTTTTCTTAATTGTTTATTTTCTTTTTTATAATTATGTTACCTACACTACTACAATATGAATTATTGTAAATAGTTTCACGCGCAATTATCCAGATCGGATATAGCGTGTCTTGTTTGTAACTGGTAATAAATAAATACCAATTATTATATCATTGAAATTAATCCTATTAAAATATTAATTATCTCTTCTATTAACTCTTTTTGGGGATATATTATATTCATTGTCGAAAGTTAATTGAATGATTTTGTATTTCCCCCTTTTCGTTCTATCCCGGGCTAACTCTACTAATATTAAAAGGAATAATGAGAATATGTGTATAATCTACAACTTGAAAATGGAATCTGAAATTATCCATTATATGTTAATTTATATAGCTTTCACAAAAAAATAGGATTTTTTTCTTTCCAGAATCGGATGCTTACAATTTTAACTCTCTTAATATACACTTTTCTAGTAAATAATTGAATTTTCATTTTTTTATCAGAAAACTTCTAAATTGAAAAATTGTCAATTTTATTTTCTCTTTCGTCTTCGTTTCTTCTCTCTTCTTAACCTTTTCTGTTTCCTGTCCAATCCTGGCGAATCCTATATAGGACCTATGATCCAAATAAAGGACTTATATCTGCATTAAGAAAAGAAAAAAGCATCTCCTTATCGTGCAACTGAAAGTTGCTGATGGCTTGCGCCATCTATCCATTCTTAATTTATGAACCTTATCCCAGTACAATGTCACATTTTTACTATTTTTTCACATTATATGTGTATGCTTTTTCCATTTCATTTTAAGATAAAATTAAACATTTCTGAGAGAGTTTTTCTCTTCCGCAACATGTGTTGACTTCTTAGTTCCCTGAGACCACCCGAAGTTCAATGGACCATAATTCAATCCTTAGTAAAACAGGAATCCTCGCTATCGGGCAGGATGGAGATTTCTTGTTTGACCACCAGCAACCTATCCCATACATCCCATAAACTTGCTGAGATTTGAATAGACCCTGATTACGATTGGATTGAACCAAATGTAAATATATCACCCCATCTCCTTCACCAGATTGTTTACTACAAATTACAGGATGTATTGTAGCGTGGCTTATCAATCTTTTTGGTGATTCTCTGTCACATTTGTCAAAGGATCTGTTGTTTGGAATCCTGGACTTTATTTATATACATAATATGATAAAATATATGCAAGAGATTCATATACACATTGAGTTGAATATCGAATAGAATTAACTTTAAATATCAAACTAGAAAATGTTTTTAACAATATACATTAAATAGGTTTAATGAAAATAGTTTTTATTGAGAGAATTTGTTTAAATATAAATATATAAAAATGAGGAAGGCATATCCTGACCAAAAGCACATGTGCTTTTTTTATTATCTAAAGATTTAAATATAGATTTCTCTACTACAAGAATAAATATATGTGTGTGCCATCAGGAGTACTACTTCCTTTAAATGCATTAAACCAATACATTTCTGCGCGCTTTGAGTATAGAATATCGAGAAATGCGTTGCTTTAATGTTAAACAAACAATAAATATAAATTTAAACTCATAGACAAAACCTAAAGAAGTTCAATATTTTGATGTCTACAGTCGTCTGTTTCTTTTTTAAGGAGACAAAGGCAATTTTGTTCACACTTGGTTATCTCGTGTGTCTTCAATAAAGTTCACTGTGTATCAAATATCTTTCAGTGTTATTGTCTGAATCCCGATATACATATTAAAAGGTACGACTTCCTCAAGTTTTGTCTACGAGTGTACAAGAAAAATCCTTTTATTATAAAAAACTAATATACATCACATAGACAATTATAAATAACTCGCTTTTACCTATAATGCATCTACAGATGAAGTAAATACCTTAATTTGGACCTCTTTCAATTTCAGTATCAGGTGAAAGTGGCAAAGGGAATTAACTGAATCCTTATGGAGAAAGAATGGTACTGGTGGAACAATTTTTATATTTAATGATTGAAAGAAGATTTTATTTATCTTAAACTGTTTAAGGTTTGATGATTCACAAAAAGAAAGATAATAAATTAAAGAAAACAGACAACTCTAATATGAAATATTTAGAAAAATTTGTTTTGAATTGTATAAAAACTACAATACAAACACCCATTCACTTTAATTCTTCATTGTTTCTATCCCACGGATGTTGTTTGGGAACTCTGTGTGTACTAAACCTTATTGAAAATATATATACTAAAAGAAATATTGATACTGATATTTGGTATTCATGCTATGAAGGGAGACTTGTAGTAAATACAATTTTAAAAAGTGCTGTTTTCTCAATGTTTGTTTCAACACTCCAGATAAGGGAGAAACACTCACACAGGTATGGATATTTGATGGAAATAGCATTTTCATCTTATGCACCAAACTCAAAAGAAAAATTTAAAATTTCAATTATGTACGTATATGAGAAGCCCAGAACCTATGCAAATCATAAGCCTCAAATAAGTATTTACAATGCCACGAAAGGAGATGTTATTATACACAACTTTCTTTATCGGAAAATACTGTATGTAGGATATTGAAAAACATTAAGATAGTATTTAAGATTATTATTTGAAATGTTTGATTCTGGATCAAAAAATGCCTTTGTAATTTATTCTAGTTTAAAATGCAGATTGAGAGCGCTTCAAAATTCAAGAAATCGTAAAAACGTCTTGTTGGAGATAGAATTTAAACTGGTCATGGCACATACCATTGATTATTAATTGCAAGCTTAAACTCTAAAGAAGGCCAAACACATCATTGAGACCTTGTTGAACCGTTCTTGTACAGAAATATGTGATTACAACAATAACAATAAATGCCGGGTGGAAGAATGGTCTAAACCAGGGAGCGACAACCTGCGGCTCGCGAGCCACATGCGGCTCTTTGGATGTGCGGCTCTTTATATAGTTCCATACGTAAATATTATTTATGAGAGTACTATCTGTGGTTGGCAAGAAAAAAATGAGACTCTTTAAAAACTTTGAAATTTTGTAAATTGCAATTTTTGACTGTGGGCGGCATGGAATTCTAGGCGGAGTCAGATAACAAATTATTTATCGTAAAATCAACTTTTAATTACATTTATTTAATACAAATTATCAGAAGGGGTTAAATTGTTGTATACTACATGTTGAAGTTCTTTTTATATGTGTGTGTAGTCAAATATCATTTCTAGATTATAAAATGTTAGATATATGTGTTTGATATATTATAGATAAATATTCACATGTTATATGATTTATGATTTATATTTAGAATGATGTATAATTATTTTATTATATTAATATGACAACAATAAATATGATGTTAATGTTAATTTATATGACGCTACATGACTCTTCAGACTCAATAGTTTGCCGACTCCTGGTCTAAACCGTTGGTTTTCGACCGCTATGACCTGGGTTCGATTCCAGAATTGGGAATTTTTTTTTTTCGATTAAAAAAAAATGCTCCAATAGCCCCCCGATTTATGCAAAAGTCCAACCCCACCAGCGAGTGCAAATAACCAAACGGGGCTTTGATACATTTATAAGTGCAAATGTTGAACTGCTTTTCACATGTGTACACATGTGGTGCACTTATAGTAAAAGCAATCGCCTACTTCTACCCACCATGATTATCATGGCCTGTACCACGTGTACTAGGGATAAGCAAAAAAAAACTATAAATGCCAGAAACACTGATTCAAATACTGCCATGTACCATTCCAAAACACACCAATAGTATATAATAGATTCAAATATTATACTTTATATTATTATATATATTCCTATTTATTGATTAATATCATAAGTTGAACAATCCCCTGGAGAAATAAATTATAAAAAGTATAAAATCATTAGTGTGTGTGTGGACAAGATTATTTTAAAGTTTTATTTTTTATTTAGCCGAGCTCTTTCAAGCATTTCTGGCCTTCTCTACTGGAGTAAAAATGATATTATTTATTTTTAAAATATATATTGCCACGTGGAAAATTGAGAAGACAAACTTCAGGATAACACAGCAATTTTTTTCAGGGAAGAACAAACTAAGAATGATAAACAAAAGATAAGAAATGAGGGAATTTACAGTAGTAAAATATAAACATAATAAATGATAAAATAATGAATACTTTGCTACAATATAGTTAATATGATGATAATTTCTTCTAGGTATTTAAGAATAATTTATTTATTTCAACATACAAAACGCGATATCCCGGCTAGGGATAATTGCGTCGATTTACATTTTTTTTTTTAAGCAGAAACAGTTATAAACATACAAGAAAAATAATTTAAAATAAAAAAGAGAAACAATAATAAATATTAGGAACCTGAGGTATTTAAGATGAAATGTGATTCTTTATATATCAATTCATCATTTAATATATTTTGAAATTCTATTTTCTCTGAGAATATAAATTAAGAGTGTTTAAAAAACGCCAAAAAAATCTAAAGAATATTTTTGAACGATAATTTTATGAACTATATATATATATATGAAATATCTCTATTTTAAAATAAATTTATATATATTTATAAAATATTTATGATTATATATCATAATTAAAAATAGAACAAAAAAGGTCAATATGTAATGCCTATTGAAATGAAACCCGTTGCTATAAATTTGATATGTTAAGCCTTTTTGAAAGATATATTTATAAGCCAAACGAAAAAAATATTTTAGGCGGGAAAAGAAAGTATCGGCAGTAAATCTGTCGCTTGGAATAAATCGATTCCCAAGGTCGCCACAATAAGTCACTGAAAAATTTACAAGCAGACGAAATCTTTACAAGCAAACAAATTTTTGTTGTTGTTTTTATGGGAACAAAGTCTTGCATTTTGATATCTTCTTCTTGTTGTACATCCGGGTATATCTAGCCATAAACAAATGGTAAAAGATATATTTTTGTTCTTCAAAATTTGATGGCTTATGATCTTGCTATTATCTTGAAATATCTTGATAGCTTTCAGTACAATATCTATAGATGGATTTTTTTTTTTAAATAGTGTTATATAGTTATGTATTTAGTATTGCAGCGTTGTTTATTATTTACATAAATTTGAGTTTTAGATTATTTTTTTATAGATTTACATAGTTGGCTTTGTGTCGTTTCTATAAAAATGTGGGCGGCTACAATTCAAGTAGTAGACCGTTACAGAGAATAAAGTACGTTTATCTCTCCTCGCGTCAATTTTGCAAAACGACAATATTGCCACGGGAAAAATTAGAGAAGACCAACTTCGGGATGAGACAGCAATTTATTTAAGGCAAGAACAAACTATGAATGGTAAAGAAAATATAAGCAATGAGGGAAGTTTACAGAGTAGAGAGAGTAAAATATAAATATAAAAATGGCACTCTGTTAATAAAATATTAAATACTTTGCTACAATATTATCGATTTGATTCTCAATGACACACTATTTAAACCCCTCATATAATATTAAATATATTAAATTATTTTACAGAAGTAAGTATTTTGATTTTCTAAAATAGATTTGAATAAAAAGTTTCCGTTTATATGTTTTTTCATTGATATTTCGGCGCTCTGTCATCTAAAAATCTCATGTGAGCAGATCAGGATATTTGCCTATTTTATTTTTATTGTCACAGATATTACTTGTGTCAACGGGTATTCGGATTAACGCTAACAAAAACAATTAGTCGAGGTGCTGTTTTCTCTATAAACTTTATTGACCTTTCACGCCAAAAATTTACATACAAAATTATTAAAAGAAATTGTCACATAACTACTTGGAAAATAGATTTTATGGAATTCAAACTATGCAATTTTATACAGTGACAATATTTTATAGAGAGAGATATTCAAAAATAAAAAATATTATAAGAGAAACTTAAAATATCAGCGAAATTTTTATATCGATTTTTAAATTGTTTTATTTTATTCAAAAAATGATTATTCCAATATATATTCTTAAAACACTCTAAAGAATATTACTAAACACTCTAAAACACTTTTAAAATATTTTATAATTTCACATACAAATTATATTACAACCATGTGTGTTTTATTTATTTATTTATTATTTATTGTCACAAAAAAGCACGAAGTCCAAAGGACTATTGTGCTGTGCTAGTATTATTTACATATATATGATTAAATATTTACACGATGGTTTAGTAGTGTTTTGTAAATTATTGTACAAATAGTTCTAAACTTAACAAAGTTCTCATAAGATAGAGTATATACACAAAGAGAATTTGGTAATGTTTCAAAGTATCTACATACAATTTGATTAGTCAGAGGGCAAGTTAAAAGAAGATGCTCTGGTGATTCAATATCTAAGCGGCATTCACATGTTGGATCATTGATAGCATTCAGTTTGAATAGGAAACCTATCCATATAGTTAAAATGAAGACATATTTCTCCCTTTTTTTAATTTTAGTCTTAAAATCCGTAATATTATAAAAATATAAGAAATTACTACATTAACGCACATACCACTATATAAATCAATATAAAATATAAATGACCTTGGTTTTTCATTGGGATGAACCTTCCCAGTTCTTCGCAAGTTCAATCCACAAATACTTGTAATACTTGTACTAGGCCTTGTTTCACAAACACGGCCTTTATTTAGACCTACAGTCTTAGAAAGGATTTTCCTGTGGGCTCTATATATGTATAAAAACCTCGTAAACAATCATATATCCATTTTACCTCATATATATACACGTCATAAAGCTTTTAGTACCAAATATTTGGTTATAGTGGTATAGCCTGTACCACTCAGACCAGGGCCAACAGCCCGGAACGCCTTTGTGGTTGGTTTTTCTTGATTTATCAAGAAAATGGGTTGACCAAATATCAGAGAACAAGTTAAATCAACGTTTAGTTGATTTTTGTTCCACTAGATGGCGCTCTGCCATCTAAAATACTCATGTGTACATTCAGGTTATGCCTTTTTTGGTCTTTAATATATGCACATATGTATACACACACATGTTTCATAACGTGAATATATAACATGAAGGTAATAAAATAAGGCAAATAATAAAAGCTAGGAAAGATACCACATCTATGTACGAGACCTACTCCCTACATGATAGACATAAACAAAGAACAGAAATGCGTAAAAAAATGTACATGAGTTGCGCTTTCTTGTTCAATAATGCATTGAATCCATCGAGCCGCTGTGAGTTCAGGAAATTTCTCCTGTATATAAGAAAAAGAAGCATTGAAGCACGAATGTTTCTTTTAAACATACAACAAACTTCTACTATCCTTACTGCGGTGTAAATATTCATTGTGGTATGGATAGTAAAGTTTTATGTTTAAAAGAAACATTCATATTTCAATGCTTCCATTTCTTATAGATGGCACGTTATCGCCGTATAATTAATATCTCCTGTATTGGATAAAGGAGACTATCAGCCACAACTTTTTTAGAAGAATAAATTTTATCTCTTTTAGAATACTTGTGTAATAAAGTGTGTTATGATGCATTAAGCGGTATATAATAACATCGGTATGGTAGATTAAACTGGCGAAACCGCTGGAAGGGGTCACCACTGATGAGCCAGGCCCTCCCATTAATTTTTCCATTGCATTAAGGCAGTAGAAATTTTTTTATTTCTAAAAGAATCATACGCGTCTATAATAGTTTCTAATTTTCATAATAAAGTGTGTAGTGAGCTATTCGGAGTTGATTTTCCGTTTACAAAGCAAGGGCGTATCGTGTCATTATTTTTCAAAAAATGTTTTATGATCACCTCGAAAGAATGAATAGATTACTTCTTTGCAATTATTATTTTTGGCAATATGTCCCTTTATATGATCGAATATTATATCTTAGACCTTGCTGCAATGTTAGAAATTATTGAATGAGAGGACTTGGTTCATCAATGGTGAAGCTTCTCAGCGGTTTCATCAATGTAATTACTCTTTAAGAAGGAAATTGAAACATCCAGGGAGATGAGTTTCTATTAAGAGTATATTTAATATTTCGAGCATTCAGGATAGAAGGCACTTCGACAGAAGAACTAGATTAAAATTTTATTCAAATAGTAAAAAAAATCGTTTAACTTTGTTTTAAATGTGATTTCTAGTGATGTCATACCTTTTGAGAGGGCCCATCAACAACCCGAGATAATAATTTTGTTGTTTTTCTTTAATTACTCTTTGTTCGAGACAGAGTGTGATTTTCCAATAATGTCAGCACATGAAGGTTTATTATTGGTGATATTATCTAGTGACTCTATAGAGGCAGAATTTTATTATTGAGGAAATCAAACACTCAACTTTGACTTCAATTATAAAATGAAAGGATATAAGCACGAATCTTTCTTTTATATACAATACAAACTTCTACTGTCCTTCCTGCAATCCAAAAAATATATTGGGAGGGCTTGGCTCATCAGTGGTGAATCCTCCCAACGGTTTCGTCAATTTAATCTACCAGACCCCTTTTTTAGAGCTCTAGTACTGCATTGGACGATTCTGCTTATAAACGCAGCACTGAAGGATAGAATCTCAGAAATGGTTTTCAAGCAAACTATGGACATAAGCTTATATGACAGTAGAATTACATATAACTATTTAAAAATGGCATATCCTGACTAGGAGCACATGTGCTTTTCAGAAGGCAGAGCGCCATCTGGTGGAACAGAAATCACCTAAACATTGATTTAGCCTGTTCCCTGATATTTGGCCAACCCAATTTCTTGATAAATCAAGAAAAGCCATCCACGAACGCGTTTCGCGCTGTTGGCGCTCGTCAGCGTGGAATAGGCTGTACCACTGCAACCAAAAGGATTTTTGGTCCCAGTGGCTTCTTGAGAAACCAAGAAATGGGTATTTAAGGCCAAACTTGCGTAAATACGCTTAAAACATGAAAAAATGATAGAAAAATATTTAAAAAATATATATAACTCTTTATGTCAATCAAGGCTACAGCATTCAGGCTTAAGTGGCTGAGGCTTAGTCTGTGTATTGTCCGGTGTGGCTTTTACCCATATTTGAATATAGTCTCTAAGCAAAATTTATATCCATAGATATTCTGAATAATCGATCTATAATATAAATTATTAGGGATAAAAATATGAAGGCGAGAAGTGTATTTTATTAGAAGATCGTATCACAAGCTTTCAAATCTCACGTTTCTTAGGCTAAAGTGGTGGTGGTGCTTATTTCCTTAGATCATAGAGTCTAAAGTCCACACCTCTCTAGCTTTGATGATTTGGTAGTTATGGTCCTCTGTAGTTATTTCTGACAGAATGAGGTGGCTTATATGGCATTGCAATTTCTACAGGCTTTATAAACTTTTTGTCTATTTTGGAATTTTAAGGTTTTAATATAGTCACTTTTTATAATTAATTATGCCTAACTGGCCACATGTATTTTATTTATAAAAAAAAGGGCATACCTGGATCTGTAAAGAAAAAAAACATTTTTTTTTTTTAAATATTTCGAGAGATTGCTCCCTCTTTATCAATTTATTGTACAATAAACTTAATTTACAAATTATTGTAGATCACATGGAAACAACTTTGTCATTGATCAAAAATAATTAATGATAATAATACATGGAAAATTAAAATTGAAAATGATAATAACAATAAAATAAAATAATTATATGAAAATTAAAGGATTTTGTAAAAATAGTAATTAAATATGTTATATAATGTATTTCGAACAAAATGTAAGGAAATGAAAAATAGAAACAAATGAAGTTCACTGCGATTATTATTTTTAAAAAAACTAAGTTAAAAGAAACACATAAGGTTCGGGGATTTCTTCATATCAATTTACACTAGATGGGTCCTTCATTGATGTTATGGCCTCCAGGAACTTCCTCTGGTGTGAGTTTTTTTTTTTTTTCTAATAATCGCAGTAAACTTCATTTGTTTCTATTTTTGATTTCCTTAAATTTTGTTTCAACATACATTATATAACATACTGAATTACTATTTTCACAAAAGCCTTTAATTTTCAATTTTTTTATATTTTATTGTTATTATCATTTTCAATTTTCAATTTTAATGTATTATTATCATTAATTATTTTTTGACCAATGATAAAGTTGTTTTGATGTGATCTTCAAGAATTTGTAAATTAAGTTTACTGTACAATATATTGATAAAGAGGGAGCAATCTCTCAAAATATTTTGAGAAATTTTTTTTTTCTTTACAGATCCAGACACGCCTTTTTATATAAACTTAATTGATGGATCACCCTTTGACTTAAAATGTCCTTATTGTTTGCGGAAAGTGCATTGCTCGATGGAAATATTTATATATAATTCTACTGTCCTAAAAACTTATGTCCATAGTATTTTTGTAAACCATTTCTAAGATTCCACCCTTCATTGCAGCATATTTAAACAGAATGATCCAATACAGTATTAGAGCTCTAAGAAGCAGTCTGGTAGATTAAATTGGCGAAACCGCTGGGAGGGTTCACCACTGATAAGCCAAGCCCTTCCAATATTTTTTCATCGCAGTAAAAACATAATAAGTTTGATTTATATTTATAAGAAACATTCGTGTTTTAAACTGGTTCCATTTCTTATACATAGATGGCAGGTTATTCACTTATAATTACTTCTTAATATAGTTAAATCTGTTGGTTGGTTCCTATTGAGTTTATGTAATTTCTCTATTTGCTTCAATGATCTGTACCATTGATGATTTGGTGGGCGACTAAAGTAAACATACAATTTACACCACAGTCGAAAGACCTTGAAGTTTGAAAGTTCGTCGTACGGTTCCCTTATGGAAGACAATTCTCGACATAGCACTTTTTCTCGTAGTATTTATATTGTCAGACTGTTTTCCCTGACCGGTCCGTCCAGTCTATATAAGAGAGAATACCAGGAAACTCTGTCTTATTGACAATATATCCATACTTGTATTTATAAACAAAAACAACAACAAAGCCTTTATTTAGGGCCTCTCGCCCTATACAGGATTCGCCAGTTCACAAGGGATGGGGAGAACACTGTGTAGCCTTTTTCCGGGATATAATCCTGTGGAATCCAAATATCGCCACCGCTATATACCTATTCTTTCATTTTTCATTAATTAGTGCCGGAAATGAAGGACAAAGTTGCCCCGTTTTATCATTTAGTTTTCGTCGTTCCTCAGACAGAGCAGCACAATCAAATAAGTAGTGCAACATCTCCATTGTTATTCCTGATCCACAGAAAGTGCATTTCAGGTCTTCACCCCTCATTAAAATCAGATGGTGTTCCCTAAAAAAAAATTGAAAGGGCTCTAAATTGCGCGATTAATCTGATGACAGGAAAAGGGAGTTCACTTAAGAAATATTTTAAACTTTAAAAGTAATATAAGAAATAATTGTCTACTTGAAATTCTAAGTCAAGTTATATAAAATCACAATAATTTAATGATCATAGTAACTAAGAAACAAAATCAAATTTTTAAATTAGAGTTTCATCATACCATCTCTACGGTTATCTTCAATTCATAGCTAGCTCTTTTGTTGGAATTGGTTAAGTTACTGTAGCATTCTGTGAACAAAAGTTTCCTCTGATATTGTTTCGTAATTAGATATAATTTATAGTTATCTACACAATGATAAATATTCAACGTGATTTTTCCACAGTTTATCCTAAGTGGATTTTGTTGTCATTTTGACTTAGCTCATTCAAAAGTGAATCATCTGAGAGACGATCACCTTTGTATCATCAAAAATGACTTCTTTGCTTCAATGAGAGATCACCTCCAGGAGAGTCCAGAAGTAGAGGAACACCTTCATCACTTCTAACCTCTTCCCTATCAATCTATCAATAATCTCAAGTGCCGGGTATACAGGAGAAACAGACTCTATACAGTGGTATGGTCGAGCAAACTGCAGAAACTGCTGTATTTCAATATTTTCATTTGCAGTAAGGTTGCTAGAAGTTTTTTACTTTTAATAACCTTACTGCAAGTGAAAATATTGAAAGGGCTTAGTTGATCGGTGGTGAACCCTCCCAGCAGTTTCTGCAGTTTGCTCGACCATACCATTGTATTGAGTCTGATTTTCTTGTATATCCGGCACTTGAGATTATTGATAGATAATATTCATGATGAAGTTAGAAGTGATGAAGGTGTACCTCTACTTCTGGTGTCTCCTGAAGGTGGTCTCTCATTGGAGCAAAGAAGTCATTTTTGATGTTACAAAGGTGGCTGTCCATCAGATGGTTCACTTTTCAATGATCTAAGTCGAAATGACAACAAAATCCACTTAGGATAAACTGTGGAATATTTGCCCAAAAAAGAGTAACAAAAGTTGAATCGTTAAGTAGACATCCAAACCATCGCGGTGGGTCTACATGGACCCTGTCCTGTTCCCACAGTCTCACCCAGCGGGGGCTGATATTTCAATTTGAATACAAAATGCAAGATCCTGATGGATCGTGGATTTGACACACGCCGCGTACATTTTAATTCCGCGCTTATACATTTTTATAAGCCGCTGCCTGCGGTAGGTGAGGCGTGAAATTCTAATTGATTGCTTATTACGGTCCTGAAGGCTTTTGTATCTACATAGGATGGTCTTTTGTTCAAACATTTTGAGTCGTTTTCGAATGGCCTTTTTTTCTTCTTTGTAGAACTGATTCCTTAGTAAACTTATCTTAATTTGATTAGCTGACAATGTTTCGGGTGCTATCTAATGTGTTGATGGTTAAATTTATTTGTTTATTGTTATATTATCTACTTTTTGTGGGTCATTGTTCTTTGGGGTTTTTTTTTATGTTGTTTATTTAGTCGAAACGTTTAGTTTTATCTTTGTCGAACACTGTTCTGTTAGTATTGGCTTTGTGCAATTTATTTCTTTGCAAGCTCATCCTCTTTGGTAGAGCATTGTTCTGTTACCATTGACTTTGTGGAGTTGATTTTTTGTAAGCTCGTCTTTTTGGTGGAAAACTGTTTTTTTTTTTTGGTATTATTGACTTTGTAATATTAATATCAATATTTTTGAAGATTTGTTATTTTGGAAATACACTGGTGTCCAAAAAATAAGAAACTTAACCAATATTGAAATTTCTCAAAAGCTAATTTATTAACAAATATGATATTTAGTATACAATTAGTTTAAACTATGGAGAATTTGACTAGCTATATGAAAATACAAAAAAAATATTTGAAATTATGAAATATGCCAATTATTACCAACATACCCAAAGCTAAGGTCCAGATCTTAAAGAAATAAGATATCAATAGGGAGTATGATCACCTCTAACAGCTATCAAGGTCTCACAGCGAGCCCTCATACTGTTTACCAGGCTTTGGAGGAGGTCCAGGGGTAGTAAACCCCACTCCTCCAATAGAGCAGTTCTTAGCTCAACGAGGATTCTGGGAGAGGGGTGACGAGCTCCAATACGCCTCCCTAGAGCATCCCACACATGCTCTATTGGATTCAGGTCCGGAGATCTGGCTGGACAATCCATCCTTCGAATATTCTCACTCTGGAGATATTCATTGACTAGCCTAGTCCTATGCGGACGAGCATTATCGTCCATAAAAATTAAATTGTGACCAATTTGATCTCTATAAGGTCTTAGATAGGGCTCAAGGATCTCGTCCCTGTACCTTTGGGCAGTTAAAGTGCCCCCAGAAAAAATGTGGAGGGGTGTGCGTCTGCTAGAACTGATGCCAGACTAAGAGATTGCCCCCTCTAAAACTGTCTATTTCCCTGATGTCACTGGGATGATAGCGGGTTCCAGGCTCCCTCCAGATGAAAACTCGTCGAGAATCTGTGTTTAAACTAAATATTGACTCGTCACTGAAGAGAACATTGGCCCACTGATCATGAGTCCAGGCGTGATGTTCCAAGCACCAATTCAAGCGGGCTCTCCTGTGAGCAGAGGTTAAAGAGATACAGACCATTGGTCGTCTTGCATAAAGAGCACCTTCGTGAAGCCTTCGTAAACAGTTTGTCTTAATATTCTCGTTCCAGTAGCACTTGAGAGTTCATTAGAGAGTTGAATAGCTGTCATCTC
The DNA here is from genome assembly GCA_030710605.1 of Cordylochernes scorpioides. Lineage (NCBI taxonomy): Eukaryota > Metazoa > Arthropoda > Arachnida > Pseudoscorpiones > Chernetidae > Cordylochernes > Cordylochernes scorpioides. The sequence goes on from CP092876.1 coordinate 33,910,265, forward strand.
CCTATGGCGCTTGGCAGTTACGACCAGATAACGGTCTTCAGAGGTAGCTGTTTTTCTTTTTCTACCAGAACCTTCTTTTCTTTTGATGGTTCCTGTCTCAATGAACTGTTTCCATATTTTGCTGACCACAGATTTATTCACATTTAGCCATTTTGCTACTTCAACTTGTGATTGCCCTGCCTCCATTCTTCCAACAGCTCTCCATTTTAAATCATCTGCTAAAATTTTTCGTAAACTCATAATTAACTAAGGATTAAATAAAATTACAATTGGACAATTCTTAGATGGGGTAAACGACACGCCAAATAGCACACTTATAAAGACAAACAAAAATTTGCGTATTTTCAATTTTACCGAATCGAATGGTTGCGATAAATAAATTCTACGACTTAAAATACCTAATTAAATTACTTTTTTACTTTTAGCGTTGCATATTTTAAAACATATCATTAAAAAACAAAAGTTTCTTATTTTTTGGACACCAGTGTACTTCTGTTGACGTTGTGTAATAATATATTTTAACGAACTTGCTTTATTACTTGTTATAGAACACTGTTCTGTTAACATTTTGTTTTATGTAACTGATTTCTTTTAAAAATACTTGCCTACTTTGCTATAATTTTCTCTCGGGATATTTTTCTGAAAATGATTTCTCTATCTATAAATTATCTTATTTGGTAGAACAATGTTTTTTGTTGTTGATAATACCTTTATTGAACTGATTTTATAAATTTGATATTTTGGGAGATAATTACAATGTTGGAATTGTCTTTTTTTTTTTTTGTAATGATTTCTTTGTAAATTTGTATTATTTGCATATATGCTTCAGATAAAAGGTAAAGTTTTTCATCAACAAAACTTTTATTCCAACTTCTAATGAATGACCAAAGAACTATTTATGTAAATCAAAATGACCTGATCTAATTCAACTTCCAACGAACGATCAAAGAACAATTAAATCAAAATTACTGGGCCTGATCTAACCTCCAATGAACGACCACTTCCAAGAAAGACCAGAAGCATCTACACGTTAATTTCCGGGCGGTCTCTAGAGGGAGGTTCTCCTATAGATTATAAAAATTTTCCTAGATCTACTGACATCCAGTTCTTTAAGAATTGTTATTTTTTTCCGGTGAAATGTAATCATCATGAGTAGGGCGCCATCGGGCATTATCTCTAATTCCAGAAAAACGGTGGTGACAGCAGCGGAGACTGGAAATAAGCGAGCGGCGAGACTGTTTGACATCCAAATTGGAGGGATGGTCATCTTTCATTGATCTTGGAGCAAGACGGATGGCTTGTTTTTCTTTTCACGCTGCCCGAGGCTGAAACCATCCTACAGTCTGTATACCCCACCATACTCTATTGAGCTATATCAGGATGTTAAACCTTCAAAACCCGTTTCTGTTGTTGATGCTGTTTCAAACTGGGAAAAACTATGAATTGTTTAATAAATATAGAGAAATGTATTAAGGTGAAAACATCAAGCTTACTTAAAATTTTCAAAAAGAAACTTATCCATGAAAAATAGTACAAAGGTGAAATTGTACTGGGAAATGGTGGACAAATTAAGAAAAAAAGACATCTCCTTATCGTACAACTGAAAGTTGCTGATGGCTTGCGCCATATGTCAGAATAAATATCAATTATTCGTTGTTTTTTTTATTCCAGAATTGTCCAAGTACCCATTTTTGAAGTAAACAGCAACTTTCAGTTGCACGGCAAAGAGATAATTTTTTCTTAATTTATCCCTGGAGCCTGATGTTTTCACTTTAATATTGATATAAGGGATTTTTTTATTGAATAGTGAAGTTAATATATTTGTAGATATGGAAATTTTTTCCGAAAGGATATTGGTCTTTGAAAATAAAGTCTCCTATCTTGTCAAAATGATGCTAAAACGAAACGTCATCTCTGCAAGCTATCCCATTGTGGCTTTGTCACCACCGACATGTATCTGCTAGCTTGGAGAGAGTGTGCTTAGCTATAGAGTCTATTCTTACATAATGAGTAGACTTAATTTTTAAAAATAATATATATGCTAATTTGATGTCGCCGGTCAACTATTTTTTTTTTTTTTTTTTGAGGACACAGAGATAATTTTGTTTACACTGGTTATCTCGTGTTGTCTTCAATTAAAGTCACTGTAATATCTTTCAAAGTTATTGTCGGAATCCTGATATACATGCTAAAAGGTACAACTTTCTTAAGTTTTGTCCATGAGTGTAAAACACATAAAGGCCATATTGCCACGTGGAAAATTAGAGAAGACAAAAACTTCAGAAGGAGACAACAATTTATTTCAGGCAAAATCAAACTATGAATGGTAAAACAAAATATAAGCCACGAGGGAAGTTTACAGAGTAGAAAAATATAAACATATAAATGACCACTCTGTTAATAAAAATAATAAATACTTTGTTACATAGCTTATTCCCTATGGGACTGTGACCCACAGCTAGCAATTATTGTAGATACTGACATGGATCTGACGTGCTTCTGCCAAGGATTCCATCAAAGTCTTGGAACTTTGTCCCTAGTACCTTTGCGTCCTTTTTCTGGCGACGTGAAGAGCGGCTTTGTTCTCGTATCGTCTATAGGGACATCGTCATTTTCGAGGGAAGTCTTGGCTTTAGCACGGCGATGGAATCCTCAAGTCAGTCTCCGAAAATGTAGATCACAGCACCCATGGCCTCTAGGTCTTCTCGGTGGTCTTCAGTTTGCCTTCCCTAACTTACCCAGCATCTCCACCAAAATGCCACGTGGAAAATTAGGGAAAACAAAAACTTTATGAGGAGACAACAACTTATTTCGGGCAAGAACATACTATGAATGGTAAACAAAAGATAAGCCACGAGGGAAATTTACAGAGTAGCAAAATATAAACATAAAAATAACCATTCTGTTAATAAAAATAATAAAATTAATAAATACCTTGTTACAATATAAACAGATTTTTTATTCAAGATCTATAGAATTTACTGGTATAAATCCAAAAAAAGATTCCTAATACAATTCTATTTCAACAACTAACCCAAAAAGAAGCCAATTTTATTTTATAGACACACACACACACACCAAGCAGTATTCAAGACCAATATATTCGAGTTCCAGGTATTATATTTTTGATAGTAACACAACATTGGTCTATCAATATGTATATTTGGTGAAATCTAAATAAAGGTGAACGAACCTGATCCTAAACAATTTTACCTTTGTACTATTTTTTTCATATTAGATGAGTAAGTAAACAATACACACTTAGAGCCCTCGGTATGTTGAAGATGGAATTATTCTCTGCAGTTTTTTAAACAAAAGTTGAATGCCTACAATTGGTAATTTGCATATTTAGGAAGGCTTATCTAATCAGTAGCAAACCTTCACAAACTTTTCCTCAATGTGATATCGCTGCAACTCTTGTATTGTTCATTCTGGTTATATAGATGTATTGAGTAGCTCTACTTATATGGGTATAGTCGTTACACATCTAATTATTTACGTAAAGTGTCAAATAAGCATGCCAGAGAGAATATGTACTGAGTTATTGCATTATATTTGAGTCGCTAAAATTAAGTCGAGCTCTTTTTCTGTATCATACTCGTTATTGAAATCAACATTATTCCATAGGTTGTATATAACGTATTTAGTAATATCAATAATCCTTAGTATATCTGCTTACATAGAGTCTGCGGTTGTCTCGGTAATGGAGTTTACAATGGGTAATGGGTTTACATCATAACAAATTGGCTATATACAAGGAGCAAGGTCAAGGAGAAAAAAGACAAACATACAAAAGCAATTTTCTCAAAATTTCCTTCCTTCTCTTTCCCAGTTCAAAAGATAGTTGTATATATATCTACAAATTGATTAAATTTTATGTGTTTTTCATGTGTTAAGCATATTCACGCAAGTTTGGCCTTAAATACCCATTTCTTGGTTTCTCAAGAAGCCACTGGGACCAAAAATATTATTGGTCGCAGTGGTATAGCCTACTCCACACTGATGAGCGCCAGTTATGCCTACTTTGTTTTTAAAATGTTTATATGTTCTTTTTCATCTACGAATACATGTAGCTGTCCGATGCCACCAAATTTTCTTTCCCTATAATCCCGAAAAATTGGGCATTCCAGAAGTAGACTTTTCGAGTCTTGAATTTCTCCTCCGCAATAATTGTAAATGTTTGGAAAACAATATAGATAAAATATGGGTTGATGTAACTATATATTTCTACAAACAAACTTCCAAATAACAAATTACACTGGTCAACAAGATTTTTGCACAAGAGAACCTGATTATGTTTCTAGTGTAACTTTTCATGCTGAACTCAAAAATCTAATCAGAAATTTCCCATCACCTATGGTTTTTGCGTGACGGTCTTTTTTTAGTATTGGGATAAATACAGTAAAAAATGCAAACAATGTTACGTAAGCAGTTTTGCATAACCCTTATTACATTACACTGGTTTATCAAAAAATATTTTTCTTTGTCCACAAAGAAATAGCATCTTATCTACATGTCCTGAATCCAAATATACCATTAGTTTTTTCTATTACGCAATATTTCTGAGATACACCTACTTGAAATTTGGAAATATTGTTAATATATAGGCATATATGAACGAAACATATTTATTTATTGAAAAGCAGTGACAGTGGATTTTCTTCTATAATTTGCTTGTGGTAGATCCCTCTTGAGTGTCCAGCAGTAGTCGGCAAGCATAGCGGGACTCCATTTACCTTGGTACCGCTTCTCCATGCTTGATATATCTTGATGAAACCTCTCACCATGCTCATCGCTAACTGCGCCAAGATTATCTGGAAAGAAATCTAGATGTGAATGCAGGAAATGGATCTTGAGGGACATGTTACATCCCAGTGCCTTGTAGGAAAGCAACAGATCATTAACTATGTCTCGGTAATTTTCAACCTTGACACTTCCTAAGAAGTTTTTGCAAACGTTTCTAAAGGAATTCCATGCTGCTGCTTCAACTTCATTCAAACTATTTTGAAAATTTCCATCCTGCTGCAATTCTCGAATCTGAGGTCCAACGAAAATGCCTTCTTTAATCTTCGCTTCACTTATACTATACAATTTTTGTTTTAGGTAGGCAAATCCACTGGCATTTCGATCCATTGCCTTGACAAAGTTCTTCATTAATCCCAGTTTAATATGTAATGGTGGTAAATAAATATTTTCTGAATCGATCAGGGGTAGATTTGCAATATTTTTATATCCTGGAGTAAAGATTTTACGGTTTGGCCAGATTTTTTTAATGTAATGCCTTTCCCTATCCCTGCTATCCCACTCACACAGAAAACAACAAAATTTTGTATATCCAAGCTGTAATCCATGCAAGAGAGCAACGACTTTCAAATCGCTGCATATTTTCCAACCGTATCTTTCATATTCTATCTTTTTCAAAAGCAGTTTCATGTTTTCGTAAGTCTCTTTCATGTTGGACGCATGTGCTATTGGCACTGATGGGAACTTATTTCCATTGTGAAGGAGAACAGCTTTCATACTAATTTTTGAAGAATCAATGAATAAACGCCACTCTTCTGTATCATGGTCATGACCAAGCGCTTCCATTAGACTAACAACAGCATTGCAATATACTAAATCATTCTCTTGTGAATAGAAGTCTTGAAATTCATCTTGACGCTTGCGAAAAAAGCATACTTTTGTGCCTTTATGCAGCAGATTCCAGCCTTTTAACCTAGAGCCTAAAAGTTCACTCTGTTTTTTGGATAAATCTAAATCACGTACGAGGTCGTTCAAATCTCCTTGGGTTAATAAATGAGGTTCAGATAAAGCACCTGCTTCAAAATTTGTGACATCCCACTGTTGCTCTCGTCTATCTGAATCATCGTCACTAAATATTACATTTTCAGGAGGCTGTGGAACAGGTAAAATATCACTATGAGGAACCGGTCTCATAGCAGAAGGCAAATCTGGATATTCAACTGTATGTCTTGATTTGGATGTAATACCTGTAGTCTTTGTCAAACAAAAATAACAGTCTGAAGAATGGTCTTTAGGTTCCCTCCATATCATTGGAACCGCAAAAGGCATATGACGTTCACCTTTAATCCACCCTGTAAGATGTCGAACACAAATTACACAACAATGGTGAGGAGCCCAAGTCTTATCTTGGTCACCGACTTTAACGCCAAAATAAAGTTCATAGCACTTTTTGATGAGCGGTGTAAAGTTTCGCCTTTGAACTTTGAAAGTTAATTCCCCACAAATATAACAGAAAATATCAGGAATATTAATGCAACGCCTCGGCATATTGACACAGTCTAGTGCAGACGATTTATAAAATCAAATCGATAGAGAAGAATAAACTAATCGCTTCAAATTTACCTGTCACTTCTGCTGCAAATCTATTAAACAAATCGTTAGGTTCAATTTAAATATATATATTAAAAGTGTTAATGAGCAAATAGCATTACAGAGCTTGTCGTTATTTTTGAGTTGAAAGCAAAACAGATTATAATATTATATAATAATAAATTATATATATATTCAATTAAAATTTCAATAATTTGTTATTTAAATTAATATTTATGATTCTTAAAGAGTAACATTTAATTAATAACAAATAAAATAATTCTTTTGGCTCCACATACTAACTCTTCTTGTCAAAAATAAAGCGCTAGCTTAGTTAATGATGTAACTTAAAAAATGCTTACGTAACATTAGTTGCATTTATTACTGTATTTATCCCAATACTAAAAAATGACCATCAGGAAAAAACCATGGGTGATGGGAAATTTCTGATTAGATTTTTGAGTTCAGCATGAAAAGTTACACTAGAAACACCATCAGATTCTCTTGTGCAAAAAAAAAAGTTTTTTTGTAGACCTGTGTTATCTTAAAAAATAATTGTACATTAGTTAAAGATTTACTTTATCATCTACTTCTGTTTCTTATTTGATTTTATATTCATCTCAAGCTTTCGGGTATTACAAGCCCTTCTATAGACGTATATGATATGATAAAGCGCGAAACGCGTTCGTGAATGGCTTTTCTTAATTTATCAAGAAATTGGGTTGGCCAAATACGAGTATTTAGGAACAGTCTAAATCAATGTTTAGTTGATATCTGTTCCACTAGATAGCGCTCTGACATCTAAAAAGCACATGTGCTCCTGGTCAGGATAAGCCTTTTTTATTTTAATATTGAGATTTATAAATAAAATAAAATTCGCGCGCGCAAAGGGAAGAGTTTCTTTTTATAAAACGTCAATACAAGCTTTCGGGCGCAACATCCCTTTGAGAGGTAATATGTCGTTATACTATATAAAAAGGAACTTTTCCCTCAGTGAATTTTCTGTTATTTATAATTTTACCGAAAGTAATATAATATTAAGATTATATTTTTGCATTCAAACAGAAAGGTTTGTAACACCAAACAAGTTTGAGATGGATATACAATAAAACAAGAGATCATCCCCCGAAGCCGTCTTGTTTATTATTTATATTTATTGTATAGGATTTTTTTACTTTTCTGAATTCCTTTTATATCTTGATATGGATTGATGAGATACTACCAATCTCAGAATAATGGTATGTTAATCAATTTTTGATTCAATATAGAATACTACTATATTCATATCAAGATTTTGTAAAAAGATACGTAAACTTTTACCTAAATGTTTTGTTGTTTTTAAAATATTTGACTGTTAACAAGATGTTTAAAAAAACTTTCCAGATATTGTTATTTATTTATAAAACTTATAAATATACACAAAATATTTAGAAAAAAGCTTCAAATTAAAATAAATGGATCATTAGTGTTAAATTACATTCGGTAATATATTAGAGTTGTAATTATGCAAAAGTGAATTTTATTTAATTTGACCAAGAGGTATAATGGACGCTGCACGATGAGCTATAATGACTCGGCAGTTTTTAAATCTAGCAGCTAATAACCCTAAATTGTTGTTGTTTGTGCCCAGTAGATGGCACAGGTCTCTATCTATCTCTTCACTGATGCTTCAATATTGTATTTGACTCCAGTTCCAACATAAATTTATCAGGTGCCGCTCAGAAAGAGCAACCTTGATCATTATATTGTAGCAAAGTATTTATTATTTTATTAACAGAGTATCATTTTTTTATGTTTTGCTACTCTGTAAACTTCCCTCATTGCATATCTTTTGTTTATCATTCTTATTTTGTTTTTGCCTTAAATAAATTGTTGGGTCTTCCTGAAGTTTGTCTTTCCTAATTTTCCACGTGGCATTTTGGTGGAGGTGCTGGGAAAATTAGGGAAGACAAACTGAATATCGCCGAGAAGACCTAGAGGCCATGGATGCTGTGATCTACATTTTCAGAGACTGACTCAAGGATTCCACTGCCGTGTCAAAGCCAAGACTTCCTTCCAAGATGACGATGTCCCTGTAGACGACGATACGATGACAAAGCCGCTCTTTACTCCCGAATAAAAAAGAACGCAAAGGTACTAGGGACAAAGTTCCAAGACTTCCATGGAATCCTTGGCAGAAGCAGTCACATCCATGTCAGTAACTACAATAATTGCAAGCTGGGTCATAGCTTCCATTGGAAGAAGCTATGTAGCAAAGTATTTATTATTTTATTAACAGAGTATCGTTTTTTATATTTTACTACTCTGTAAACTTCCTTCGTTGCTTATCTTTTGTTTATCATTCATAGTTTGTTCTTGCCTTAAATAAATTGCTGTGTCATCCTGAAGTTTGTCTTTCCTAATTTTCCACGTGGCATTTTCATAATTGAGGATGTGGTTATACACAAGGGTTTATTTACAAGTATATTCTATATTTAGTGTCTTTGGGTCCTCAGGTCCTTGAAGATCTTGTTCTTGAGAAGATTTTTTCTGACTTGTTTGATATTCAAGGTGGTTTTTTTATTTCACTTTTCGTCATTCTGGTTTAGTTGATGAAGGATTTGTTTCGGTTTTACATTTCTTTTTTCCTTTGTTCCGTATTTGTAGTTTGTGGCTTTCTTGAAAGTGGGGTTTTCAGAATTTTTGTATAACTTAAATGATTGTTTAATTATGTATTTGTTGATATTTTCAATATTTAGATCGTTCCTGTGGATCATGATATATTAGACTGTTCTAAAATAATTTTATTAGGAACTGCTCAAAAAGAGAAACCTAGTTTATGTTATTTACAATGAATAATATGAACAGGTTCTTCACAAAAAAAGTGTACAATGCGAGATTCGATCCCGGTTCATGACTGTCGGAAACCGTCGGTTTATACCGTCCACCGACTTTTGTATGTATTGGACTCAAATCCAATCCAAAATAATTTTATTAGGAACTGCTCAAAAAGAGCCAAACCTAGTTTGTTATTTACAATGAATAATATAAACAGGTTCTTCACAGAAAAAAAAGCGTACAATGTAGGATCCGATCCCGATTCATAGCTGTCGGAAACTGACGGTTTATACCGCCAGTCACCTACTTTTGTATGTATTGGACTCAAATCCAATCTAAAATAACTTTATTAGGTACCGTTCAAAAGGAGCCAAACCTAGTTTGTTATTTACAATGAATAATATAAACAGGTTCTTTACAAAAAAAAGCGTACAATGTAGGATCCGATCCCGATTCATAGCTATCGGAAACCGACGGTTTATACCGCCAGTCACCTACTTTTGTATGTATTGGACTCAAATCCAATCCAAAATAACTTTACTAGGAACCGCTCAAAAAGAGTGACCTATTACAATGAATAATATGTACAGGTTCTTCACATATGAAAAAAGCGCACAATGTGGGATTCGATCCCGATTCATGTCTGCCGGAAACTTACAGTTTATAATGCTCCTCCACCGTCTTTTGAATGTATTGGACTATATTTCTTATATAGCCTGAATCAGGCTCAAAAATCGTACACTTTGGCTAGTAGCCCGTGAGACCATATTCTCTCTATATATCCTTGCTATTGAGTACAGTAAAGGGATGTTTTGAACTGACTATGGATATATGCTTATGGACTTTAGAAATGTATATTTCAATTAAATATTTAGACATCATATCGCCACGCTGTAATATTCAAAGGAAAAACAAGGTAACGTGGTAAGATTCTTTAATTGAACACGACGAGCTTTCAGGCAGCAACTGCCCTTCTTCAGGTCTCATACAAGTGTAGACAAAGAAGTGCCATATTTATAAGCGAAAATATTTACATACATACGCGCAAGGAATAAGGAATTTTACATACTGGAGATTGGAAAGGGGAATTTGCATATTTACAAATAAAAATAAAACAAACTCTGTGTAAGAAATAGAGGCAAAAACGGAGATAAAAATTAAATCTGAAGGCAAAACACGGAGATAAAAATTGAACCGTAAATAACAATAAAACCCAGAAACATATCAGCGAGTGAGGCCGTAAAATATTGTATATTGCGGTGGGAGATCAATCTTCCGGTTAAAACTGGGAGTACAGTTGGACACCAGTGCTTCCAGAACCAAGCGTTGGTACTTGTTTCCAATATCCCTGTATACAGAAATCGTATCGTCTAAATTAAAGGAATGGTCGAAATCTGCCATGTGTTGAAAGATGAGAGATTTTCGATCTTTGGAACGTATATTACGGTTGTGTTCGCGGATTCTAGTGGCGATGGTTCGACCAGTTTCACCAATGTAGCATTGCTCACAATCGTTGCATGATATCTTGGATCTATTCACCATCTGCCTTGACATGAATGCTTTAGAATTCAATGGCTGTTTCTTTGTACAGATGAGAGGCTCCCCTATGGGCAGCCCTCTTTCCACAATAGCAGCTGAGATTGTTATGTCTAATCTGGACCGGTGGTTGGTTTCCCATAATCATTTGGGGATCGAGATGTGGTCGAGGTACGTTGACGACATTTTTTGCCTCCATCGTGATACCGACCATCTCCCCATACTCACGGTTTTAAACTCATACCATCATGATCTCCGTTTTACTCACAACCCATCCTGTTTTAATTGCATCCCGTTTTTAGACGTTTTAGTCATCAACACTAATGGCACTTTTCAGACCACCGTATTTCGCAAGCCTAACTTCACTCCCTCCTATTTACACTTTTTATCACATGCCCCGGTTTCGCACAAAATCACCACGGTAAAAACTCTCTCCAAACGGGTATATACTCATTGTTCCCTTGCCTTATTTAGAACGATCGAGAAGCGTACCGTTTACACCCATCTTTTATCCGCCGGTTACCCTCATAATTTTATTGACCGCCATTTTTACGTTCCGAACCACAAAAAAGTTACACCTCCGCTGTATAAAAACGTCTGTGTCCTTCCTTTTTCGACCACGAACTCTGATATTGCGTTATTTTTACGAAAATTCGGTATTCGCACGTTTTTCAAAAATTCGCCTTCCCTAGAAGCATCCTTACGGCACCCCATAACAAAAAGCTCCATCAAACTTAACCCTCTATCCCTCAATAACGGCATCTATAAAATATCATGCAACGATTGTGAGCAATGCTACATTGGTGAAACTGGTCGAACCATCGCCACTAGAATCCGCGAACACAACCGTAATATACGTTCCAAAGATCGAAAATCTCTCATCTTTCAACACATGGCAGATTTCGACCATTCCTTTAATTTAGACGATACGATTTCTGTATACAGGGATATTGGAAACAAGTACCAACGCTTGGTTCTGGAAGCACTGGTGTCCAACTGTACTCCCAGTTTTAACCGGAAGATTGATCTCCCACCGCAATATACAATATTTTACGGCCTCACTCGCTGATATGTTTCTGGGTTTTATTGTTATTTACGGTTCAATTTTTATCTCCGTGTTTTGCCTTCAGATTTAATTTTTATCTCCGTTTTTGCCTCTATTTCTTACACAGAGTTTGTTTTATTTTTATTTGTAAATATGCAAATTCCCCTTTCCAATCTCCAGTATGTAAAATTCCTTATTCCTTGCGCGTATGTATGTAAATATTTTCGCTTATAAATATGGCACTTCTTTGTCTACACTTGTATGAGACCTGAAGAAGGGCAGTTGCTGCCTGAAAGCTCGTCGTGTTCAATTAAAGAATCTTACCACGTTACCTTGTTTTTCCTTTGAATTAAATATTTAGTACATCGAGCAATGTTCTTCTCTAAAATCACAAAGAAGCCTGTTAGGCAACATTTAAAATAGCATCCATAACTTATCGCCCCTTAATATAAAAGGTCGGAGGACGAGTGGGTAAAACCCTCGGTTCCCGACAGTCATGAACCAGGATTGAATCCCGCGTTAACATTTTGTTTACTATGTAAATAACCTTCACATATTATTCATAGTTGTAAGTATCATAAACTAGGTTGCTCTTGTTGAGCGGTACCTAGTAAAGTTATATTGGAACCAGAGTTCAATACAACAGTGAAGCGGTCTGGAGATCAAAATGGAGATACCGCTTTGAGGGTTCACCAATGATTATCCATACCTTTCCTCTTTAAATATTCAATCATTTCAGAATGGAATTCGACCACCAAATAGATAATTGTATTTATAAATTCAATTGCCATCTATCGATAAAATCTACCACAACTAATTTTTGTCAATGTGCATCTTTTTATCTCTACAGACTTTACTATAATGAAAAAAGATATCAAATGATATGGTTTGGCTTATCAGTAGTGAACGCTCTCAGCGGTTTCGCCAAGCATGTATCTTCCATTGTAATAAGTTGGAGTATTCATGCTGGAAGATTGGGCATGGCGGTGTTTGTTCGACACAAATATTTGATGGATCGGGAAATTCTTTAGAAGAAGGGAATCTCCCAGGGAACTGGCAGAATGCCATCGATGTCTTCAATATCATGATGATGTCTGAAATAACTCTAGAATTACGGGGAAACTGAGTTGATTACAGAAAATACCTCAATGAAGGATATTCCTGTTTGTATATATAACAGAAATCTACCTTTTTTAGCATGGTACATGATCTTAATATGATTACGCCAAGTCATTATATCGCTGAAATTGTGTCACGAAAATACGTTATAGGAGATAAGCCCTACAATGATTTTAAAAAAGCATGATTTCGAATTTGAAATCTTCTTACCCGTAAGCTCATGGATAAAATTTGAGGAAGTTGTACCTTTTAGTATGTATATACAGTTAAACCTGTCTATAGCGCCCCCTCTAAATAGCGCCTTCCTCTCTATAGCGCCCGATTTTAAACACGTAGTACGATGCGATTTACATTAAAAGTGACCTATCTATAGCACCCCCTCTCTATAGCACCCTATTTTGGTAAGTCCCAAGAGGGGGCGCTATAGACAGGTTTAACTGTTTATTTATTATTATATTTTATAATATGTTTTGTTATTTTTGTTAAAGAAGAACGTTCGAAATTACATATATGGAAAACCCGCTGTTATATAAGCAAATAAGGAGTGGTTTTAATTTAATTCTTTAAAAATGAAGTTTCTTTATATACGAGGTGTGTTCATAAAGTATCGCGACATTTGTGTTTTTTCACATATTATTTATTTATTCATGAATACCTATTTTGTCCCCTTCAAAGTAATCCCCATGAGATATTATACACTTGTGCCAACGGTTTTTCCAATCTTCGAAGCACTTCAAAAAATCATTTTTTAAAATCTTTTTCAGCTCCTCCTTCGATGCCGTCTTTATCTCGTCAAGCGTAGCGTAACGTCGTCCTTTCATGGGCCTCTTCAGTTTAGGGAACAAGAAAAAGTCACAGGGGGCCAGATCTGGGTAATACGGTGGCTGCGGCATCATTAGTGTGTTGTTTTTGGCCAAAAAGTCACTCACAAGCAACGATGTGTGAGCAGGGGCGTTATCGTGGTGCAAAAGCCAATTTTTGTTCTTCCACAAATCCGGGCGTTTCTGGCGGATTGCTTCGCGCAAATTGCGCATAACTTGCAGGTAATATTCCTTATTGACCGTTCTACGCTGTGGCAAGAACTCATGATGCACCACGCCCCTGCAATCGAAGAAAACTGTCAGCAAAACTTTCACATTCGACCGAACTTGGCGCGCTTTTTTCGGTCTTGGTTCGTGCGGCAGCTTCCATTGAGATGATTGAGCTTTGGTTTCCACGTCATAACCATAAACCCACGCTTCGTCACGAGTTATGACCCTCTGGAGCAAATTTGGGTCGTCGCGGACAGAGTCCAACATCTCATTAGCAATGTTCATGCGATGCTGTTTTTGGTCGCAATTGGGCAATTTTGGTACGAATTTCGCGGCGACCCGTCTCATGCCCAAATCATTGATAAAAATCGAATGGCACGAGCCAATCGATATGTTTAGGTCCTCAGCAACTTCTCTAACGGTGATTCGACGATTGGCCAATATCATTTTCTCCACTTCATTAATTTTTTCGTCTGTTGTTGAAGTGCTCGGGCGTCCGGCACGCTCTTCGTCGTTCACATCTTCTCGGCCTTCTGAGAACATTTTGTACCACTGATAAACGTTGCTTCGGTCCAAGGTAGCTTCTCCGTATGCCACAGTCAACATTCGGAATGCATCCGCGCACTTAATTTCGTTTTTCACACAAAATTTGATACAGGTTCTTTGATCCATTTTTTAATAGGCAAAAATCGAAGATGATCCAAAACACCTGCAAGCAAAGCAGCTGTGAACAATTGAGTGAACATTCAAAATGGCCGAGCATGTCGGCATAAGTGAGAGATATGAGTACCAACATAAAGCCACAAAAAGATCGAAATTCGAATATACGTAACCCGCGAAAATTCAAAAGTCGCGATACCTTTTGAACACACCTCGTATATATTTTGTGCATTAGCGTCTTATCACAGACTCGCGTTAATCATTGCGCCACCCCAACTGCCTTCTGAATTTCTCATATAAAATTATAACATACGCTGAATGGTCGGCGGCCTGGATTTTACAAATCTGCAGCTTTTTTCGCCGTTCCGAGTCCAGTCGTTTGCGGAGATGGTTAATAGATGGCACGTAGTTTTATCGTCTATTTTGACGGAAAAGGTAACCTTTATTTTTTAAAAGCGCTAAATTGAAAAGAAGTTTACAAGAAGTAACCAAGACGTATACAAGGTAGACAAGAAATGTAGATGACGCAGAGCAAAAGCATATGCCATGATTTACACTCATGGAGAAAACTTAAGGAATTGAAAAGTCTTTCATATCGCTGGTCAGAAGTTTATTTTTTATTTTTATTTAAAAAGAAGACAGAAGCAAAGTTTTGTTCACACGCCGTTATCTCGTGTATCTTCAATAAAGTTCACTGTGTATAAATTTCTTTGAGAGTTATTTTCTGAATCCCGATTAACATGCTAAAAGTTAGTACAACTTCCTTAAGATTTGTCCATGAGTGTATACTTCCAAATGTAGTATATAAAAAGATATAAACTGGGATACACGGGAATTTCCCTCTATAATAGTACGAAGCTCCTTGTAAGTTGTAATTCCCGTTTTTTACATAAATAGCGCTAGCAATAAGTGTCAAAATACCAAAACGAACCTATCCTGCTTTTATATCGAAGATTACAGTTGAATTTTCCTTAAGCGATCTCCTCTCTACAGAAATATTTCAAATTATCTTGTAGGTCACAAAGCTTCTTTAAAAAAAAGTGTCTTATTTTTACATATGTAACGTTAATAGTCCATTGTTTAATATTACTTCCTGCCTTAGTGTGTGATAAATATACAGAATATTTCTATAAACTATTATCTGATTTTGATATCTATTCGCTTTGAAAAAAAAAAAAATTCTTGAAATGCAATGCTCCCTCTTTAACCCAAACTTCCTTTAGTACCTATTTGGCTGCTGCTCCCAATTGTGGTCGTAATTTGTATTCTATCCAAACAGCCATTTCATTAGTATGTTCAGTAATGGTGGCTTTCGCGAGAAGTTTTTCTTGAATGACAGGGTCGATCTATCGTCTCCAAGCAACGTCATTATCCAATAAATTTGGAAATTTTAGAATTGTAAGTAATAATGTTTCTAATTGGGAAGTTTCCTAGAAAGAAAGATAAGGTAAAACCTGTTTCTAGAATTTTGTCTAAAGCGGTAACCCCCTCTCCAATGCTATATAGCCATTTTGTAAGGTCCGTTGAGTGCTGCTTAAAAATACCTTTGAAGACTTATACCTGCACTGGGCTTTTTTCACCTATGGGCGTGGTCAGCCGATTAATTATTTTCCCGGTGGGCTGATTCCACCAATGAGCTTATTTCGCCGATGGGATTATTCTCCCGATGGACTTATTTCGCCGATTGGCTTATTCCACCGATGGGCTTATTTCACCGAGGGGTTTATTCTCCCGATGGGCTTATTTCGCCGATGGGATTATTCTCCCGATGGACTTATTTCGCCGATTGGCTTATTCCACCGATGGGCTTATTCCACCGAAGGGCTTATTCTCCCGATGGGCTTATTCCGCCGATGGGCTTATTCTCCCGATGGGCTTATTCTCCCGATAGGCTTATTCCGCCGATGGACTTATTCTACCGATGAGCTTATTCCACCGATGGGCCTTTTCCCCCCGATGGGCTTATTCTCCCGATGGTCTTATTCCCCCGATGGGCTTATTCTGCCGATGGACTTATTCTCCCGATGAGCTTATTCCGCCGAAGGGCCTATTCTCCCGATGGGCTTATTCCTCCGAAGGGCTTATTCCGCCGTTGGGCTTATTCTCCCGATGGGCTTATTCCCCCGATGGGCTTATTCCCCCGATGGGCTTATTCTGTCGATCGGCTTATTCTCCCGATGAGCTTATTCCGTCGATGGGCTTATTCCGTCGATGGGCTTATTCCACCGATGGGCTTATTCCGTCGATGGGCTTATTCCGCCGATGGGCTTATTCTCCCGATGGGCTTATTCCCCCGATGGGCTTATTCTGCCGATGGACTTATTCTCCCGATGAGCTTATTCCGCCGAAGGGCCTATTCTCCCGATGGGCTTATTCCTCCGAAGGGCTTATTCCGCCGTTGGGCTTATTCTCCCGATGGGCTCATTCCCCCGATGGGCTTATTCTGTCGATCGGCTTATTCTCCCGATGAGCTTATTCCGTCGATGGGCTTATTCCGTCGATGGGCTTATTCTCCCGATGAGCTTATTCTCCCGATGGGCTTATTCTCCCGATGAGCTTATTCCACCGATGGGCTTATTCTCGCAATGGGCTTATTCCACCGATGGGCTTATTCCACCGATGGGCTTATTCTGTTGATGGGCTTATTCCGCCGATGGGCTTATTCTGTCGATGGGCTTATTCTCTGATGAGCTTTTTCCGTCAATGGGCTTATTCCGTCGATGGGCTTATCCGTCGGATATCCACGGATGGGTTTCGATGTAGTTATTCTTTGTTTTAGAACTTGTGTTTCAACATCAGACATCGTTTCGATGCAGTTATTCTTTGTTTTAGAACTTGTGTTTCAACATCAGACATCGTTTCGATGCAGTTATTCTTTGTTTTAGAACTTGTGTTTCAACATCAGACATCGTTTAGATGTAGTTATTCTTTGTTTTAGAACTTGTGTTTCAACATCAGACATCGTTTAGATGCAGTTATTCTTTGTTTTAGAACTTGTGGTTCAACATCAGACATCGTTTAGATGTAGTTATTCTTTGTTTTAGAACTTGGGTTTCAACGTCAGACATCGTTTAGATGTAGTAATTCTTTGTTTTAGAACTTGTGTTTCAACATCAGACATCGTTTAGATGTAGTTATTCTTTGTTTTAGAACTTGGGTTTCAACATCAGACATCGTTTCGATGCAGTTATTCTTTGTTTTAGAACTTGTGTTTCAACATCAGACATCGTTTCGATGCAGTTATTCTTTGTTTTAGAACTTGTGTTTCAACATCAGACATCGTTTCGATGTAGTTATTCTTTGTTTTAGAACTTGTGTTTCAACATCAGACATCGTTTCGATGTAGTTATTCTTTGTTTTAGAACTTGTGTTTCAACATCAGACATCGTTTCGATGTAGTTATTCTTTGTTTTAGAACTTGTGTTTCAACATCAGACATCGTTTCGATGTAGTTATTCTTTGTTTTAGAACTTGTGTTTCAACATCAGACATCGTTTAGATGTAGTTATTATTTGTTTTAGAACTTGTGTTTCAACATCAGAAATCGTTTCGATGTCGCTATTCTTTGTTTTAGAACTTGTGTTTCAACATCAGACATCGTTTCGTTGTAGTTATTCTTTGTTATATAACTTGTGTTTCAACATCAGACATCGTTTAGATGTAGTTATTCTTTGTTTTAGAACTTGTGTTTCAACATCAGATATCGTTTCGATGCAGTTATTCTTTGTTTTAGAACTTGTGTTTCAACATCAGATATCGTTTCGATGCAGTTATTCTTTGTTTTAGAACTTGTGTTTCAACATCAGACATCGTTTAGATGTAGTTATTCTTTGTTTTAGAACTTGTGTTTCAACATCAGACATCGTTTCGATGCAGTTATTCTTTGTGTTTAGAACTTGTTTCAACATCAGATATCGTTTCGATGCAGTTATTCTTTGTTTTAGAACTTGTGTTTCAACATCAGATATCGTTTCGATGCAGTTATTCTTTGTTTTAGAACTTGTGTTTCAACATCAGACATCGTTTAGATGTAGTTATTCTTTGTTTTAGAACTTGTGTTTCAACATCAGACATCGTTTCGATGCAGTTATTCTTTGTTTTAGAACTTGTGTTTCAACATCAGACATCGTTTCGATGTAGTTATTCTTTGTTTTAAAACTTGTGTTTCAACATCAGACATCGTTTGATGTAGTTATTTTTTGTTTTAGAACTTGTGTTTCAACATCAGACATCATTTCGATGTAGTTATTCTTTGTTTTAGAACTTGTGTTTCAACATCAGACATCGTTTCGATGCAGTTATTCTTTGTTTTAAAACTTGTGTTTCAACATCAGACATCGTTTGATGTAGTTATTCTTTGTTTTAGAACTTGTGTTTCAACATCAGACATCATTTCGATGTAGTTATTCTTTGTTTTAGAACTTGTGGTTCAACATCAGACATCGTTTCGATGTAGTTATTCTTTGCTTTAGAACTTGTGTTTCAACATCAGACATCGTTTCGATGTAGTTATTCTTTGTTTTAGAACTTGTGTTTCAACATCAGACATCGTTTCGATGTAGTTATTCTTTGTTTTAGAACTTGTGTTTCAACATCAGACATCGTTTCGATGTAGTTATCTCTTTTAGAACTTGCTTCTACCTTTGATATTGTTCCATTAGAAATATTTACTTTTTTAAAAGAACTTTATTCAATATAGAACTTATTTCAATGTAGAGAGATATTATTTCCTCATATAATTTGTTTCGGCTTAACTTCTGTTTAAAATAGATATTGTCTCTTTCGAAAGGCTTGTTCATTATATAATTTTTCTCTCTTTAAATAATTAAAATGAAATATATCAATATCTAGAATATTTTTTTTCAAAACTTCTTTCATATTACATTATGATCGCGTTTTCAAAACTTGAGTTCGTTTAATAATCATATTTTAGAATTTCTACCACCAAGCGAGCTATGAAAATTCCACGATGGAATTACAAATAACCGATTGTTGGTAGCCATGTTGAAATAAAATATCTCCATTCTATAACCGATAAATTACTCCAATATCTATATATCTGATATTTATTAAACTGACGCAAATCTATTGACGATTCAGCTAGGATGAGCCAAGACTTTCTAATAGGTCTTTCAAATGATTGATTTAGCCAAAATGGCAGAGTCACTTGAAACCAACTTTATTGTCGAAATGTAATCAAATTGCAGATATTCATTAGATATAACGATTAATCGTCTGCAATATATTTCCAAATTTTATAAACTGAAAAACTTTCGGTTCTTATAACTTTTTACGAAGATAATATTCAAAATAAATATTTATTATACAAAACACACCTTGTCAAGATTGTTGGAGAAACAGGAAAAAGTCTTGAATAGCATATAGGCCAAAATAGGCCAGCTTTACAAAAGAACAGATCTCTTCGGGTGGTCGGTGGAAGGATGGTCTATACCGTTGATTTTCGACCGCTACAACCCGGGTTCGATTCCCGCATTGGGCACTTTTTTCTGGTAAAAAAAAATTCCAATGGCTCCCGATTCTTGCAAAAGTCCAACTCCCTAAGCGAACGCAAGTAACCAAACGGGGCTCTGGTACATTTGTAAGTGCAAAGTCGAACTGCTTTTCACATGTGTATACATGTCGTGCACTTACAGTAAAATCAGTCGCCTACTTCTACCCACCATGATTATAATCATGGCGTGTACCACGTGTACTAGAGATAAACAAAACAGATCTCTTCTGCTGTCAATAGCTCATGGAAACAAACATGTACCCTAGGGACTAATTAAAAACAGAAGTACCATTCCAGATAATTATTCCAATCACCAAAGACGTTTCTTTAAAAACTGATGATCAGCAATAGGCACAAATAGTAAGGGGAAACTAGAAAAACTTCTCTAGTCTCTTGTATTCGTGTAACAGCCTGTTGAAGGATGCCATAGTTCGAAAGCTTGCCAAGATTATATTGCTTAAATAAAGAAACACGTTGCCGTTATCTTCTATTCAGTCTTCGAGAAGAAACAAAAAAAAATGGCATTAATAGAAAATTTTTAAATTCCTAAAATGTGTTGAAATTGACAATTGCAGATATTTCTACGATATTTGATATGTAGATATTTGCATAGTTTTAGTATTGTCTATGTAAATTGACATCTCTGTCTATATAGCGCGGCCTTATTGGATTGTTGGTAGGCTAGTGATTATTGGATAGGACAGGCCGGCGTGAGCTGCTGATGTACATATAATTTGTCCTTCTTTTATTGTTTTATATCTTTAGGTGATAAAGGATCTTCCTCTACGAATCTATAATTTTTCTCAACAAAATGAATTACCAATTTTGAAGCTCTCCTTCTTAAAAAGAAAAACTTATTAACGGTAAGCACTTTACTATTATTAGTACTGTATTCAGTTTGTGTAATCACTTCAATTCTAAAATATGATCATTTGATTGTAATATTTTATCTAAATTTATTTTTAATCAGAGAGGAACATACAAAAGAGTTGTAAGGATCGAAAACTCACCCGTTTATTATCTAACGAAACGTAATTCAGTTCTTCACTTATAAAGAATTCTATGAAAGATTAGGAATCTGTTTCCAACGTCTCTGGGACGAATAAAAACATTTTCATGTATTCTGTGCTGCCTGGAGTATAGAAGCTCCATCTATGCTTCATCCCTGCGGTGAATCTGTATAAGACCGGTGATATTAATAAAGCTGTATGTTTGTGTGGATATAGTAATATTGGGCTCTACGCTGCCTGGAGTATAGGAGCTCCATCTAGGCTTCCTTCCTGTGGTGAATCTGTATAAGACCGGTGGTCTTAATAAAGCTGTATGTTTGTGTGGATATAGTAATATTGGGCTCTACGCTGCCTGGAGTATAGGAGCTCCATCTATGCTTCATTCCTGCGGTGAATCTGTATAAGACCGGTGGTATTAATAAAGCTGTATGTTTGTGTGGATATAGTAATATAGGACTCTACACTGCCTGGAGTATAGGAGCTCCATCTAGGCTTCATTCCTGGGGTGAATCTGTATAAGACCAGTGGTATTAATAAAGATGTATGTTTGTGTGGATATAGTAATATTGGGCTCTACGCTGCCTGGAGTATAGGAGCTCCATCTAGGCTTCATTCCTGGGGTGAATCTGTATAAGACCAGTGGTATTAATAAAGATGTATGTTTGTGTGGATATAGTAATATTGGGCTCTACGCTGCCTGGAGTATAGGAGCTTCATCTAGGCTTCATTCCTGGGGTGAATCTGTATAAGACCAGTGGTATTAATAAAGATGTATGTTTGTGTGGATATAGTAATATTGGGCTCTACGCTGCCTGGAGTATAGGAGCTCCATCTAGGCTTCATTCCTGGGGTGAATCTGTATAAGACCAGTGGTATTAATAAAGATGTATGTTTGTGTGGATATAGTAATATTGGGCTCTACGCTGCCTGGAGTATAGGAGCTTCATCTAGGCTTCATTCCTGGGGTGAATCTGTATAAGACCAGTGGTATTAATGAAGATGTATGTTTGTGTGGATATAGTAATATTGGGCTCTACGCTGCCTGGAGTATAGGAGCTTCATCTAGGCTTCATTCCTGGGGTGAATCTGTATAAGACCAGTGGTATTAATAAAGATGTATGTTTGTGTGGATATAGTAATATTGGGCTCTACGCTGCCTGGAGTATAGGAGCTTCATCTAGGCTTCATTCCTGGGGTGAATCTGTATAAGACCAGTGGTATTAATAAAGATGTATGTTTGTGTGGATATAGTAATATTGGGCTCTACGCTGCCTGGAGTATAGGAGCTTCATCTAGGCTTCATTCCTGGGGTGAATCTGTATAAGACCAGTGGTATTAATAAAGATGTATGTTTGTGTGGATATAGTAATATTGGGCTCTACGCTGCCTGGAGTATAGGAGCTTCATCTAGGCTTCATTCCTGGGGTGAATCTGTATAAGACCGGTGGTCTTGATGAAGCTTTATGTTTGTGTGGATATAGTAATATAGGACTCTACACTGCCTGGAGTATAGGAGCTCCATCTAGGCTTCATTCCTGGGGTGAATCTGTATAAGGCCAGTGGTATTAATAAAGATGTATGTTTGTGTGGATATAGTAATATTGGGCTCTACGCTGCCTGGAGTATAGGAGCTTCATCTAGGCTTCATTCCTGGGGTGAATCTGTATAAGACTAGTGGTATTAATAAAGATGTATGTTTGTGTGGATATAGTAATATTGGGCTCTACGCTGCCTGGAGTATAGGAGCTTCATCTAGGCTTCATTCCTGGGGTGAATCTGTATAAGACCGGTGGTCTTGATGAAGCTTTATGTTTGTGTGGATATAGTAATATAGGACTCTACACTGCCTGGAGTATAGGAGCTCCATCTAGGCTTCATTCCTGGGGTGAATCTGTATAAGACCAGTGGTATTAATAAAGATGTATGTTTGTGTGGATATAGTAATATTGGGCTCTACGCTGCCTGGAGTATAGGAGCTTCATCTAGGCTTCATTCCTGGGGTGAATCTGTATAAGACCGGTGGTCTTGATGAAGCTTTATGTTTGTGTGGATATAGTAATATAGGACTCTACACTGCCTGGAGTATAGGAGCTCCATCTAGGCTTCATTCCTGGGGTGAATCTGTATAAGACCAGTGGTATTAATAAAGATGTATGTTTGTGTGGATATAGTAATATTGGGCTCTACGCTGCCTGGAGTATAGGAGCTTCATCTAGGCTTCATTCCTGGGGTGAATCTGTATAAGACCAGTGGTATTAATAAAGATGTATGTTTGTGTGGATATAGTAATATTGGGCTCTACGCTGCCTGGAGTATAGGAGCTTCATCTAGGCTTCATTCCTGGGGTGAATCTGTATAAGACCGGTGGTCTTGATGAAGCTTTATGTTTGTGTGGATATAGTAATATAGGACTCTACACTGCCTGGAGTATAGGAGCTCCATCTAGGCTTCATTCCTGGGGTGAATCTGTATAAGACCAGTGGTATTAATAAAGATGTATGTTTGTGTGGATATAGTAATATTGGGCTCTACGCTGCCTGGAGTATAGGAGCTTCATCTAGGCTTCATTCCTGGGGTGAATCTGTATAAGACCAGTGGTATTAATAAAGATGTATGTTTGTGTGGATATAGTAATATTGGGCTCTACGCTGCCTGGAGTATAGGAGCTTCATCTAGGCTTCATTCCTGGGGTGAATCTGTATAAGACCAGTGGTATTAATAAAGATGTATGTTTGTGTGGATATAGTAATATTGGGCTCTACGCTGCCTGGAGTATAGGAGCTTCATCTAGGCTTCATTCCTGGGGTGAATCTGTATAAGACCGGTGGTCTTGATGAAGCTTTATGTTTGTGTGGATATAGTAATATAGGACTCTACACTGCCTGGAGTATAGGAGCTCCATCTAGGCTTCATTCCTGGGGTGAATCTGTATAAGACCAGTGGTATTAATAAAGATGTATGTTTGTGTGGATATAGTAATATTGGGCTCTACGCTGCCTGGAGTATAGGAGCTTCATCTAGGCTTCATTCCTGGGGTGAATCTGTATAAGACCAGTGGTATTAATAAAGATGTATGTTTGTGTGGATATAGTAATATTGGGCTCTACGCTGCCTGGAGTATAGGAGCTTCATCTAGGCTTCATTCCTGGGGTGAATCTGTATAAGACCAGTGGTATTAATAAAGATGTATGTTTGTGTGGATATAGTAATATTGGGCTCTACGCTGCCTGGAGTATAGGAGCTTCATCTAGGCTTCATTCCTGGGGTGAATCTGTATAAGACCGGTGGTCTTGATGAAGCTTTATGTTTGTGTGGATATAGTAATATAGGACTCTACACTGCCTGGAGTATAGGAGCTCCATCTAGGCTTCATTCCTGGGGTGAATCTGTATAAGACCAGTGGTATTAATAAAGATGTATGTTTGTGTGGATATAGTAATATTGGGCTCTACGCTGCCTGGAGTATAGGAGCTCCATCTAGGCTTCATTCCTGGGGTGAATCTGTATAAGACCGGTGGTATTAATAAAGATGTATGTTTGTGTGGATATAGTAATATTGGGCTCTACGCTGCCTGGAGTATAGGAGCTTCATCTAGGCTTCATTCCTGGGGTGAATCTGTATAAGACCGGTGGTCTTGATGAAGCTTTATGTTTGTGTGGATATAGTAATATAGGACTCTACACTGCCTGGAGTATAGGAGCTCCATCTAGGCTTCATTCCTGGGGTGAATCTGTATAAGACCAGTGGTATTAATAAAGATGTATGTTTGTGTGGATATAGTAATATTGGGCTCTACGCTGCCTGGAGTATAGGAGCTCCATCTAAGCTTCATTCCTGGGGTGAATCTGTATAAGACCGGTGGTATTAATAAAGATGTATGTTTGTGTGGATATAGTAATATTGGGCTCTACGCTGCCTGGAGTATAGGAGCTTCATCTAGGCTTCATTCCTGGGGTGAATCTGTATAAGACCGGTGGTCTTGATGAAGCTTTATGTTTGTGTGGATATAGTAATATAGGACTCTACACTGCCTGGAGTATAGGAGCTCCATCTAGGCTTCATTCCTGGGGTGAATCTGTATAAGACCAGTGGTATTAATAAAGATGTATGTTTGTGTGGATATAGTAATATTGGGCTCTACGCTGCCTGGAGTATAGGAGCTTCATCTAGGCTTCATTCCTGGGGTGAATCTGTATAAGACCAGTGGTATTAATAAAGATGTATGTTTGTGTGGATATAGTAATATTGGGCTCTACGCTGCCTGGAGTATAGGAGCTTCATCTAGGCTTCATTCCTGGGGTGAATCTGTATAAGACCGGTGGTCTTGATGAAGCTTTATGTTTGTGTGGATATAGTAATATAGGACTCTACACTGCCTGGAGTATAGGAGCTCCATCTAGGCTTCATTCCTGGGGTGAATCTGTATAAGACCAGTGGTATTAATAAAGATGTATGTTTGTGTGGATATAGTAATATTGGGCTCTACGCTGCCTGGAGTATAGGAGCTTCATCTAGGCTTCATTCCTGGGGTGAATCTGTATAAGACCGGTGGTCTTGATGAAGCTTTATGTTTGTGTGGATATAGTAATATAGGACTCTACACTGCCTGGAGTATAGGAGCTCCATCTAGGCTTCATTCCTGGGGTGAATCTGTATAAGACCAGTGGTATTAATAAAGATGTATGTTTGTGTGGATATAGTAATATTGGGCTCTACGCTGCCTGGAGTATAGGAGCTTCATCTAGGCTTCATTCCTGGGGTGAATCTGTATAAGACCAGTGGTATTAATAAAGATGTATGTTTGTGTGGATATAGTAATATTGGGCTCTACGCTGCCTGGAGTATAGGAGCTTCATCTAGGCTTCATTCCTGGGGTGAATCTGTATAAGACCGGTGGTCTTGATGAAGCTTTATGTTTGTTTGGATATAGTAATATAGGACTCTACACTGCCTGGAGTATAGGAGCTCCATCTAGGCTTCATTCCTGGGGTGAATCTGTATAAGACCAGTGGTATTAATAAAGATGTATGTTTGTGTGGATATAGTAATATTGGGCTCTACGCTGCCTGGAGTATAGGAGCTTCATCTAGGCTTCATTCCTGGGGTGAATCTGTATAAGACCAGTGGTATTAATAAAGATGTATGTTTGTGTGGATATAGTAATATTGGGCTCTACGCTGCCTGGAGTATAGGAGCTCCATCTAGGCTTCATTCCTGGGGTGAATCTGTATAAGACCGGTGGTATTAATAAAGATGTATGTTTGTGTGGATATAGTAATATTGGGCTCTACGCTGCCTGGAGTATAGGAGCTTCATCTAGGCTTCATTCCTGGGGTGAATCTGTATAAGACCGGTGGTCTTGATGAAGCTTTATGTTTGTGTGGATATAGTAATATAGGACTCTACACTGCCTGGAGTATAGGAGCTCCATCTAGGCTTCATTCCTGGGGTGAATCTGTATAAGACCAGTGGTATTAATAAAGATGTATGTTTGTGTGGATATAGTAATATTGGGCTCTACGCTGCCTGGAGTATAGGAGCTCCATCTAAGCTTCATTCCTGGGGTGAATCTGTATAAGACCGGTGGTATTAATAAAGATGTATGTTTGTGTGGATATAGTAATATTGGGCTCTACGCTGCCTGGAGTATAGGAGCTTCATCTAGGCTTCATTCCTGGGGTGAATCTGTATAAGACCGGTGGTCTTGATGAAGCTTTATGTTTGTGTGGATATAGTAATATAGGACTCTACACTGCCTGGAGTATAGGAGCTCCATCTAGGCTTCATTCCTGGGGTGAATCTGTATAAGACCAGTGGTATTAATAAAGATGTATGTTTGTGTGGATATAGTAATATTGGGCTCTACGCTGCCTGGAGTATAGGAGCTTCATCTAGGCTTCATTCCTGGGGTGAATCTGTATAAGACCAGTGGTATTAATAAAGATGTATGTTTGTGTGGATATAGTAATATTGGGCTCTACGCTGCCTGGAGTATAGGAGCTTCATCTAGGCTTCATTCCTGGGGTGAATCTGTATAAGACCGGTGGTCTTGATGAAGCTTTATGTTTGTGTGGATATAGTAATATAGGACTCTACACTGCCTGGAGTATAGGAGCTCCATCTAGGCTTCATTCCTGGGGTGAATCTGTATAAGACCAGTGGTATTAATAAGATGTATGTTTGTGTGGATATAGTAATATTGGGCTCTACGCTGCCTGGAGTATAGGAGCTTCATCTAGGCTTCATTCCTGGGGTGAATCTGTATAAGACCGGTGGTCTTGATGGAGCTTTATGTTTGTGTGGATATAGTAATATAGGACTCTACACTGCCTGGAGTATAGGAGCTCCATCTAGGCTTCATTCCTGGGGTGAATCTGTATAAGACCAGTGGTATTAATAAAGATGTATGTTTGTGTGGATATAGTAATATTGGGCTCTACGCTGCCTGGAGTATAGGAGCTTCATCTAGGCTTCATTCCTGGGGTGAATCTGTATAAGACCAGTGGTATTAATAAAGATGTATGTTTGTGTGGATATAGTAATATTGGGCTCTACGCTGCCTGGAGTATAGGAGCTTCATCTAGGCTTCATTCCTGGGGTGAATCTGTATAAGACCGGTGGTCTTGATGAAGCTTTATGTTTGTGTGGATATAGTAATATAGGACTCTACACTGCCTGGAGTATAGGAGCTCCATCTAGGCTTCATTCCTGGGGTGAATCTGTATAAGACCAGTGGTATTAATAAAGATGTATGTTTGTGTGGATATAGTAATATTGGGCTCTACGCTGCCTGGAGTATAGGAGCTTCATCTAGGCTTCATTCCTGGGGTGAATCTGTATAAGACCAGTGGTATTAATAAAGATGTATGTTTGTGTGGATATAGTAATATTGGGCTCTACGCTGCCTGGAGTATAGGAGCTTCATCTAGGCTTCATTCCTGGGGTGAATCTGTATAAGACCGGTGGTATTAATAAAGATGTATGTTTGTGTGGATATAGTAATATTGGGCTCTACGCTGCCTGGAGTATAGGAGCTTCATCTAGGCTTCATTCCTGGGGTGAATCTGTATAAGACCAGTGGTATTAATAAAGATGTATGTTTGTGTGGATATAGTAATATTGGGCTCTACGCTGCCTGGAGTATAGGAGCTTCATCTAGGCTTCATTCCTGGGGTGAATCTGTATAAGACCAGTGGTATTAATAAAGATGTATGTTTGTGTGGATATAGTAATATTGGGCTCTACGCTGCCTGGAGTATAGGAGCTTCATCTAGGCTTCATTCCTGGGGTGAATCTGTATAAGACCGGTGGTCTTGATGAAGCTTTATGTTTGTGTGGATATAGTAATATAGGACTCTACACTGCCTGGAGTATAGGAGCTCCATCTAGGCTTCATTCCTGGGGTGAATCTGTATAAGACCAGTGGTATTAATAAAGATGTATGTTTGTGTGGATATAGTAATATTGGGCTCTACGCTGCCTGGAGTATAGGAGCTCCATCTAGGCTTCATTCCTGGGGTGAATCTGTATAAGACCGGTGGTATTAATAAAGATGTATGTTTGTGTGGATATAGTAATATTGGGCTCTACGCTGCCTGGAGTATAGGAGCTTCATCTAGGCTTCATTCCTGGGGTGAATCTGTATAAGACCGGTGGTCTTGATGAAGCTTTATGTTTGTGTGGATATAGTAATATAGGACTCTACACTGCCTGGAGTATAGGAGCTCCATCTAGGCTTCATTCCTGGGGTGAATCTGTATAAGACCAGTGGTATTAATAAAGATGTATGTTTGTGTGGATATAGTAATATTGGGCTCTACGCTGCCTGGAGTATAGGAGCTCCATCTAGGCTTCATTCCTGGGGTGAATCTGTATAAGACCGGTGGTATTAATAAAGATGTATGTTTGTGTGGATATAGTAATATTGGGCTCTACGCTGCCTGGAGTATAGGAGCTTCATCTAGGCTTCATTCCTGGGGTGAATCTGTATAAGACCGGTGGTCTTGATGAAGCTTTATGTTTGTGTGGATATAGTAATATAGGACTCTACACTGCCTGGAGTATAGGAGCTCCATCTAGGCTTCATTCCTGGGGTGAATCTGTATAAGACCGGTGGTATTAATAAAGATGTATGTTTGTGTGGATATAGTAATATTGGGCTCTACGCTGCCTGGAGTATAGGAGCTCCATCTAGGCTTCATTCCTGGGGTGAATCTGTATAAGACCGGTGGTCTTGATGAAGCTTTATGTTTGTGTGGATATAGTAATATTGGGCTCTACGCTGCCTGGAGTATAGGAGCTCCATCTAGGCTTCATTCCTGGGGTGAATCTGTATAAGACCGGTGGTATTAATAAAGATGTATGTTTGTGTGGATATAGTAATATTGGGCTCTACGCTGCCTGGAGTATAGGAGCTTCATCTAGGCTTCATTCCTGGGGTGAATCTGTATAAGACCGGTGGTCTTGATGAAGCTTTATGTTTGTGTGGATATAGTAATATTGGGCTCTACGCTGCCTGGAGTATAGGAGCTCCATCTAGGCTTCATTCCTGGGGTGAATCTGTATAAGACCGGTGGTATTAATAAAGATGTATGTTTGTGTGGATATAGTAATATTGGGCTCTACGCTGCCTGGAGTATAGGAGCTTCATCTAGGCTTCATTCCTGGGGTGAATCTGTATAAGACCGGTGGTCTTGATGAAGCTTTATGTTTGTGTGGATATAGTAATATTGGGCTCTACGCTGCCTGGAGTATAGGAGCTCCATCTAGGCTTCATTCCTGGGGTGAATCTGTATAAGACCGGTGGTATTAATAAAGATGTATGTTTGTGTGGATATAGTAATATTGGGCTCTACGCTGCCTGGAGTATAGGAGCTTCATCTAGGCTTCATTCCTGGGGTGAATCTGTATAAGACCGGTGGTCTTAATAAAGCTGTATGTTTGTGTGGATATAGTAATATTGGGCTCTACGCTGCCTGGAGTATAGGAGCTTCATCTAGGCTTCATTCCTGGGGTGAATCTGTATAAGACCGGTGGTCTTAATAAAGCTGTATGTTTGTGTGGATATAGTAATATTGGGCTCTACGCTGCCTGGAGTATAGGAGCTTCATCTAGGCTTCATTCCTGGGGTGAATCTGTATAAGACCGGTGGTCTTAATAAAGCTGTATGTTTGTGTGGATATAGTAATATTGGGCTCTACGCTGCCTGGAGTATAGGAGCTTCATCTAGGCTTCATTCCTGGGGTGAATCTGTATAAGACCGGTGGTCTTGATGAAGCTTTATGTGTGTGTACCAAAAGAGGCACCTCTCCCTTTAAACTGTGTCGTTTCTCATTTTTTAAAACCACCTTCAAGTTTTACTGGCATGATAGACATAATGTATTATTAAAATTTGTATCAAATAAATTTACTGGCAATGTGTTTCTCTTCAATAATATCATCAAATATTATCTCTACAGACCTTACTGCATTGAAATAAGTTATTGAATGAGAGGGTTTGGCTTTATCAGTAGTGAACCCTCTCAGCGGTTTCGCCAAATTGATCTCTAGACCGCTATACTATTGTATTATATGTATTATGTATTATATATATGTATTATATTATATGTATTATATATTATATATATGTATTATATATACCAGTATTGGATTAGTTTGGGATTTCCCTACGGTCTAGAGATTAATTTGGCGAAAACGCTGAGAGGATTCACTACTGATGAGCCAAGCCCTCTCATTTAATAACTTATATCATTGTGCAGTAAGATCTGTAGAAATAATTTTTGATGATATTATTGAAAAGAAACACATTGCCAGTAAATTTATTGCAAATTTAAACGATAGATGGCAAAGAATTTATAAAAATAATGTATTATTCTGGCGCATATTTAAAGGGAGAGGTGCCTTTTTTAGTGCATTATTACCATCCTTTTGCAACTATATATCGTATATATATAAAGAAATGATAAGAAGAGCTATGCAAATCAGAAAACGGAGTGAGAGAGGAAGCGTGGCCCGACCACAATTAGAGGACCCTCCATTGAGGCCAAGGCTTAGCGATAAAAACAATTTGTATTGTTTCGAGCAATCTTATCATTAAATCGCCGATATTTTTATGGCGCGACCAATAAAACGCCTTGCAACACTGCGTCATTGGTTAAGTAAGGCCAAGCAAGATGGTCGCTCTTTCCTTTTCATCAGTCGTCACCATTAGTGGGTGATCTGTATCAGCCCCAACTCTGGGACGTTTGGAATCCCCGTGGAAATTTACCTGTATACAGGATGTCTGTAAGGTAGTGTAAACTCGCCCGTTGGGAAGATTTTGTCGCTTTTTTTTTTACTTATCCCTAGTACACGTGGTACAGGGGGTCGGTGGAAGGATGGTCAAAACCGTTAGTTTTCGACCGCTACGACCCGGGTTCAATTCCCGCATTGGGCACTTTTTTCTCATAATAAAAAAAAAAGGTTCCAATGGCCCCCGATTCTTGAAAAAGTCCAACCCCACCAGCGAGTGCAAGTAACCAAACTGGGCTCTGGCACATTTTTAAGTGCAAAGTCGAACTGCTTTTCCCATGTGTAGACATGTGGTGCACTTACAGTAAAAGCAGTCGCCAACTTCTACCCACCATAATTACAATGGACTGTACTACGTGTACAAGGGATAAGCAAAAAAAAAAACACGTGGTACAGGCCATGATAATCATGATAAGTTAAAGTTGGCGACTGCTTTTATCATAAGTGCATCACATATCTACACATGTAAAAAAGCAATTTGACTTTGCACTTACAAATTTGCCGGAGACCCGTTTGGTTACTTGCACTCGCTAGTGGGGTTGGACTTTTGTAAGAATCACGGACCATTGGAGTATTATTTTATTAGAAAAAAAGTGCCCATTGCGGGATTCGATCCTGAGTCGTAGCGGTCGAAAACCAACGGTTTAGATCATCCTTCTACTGACACTTTTGAGGCTTGGTTTTATACAAAGAATGTTCATGCTATGGAAGTAAAGGAAGATATCCAAAATTATAAGTTTTCATCTCAAACTTCCTTGGAATTGAAAACCGAAATCTATTAAAATCTAAGTTTTTTACACGCTTCTTTATTATATGAAAATGTTTATTCAGATATCTGTGACATTTGAACTCAGTCTGTTGATGTTGTACCTTTACCGTGCTCCAGGCTTATATACAAAAAAGGACAGGTTTGGAAATATATACTAATAATGGACGCTACAAAAAGTTAAGAAATATATAATGACTTTATTGATATATTTAAAAATAAATTAGGCATATCCTGACCAATGACATAAGCGTTTTTTATTTGGCAGAGTGCCATCTAGTGGAACAGAAATCAACTAAACGTTGATTTAGTCTGTTCCCTGATAATTGGTCAACCCATTTATTTGATAAATCAATAAAAGTCAACCACGAACGCGTTTCAGACTGTTGGGTCTCGTCAGCGTAGTGCAAGCTTTTTTTATTTATATAATTTTTTTTTTAATATCAACATCTGACCTTCTTTATTTATTTATATTTTCATTTTTAACATTAATGTATTTATTTTGTTTATTTATTTTTTGCTTATAAATAAGGGGTTTTATGTCTTTTTATTGGGTCTAATTTACACACGTTTTTATAAACATGATCATTGAACATAAGATTAAACTATGTGAAAAAAATAGTATGAAAGTTAAATTTTACTGAGATTAAGTGAATAAAAAATATGCTAGACATTTCCTGATCGTGTGCAACTGAAAGTTCCTGATGGTTTGAGTTACAGCTTGCACCACGCTGATGAGGGCCAACAGCTCGAAACGCGTACGTGGTTAGCTTTTCTTGATTATCAAGAATGGGTATTTGGCCAATTTTAGAATAATCAAAAATCAAATAATAGTTGATATTTATTCCGACAGATGGCGCAAGCCATCAGCAACTTTCATTTACACGATCAATAAATTATTTTTTTCTTTATAAAATTGAACGTCGTATTTCCTTTCTTTTGTATTTCCTATGACTTGTTCAACGTGTAATGTGTATATGCAAATTATATTTTATCTTTCTGTAAATCTCAGAATTTCTATAATTAAAATTGGGGATCGGTAGCAGGATGGTCTAAACCGTTGGTCTTGGACGGCTACGACCCGGGTTCGATTCCCGGATTCTATTTTTTTTTAAATGCTCCGATAGCCCCCGATTCTTGCAAAAATCCAACTCCACAAGCGAGTGCAAGTAACCAAACGGGGCTCTGGCACATTTTTAAGTGCAAAGTCGAACTGCTTTTCACATGTGTAGACATGTGGTGCACTTACAGTAAAAGATGCCCTTCTTCTACCCACCATGATTATCATGACCTGTACTACGTGTACTAGGGATAAGCAAAAAAAAAAAGTGCAAATAACCAAACGGGGTTCTAGCACCCTTATTGCTTCAAGCCTTCAAACCATTTTGGAAAATGGCAAGCTTTCGATCAGTATTGGTAGATTCTACTAATATAACAATAGATTAGGGCTGGACAGTGAATTATATTTTTTTTATAAAAAGATAAAAACACACTTGTTACTAAAATAGAGCATGTTATTCACTAAGTTTCAGGGGGGAATTGGAAGTTTTTCGCTGGAATAACGAAAGCATGAGAAAGGTTACATTTTCAAATCCCCAAAGAATCTAAAATTGCATATTTCCTTCTTCCTGAAATCTCACAGAGAGGGAGGAGTGATTTACAAGATCTGGGATTACTGAACATAAAACTGCATTAACGTTTTTTACGATCTTTTTTTTTATCTGAATTTTTATTTCTAAGTTTTGATATTTTAATTGATGGCCTTGTATTGTATTCATGTTTTATCTTGAGCTCTAGAGATTGTATTTAGTATGCCAGACGATATATTGGGATTACAATCTTGTTACAGTTGCTCTTCTTAAAAAAGTTAAGAATCCCATATTTGATTTGTAAATGTACCTTTTTTTGAAAGGAAATGACTTCTTTGGTATTAAATATTCATTAAGATAATGTACATTCATATATTTTGGCATTTTTGGTACATATCGTACAAACCATGATATACACACATACAGTTTTATTAAGACTACCGGTCTTATACAGATTCACCGCAGGAAGGAAGCATAGATGGAGCTCTACAGACCATAATAATCATAGATGACGCATCTATGACTGCTTACACTACATGTCTACAAACATAGAAACGGCTCATCTTTAGAAAACTCCTTAAGCCTTTTGTTGTCAGACGTGCTAAGCAGTGTCGCTACCATACTTGTCCCGTGTTTATATATAATAATATATTATATAATAAATGTAATAATGCATATCAAAACAACGTCGGAATTACGGTCATTTACAACTAGGTAACCAGGCTCCTTAGGGTTTGAAAAGGTTTGTAGTCACAGGCTGGCGTGTTGTCGGCTCTTGAAGTTTTGCAAAGGTTTGTAGTCACAGGCTGGCGGCGTGTTGTCGGTTCTTGAAGTTTTGCAAAGGTTTGTAGTCACAGGCTGGCGTGTTGTCGGCTCTTGAAGTTTTGCAAAGGTTTGTAGTCACAGGCTGGCGTGTTGTCGGCTCTTGAAGTTTTGCAAAGGTTTGTAGTCACAGGCTGGCGGCGTGTTGTCGGTTCTTGAAGTTTTGCAAAGGTTTGTAGTCACAGGCTGGCGTGTTGTCGGCTCTTGAAGTTTTGCAAAGGTTTGTAGTCACAGGCTGGCGGCGTGTTGTCGGTTCTTGAAGTTTTGCAAAGGTTTGTAGTCACAGGCTGGCGTGTTGTCGGCTCTTGAAGTTTTGCAAAGGTTTGTAGTCACAGGCTGGCGGCGTGTTGTCGGTTCTTGAAGTTTTGCAAAGGTTTGTAGTCACAGGCTGGCGGCGTGTTGTCGGTTCTTGAAGTTTTGCAAAGGTTTGTAGTCACAGGCTGGCGTGTTGTCGGCTCTTGAAGTTTTGCAAAGGTTTGTAGTCACAGGCTGGCGGCGTGTTGTCGGTTCTTGAAGTTTTGCAAAGGTTTGTAGTCACAGGCTGGCGGCGTGTTGTCGGTTCTTGAAGTTTTGCAAAGGTTTGTAGTCACAGGCTGGCGTGTTGTCGGCTCTTGAAGTTTTGCAAAGGTTTGTAGTCACAGGCTGGCGGCGTGTTGTCGGTTCTTGAAGTTTTGCAAAGGTTTGTAGTCACAGGCTGGCGTGTTGTCGGCTCTTGAAGTTTTGCAAAGGTTTGTAGTCACAGGCTGGCGGCGTGTTGTCGGTTCTTGAAGTTTTGCAAAGGTTTGTAGTCACAGGCTGGCGTGTTGTCGGCTCTTGAAGTTTTGCAAAGGTTTGTAGTCACAGGCTGGCGGCGTGTTGTCGGTTCTTGAAGTTTTGCAAAGGTTTGTAGTCACAGACTGGCGTGTTGTCGGTTCTTGAAGTTTTGCAAAGGTTTGTAGTCACAGACTGGCGTGTTGTCGGCTCTTGAAGTTTTGCAAAGGTTTGTAGTCACAGGCTGGCGGCGTGTTGTCGGTTCTTGAAGTTTTGCAAAGGTTTGTAGTCACAGGCTGGCGTGTTGTCGGCTCTTGAAGTTTTGCAAAGGTTTGTAGTCACAGACTGGCGTGTTGTCGGTTCTTGAAGTTTTGCAAAGGTTTGTAGTCACAGACTGGCGTGTTGTCGGCTCTTGAAGTTTTGCAAAGGTTTGTAGTAACAGACCGGCGTGTTGTCGGCTCTTGAAGTTTTGCAAAGGTTTGTAGTCAAAGACTGGCGTGTTGTCGGCTCTTGAAGTTTTGCAAAGGTTTGTAGTCACAGGCTGGCGTGTTGTCGGCTCTTGAAGTTTTGCAAAGGTTTGTAGTCACAGGCTGGCGTGTTTTCGGCAGTAAAAGAGTTAACACCGCCAAAATATAAATCTGTTCTACCCCTGTAATCAGGTCAAATTTTTTATACCTTGAAATTTGATTGTCTGCAAGGATAGTTATATAATTTGTAGCAAAAAAACTATTTCACGTATTTTTAGAAATATTTGATCTTAGAGAGAGTCCATCAATTAGACTTTTGGTGATTATATGGACAGATATTCGTCTATTCGATCTGTTAGTGAACATCACTCGCAGCTCATTATGTGACCTTCAGGTAGCTTTCTTGATTTCTACCAGCCAGATCATTGGAGATCTTCCTCTTTTGCGTCTTTCTTTAAATATCCCAACAACAACATCTCGTCTATTCAGTTATTATTATTCAAAAAAGTATTAATAAATAATATTAAGGTAAAGGGTTTCTTTTAATTTTAATTTCGCAAGTTTTCGAGCAAAATTTCTTCTCTTCAACGGGCTTATACTCGTATGTACAATATAAATATGAACTTTGTACATAAATAATTGAAAAATGTGTTATTGTGCTCTCGTTATTATTATTGTGTCAGAAGTAAGTCATTCTTAGAATTATCAATCTTAGTTAAGTTTCCTACTTGAGGCATCTTGTCAGGCCGTTTGTATACCTATCCATCCCTCTTCTAATACTTCATGTCAGATCTGAGGGAACACGGCCCAGAGGGACCTAGATGATATCTTTGTGTGGTTGCTACATCAAGGTTGGTCAAATGACCATGCGGGATCATTATGGATCTCAGTTCGATTCCTTTATATGCGGAGGGGGAGAGCCAGACTTGACTGTCATCAACTGGACTTCTTTCTTTCTGAATGGTCTGTTCCCCGGTCCACAGGTGGTGGACGATTTTAGCTACCATCGGACGTCGTCGTAACAATATTAAAGAAGGAATGAACATAAAACACAAGAACACATATTGAGCATAATGGCATGGATTGGCCGCTTACGTCCATTTCGAATAAGATAGCTTGGAAGAAGTCTAGATAGGATCGTTGTAGAAAACGTTTAATTTTTTTTTTTAAGTTGGGAGGGGGGTCTTTTTATAGTATACTAGCCGAATGACCCGGGCAACGCCCGGGTTTCACCCGATTAAATGTTTTTATTCAAATACTATTCGTTACAATTATAAATTGGCGCCGTGGATGTCACTCTTGTGAAACGTCCCGCTCCAAACTTTGTGTCTGAGAAGCGATATTTTTATAGAAAGATGATCTGGCTTTTGTTTTCTGCTCGAATGAATGTTTTTCTGTTAGAATTTTGTTCCTGCGTACAAAATAATGAACTGGTTTCACCCGTGATCTCTACTTTTTGGAATTTTTCCCGATATAATTTTGTATCTGATAATCAAACATGATACAGCAATATCGTCATCATCATTTTCTGACTAAAAATATATAGTTTTAATAATTGATTTATATATATTTTTAAATAGCCTATCGTCTTCCCCGTATTTTTTTACCTATGTATGGAAATTTTTGTTTGAATTAGTGAACTACTGCGAATTTGTATACCGGACATACAAACAAACATACAAACATTCATTTATATATATATATATAGATTAATTGATAAGAGGTCTTTCTATGGTTTATTTTAGTCTATTATTAATTAGAAGAGATTTTCTTTAAAATACTGAATTAACGATGTATGGCTGTGTAAAAAGAAACAGAAAACTACAATAAAATATAAGGCGGAAATATACTAATGGACAAAACGTAAGAAAATGGAAAGTCTTTTATGTCGCCGGATGTCTGTTTTTTTTTTTTTTTTTTAAGGATACAGAGTAAATTTTGTTCATACTTGGTTATCTCGTGTGTCTTCAATAAAGGTTACTGTAATATCTTTCAGAGTTATTGTCTTTATCCCGATATACATGGTGAAAGGTACAACTTCCTTAAGTTTTGTCTATATATGAGTGTACAAGACAATCCTACCAGGAGCTACTATACTCTGTATCTTGTAACTTTAGGTCGTGGATAATTGTCGTGCATTCTACACCTACAAATCACCCTATGTATTTCTTCTATTCGAGCGATAGATGTAAAAAGTTGAAAAAAAACAAGATCAAGGTTCTAGCATAATGAACGAGCATCCTTTTATCGCTTAACTGAAGGTTACTGATGGTAGAGCGCCATCTTTTAGATTAAAAATCAACTAAATTCTGATTTTCCCTATGACCGTATATGCCTATTTCTATAGAATTAACAAGAAATAACATTCATGGTTTGTGCTTCGGCCCATGGTACAGGCTATACCTATGGTGATGCTTCTTTAAAATCCAAGAAAATGGGTTTTAAAGGCTGTGCGTAAAGACACTAAATAGGATTTTATAAAAAATGTCATATATATGAAAGAAGTTTATACATAATTATGTTTTGAAAATAGAGCAATCCATAAATAAATATTTTAATAAAAATGCATATATTGGTAAAATAAATGATATTTTGATCCGATATATGCCTTTTTATTTAAAAATTATATATCTGTGTGCATATTTATAGGAAAAAAATAGTTTTGTTTAATGAATTAATAGCAAAGAAAAATTTAAAAAGGTAAACAAGTATTTTAAAAGGTTTGTATACTTATATACAACTATTTTTAAAATAGTTGTTCAGTGTAGAGAGCATGTTCTACTGACATTATATTTCAATTATAAATTCATTAGAAATCTTTATTAATCAATATAAAAATTGCTATACCGTAGAACCTCCCTTTAGAGGACACCCCGCTAGCGGACACCTCTCTACAAAGGACAGTTTTTATTTGAAAAATCACCATTTTTACTATTTAATAACTCTCCGGTAAGAGGACACCTCTTCCTAAAGGACACTTTGACTCTGCAATTAGGTGTCCAGAGAGGTTGTACTGTATGGATTTATGCTCCAGGAGCCCGTGTTACCTCTATTTTATCTCTTGTCTTGTACTGTACATCTGTGATTAGAGGGTGATAAGATAACAATAGGGTATCCTCTGATAATCCAGCTAAAAGTGTCTACTGGCCATCGCTATCTTGATAAGTATATATCAGCAGGACAACGTTGGTTTATTTCTCCAAATATTTGCGGATATCCTCGCAGATCAAATGGTGGGAAACTACATTTCACACAAGAAGGTGAAATCTCCATTTCACGATATCGAGTAATGTAAATGTAGGCCGGAATATTTTTTCTCATCAATAGAAGTTTTTTCCTAACTTCCTTCATTGCAATGATAAGAGATTCTCTATAAATAACACATCAACAGAGTTGTAAGAATTTAGCCATTCCCCTCTGATATAATACTAAGCTGTCCATTTATAATATATTTACTAAAATATTTCTGATTTTTTTTACTTCATTAGACAAACCTATTTTTATTTTGAAGCTATTACTAATTATACATTAAATATTCTAATATTTTCATCATATATTTTTTCTATTATTTTTAAAATTCTCGTTTTTGTTTTATTTTTCAAATATAAACATATACAATCATAAACAAAACATAAGGAAGTGGAAAGTATTTGATGTCGCCACTCGTCTTTTTTTTTTTAGGATACAGAGACAATTATGTTTACACTTGGTTATCTTCTGTTGTCTTTAATAAAGGTCACTGTGTATAAAATATCTTTCAGAGTTATTGTCTGAATCCCTATATACATGCTAAAAGGTACAACTTACTTAAGTTTGTCCATAAGTGTATGTACCAAAAGTTGTGCACCTCTCCCATATAAATACATTAAAACAATTAATTTGGTTCAAAACATTGTACAAAAGTTGAATTTAATGTTAAATATTACCATTATTTGGTAAATTCAGACACAACAGGACAACCTGTATACAATGGTTTCTGGCTTTAGACCTCATCAGTACAGGGTTCATTTGAATCATGAATTCCATCCTTCTGTAACTCTAAGTTATAATCATATAAATTGTATAAATAATACACGAATATAACTTTTAGATGATGTAATGTTTCGCTACCTACTCTGAAGATAACTAACCTGTATGCAGCTCTCTTAGAACCTAAAATTTTCCATCATTCGACTCCCTCATTTTTATTTTTAAAATATTACTAGTGACAATGGTACTAATATGATTCTGTGTGTGTAGTTAAAATATGATTAAGATAAAAATTCAATACAACTTAGGAGACTGGCTGTATCCCCAAGAAGTTCATGCATTACCAGACCAGGTTATGAATATTTCGAAAAGGGTTTCCACGCCACCAAGGAGGTATCTGCTCGACAGGCTGTTGATTCGGTCTTAGAACGGACAATCGTGGCTTTAAATA
The DNA here is from genome assembly GCA_030710605.1 of Cordylochernes scorpioides. Classification (NCBI taxonomy): domain Eukaryota; kingdom Metazoa; phylum Arthropoda; class Arachnida; order Pseudoscorpiones; family Chernetidae; genus Cordylochernes; species Cordylochernes scorpioides. The sequence continues at coordinate 33,950,433 of CP092876.1, forward strand.
TGAACATTTCCAAGTGAAAGTTTTATTCATTTTGAAAACTTGTATCCACAGATAGGGGTTTCCTGAACATATAAAAAAACGATACGTAATATCACATTGGGTTGTTTTTTTATATATATTATGGTGGTGGTGTCTTGTCCAAAGTAAGATGTTCAGGGTCCTCATAGCATATTTCCCACTGGTTCCCCGGACTACAGGCTTCAGCGTGTCGGTTCCCTCGGACGCAGTAGCATGGATCGTCAATTTCTGATTGTTTTTGCTCCATGGAAAGAAGGGTGCCATTGCCCCGTTAGTCAGCCACATTTCAGAGTTCCCTGTTCACGGTTGCCGTAGCGGCTCACGACACCGTACTACAGGGCAGTCTCTTCCTTACTTGTGCTGCTTCTCCCGCCCGCCACGTAGAGAAGAACTTCTGGGCAGGTTTTTTTTATTATATTTATATTATAAAAATCATAAACCCCTTAAACTCTTTTATTTACTTGATCAAAGGCAATCCCTTCTTTAGCTAACTAATGATTTTTGTAATATAAACAAAAAAACAGCCCAATGTAATATTAAAGCGGTATGGTAGATTAAACTGGCGAAACCGCTAGGAAGGTTCACTACAGAAGAGCTAGGCCCTTCCATTAAAGACAATAGAAAATTGTATAATTATATAATTGTAATTGCATAAGTATAATCAAACGCGTCAAAAATAGTTTTAGTTTCTTATATTTGTTCCACTAATGATTCTCGAGCTTTATGGTATTGACGTCTTCTACTGAGGGATTGATTCAAAACAACTTTATTTATTTATTATTATCTCTAGTACACGTGGCTATGGTATGGATGGTGGAGTCATAGTAATTGACACTGCCCAGTAAAAATATCCAATTATATATTCATATAATGATTTTAATGTAGAAGAATCCTTTCTTGTAATTCCAACCCTATCAGTGAATGAGAGTAAACCTTAAAATGTGTTAAGCGGAGATGAAAAAATCAAGATGAGGCATCCTAATATAGTTTTTTATTGTGCCTCACTTTTCAGACGTCAAGATAAATAATTAGCATCATCACATGACAACATAAAAAAAATTCATATTTTACAAGTTTTTTCGCCGCCTAGAAGTCCTTCTCTACGTGGTGGGCGGGAGAAGCAGCACAAGTAAGGGACTGCCCTGTAGTACGGTGTCGTGAGCCGCTACGGTAACCGTGAACAGGGAACTCTGAAATGTGGTTGACTAACGGGGCAATGGCACCACCCCCCCCTCCTTTTCATGGATGGACAAGAAGACATCACCATCACAAGCTTTTTCTACAATCCATTGACCGATGAAAGAGAGCTCTGTCTTCTTGTTCAACGAGTTCTACAGTTCAGCAGGAAAGCTGAGAATGTCGATAGTAAAGAAGAAAGAAACAATATTCAAGATAGAGGTTACCTGGCCAGCGCATTTAGAGTTCTTTAAAACAAGAGACTCCTCGGACATAAAAGGTTTTATTTTCTCGACATTTCGACAAAAAATATTTTAACCTCGTCAAGAAAAATACAAATAAGCATTTGGAAAGACGTAAGATACATTTATAACGCCTTGCCAAATGCTTTATTTGTATTTTTTCCTTACTGGGGAGATAAGAATTTTGTCGAAACGTCGAGGAAATAAAACCTTTGCTGACCGAAGTGTCCATAATTTTTAAGAATTAAGAGACAGAAGTTGACTAGAAGTTGTGTGTTTCCACCAAGACTGTTTATAGATTATTATTCTACAGATGTAAATTTTGCCGGGAGACAAAGGTCGCTTCTCCCGTTTTGTAGACCAACATCCTTCCGGCAACTTCTCCATCTATATTTTAACCATAGACTTGGCCCAGCCACTTTGCCAACTAAACACCTCTTTGGCAAATTGTGAGGAATCCATTGGATCCCTTGTGGATCTCATGGAATAAAGTCTGCCTTAGACTGACGAGGGCCATTAGCCCGAAACCATGGTCTCTAGGTGGACGCTTTTTAGTTTTCCAAAGCTGGTGTTGTGGCTTTGTCACCGACCTGAGGCCGCTAGTTTGCGGCAACGGTCAATAGATGACGTCTATATTTGACGACTATTTTGAGGGTAAAGGCGACTTTATCTTCGTAGATTATTATATATTTAGTTATTCATACTGCCATCATTGTTTGCTTTCTTCCCTTTTAAATCTCAGGACAATTCTTATATAAGACGAAGTGTCTTAATAAAAGACTTCTGTTAATGTTGAGCGTGAGTATTGGGAACTTAGATCTTGTTTGTATGAAAAATGCTAACTGCTTCTACATGTATCAGAATAAAGGTCGCTTCACCCGTCAAAATAGACGCTAAAAACCAGACGCCATCTGTTATGATTTTATAAGGTACGACACCAACGAGCAAATCCCAATTTTATTGTAGCGGTAAACAAACTACACCTAACTCTTACAACCTTCTTTGTTTTTACGGGAATGTCGAATCTTTTCACTGTGCTAGCTAAATTATATTGAAATATATAAAAAGATATTTAATGATTGCGCTACATATTTATAAACAAAATATAAATAGAGTTAAACCTGTCTATAGCGCCCGCTTCTTGGGACTCATCAAAATAGGGTGCTATAGAGAAGGGGTGCTATAGACAGGAGGTCACTTTTAATGTAAATCACATCGTACTATAGACAGGTCACTTTTAATGTAAATCACATCGTACTATAGACAGGTTTAACTGTAATTTTAAATATGCATTCTTATATAAGATTTCAAATATTCTTGCAAAGAAAAAGATTGAGAGAAGAGAGAGAGAGACTTGAAGCACTTCCTTTAATGTCATCTATTACTAAACATTACATATAACTTGAATAATAAACAACGGGTATTTACATTACGCCACCTCCTGGGGCCCATATGAAAGGGTATCCACAGCCAACCTCCCCAGGAAACGTGACCACAGCAAGTCGGCGACTCCCACATCAGTTGCAGATGCAAAACTGACGAAAGCGCCTTCTATAAGAGGAGGTTGCAAGTGCTATTCTCGTAAAACTACCTCCCCCTTAAACCAGATCGTCCCGATCAGGTCCCAACTATTAACTATATCTGAAAACTAGCGGACTCGAGTAGGTACAATACCATTTACTTTCTATCTTCTTATAGCTTAATATCCTCCCAGCAAAATTTTCAATTAAGACAAATATAATCTACCTTTTCGCTAGAGAAGAAGAAAATCGAGTGAGGGAAGAACTTTTTTATAAAGAAGTTCTTTTCCTCGACCTGTGGGTTCTTCTATATGTGTGAATATGTACTCTCTTACAGTCAACAAGTCCCACAGCTGTAACTACCAAGGTGATCCCGAACTGAACACCTGGAACTTTTAATAAAAACGAATCTTCTATTTAAAAGTAATACTGAGTGAAAAAATATTAATTAATATTTATATACATTTCATATATTATATATTGCATATATTAATATTGTAAGATGTAAATAAGGAGTATGCAAATGATGGCCAATATAAAAGAATAGGAAAATTATCAACATCGTTCTTTTGTGATTCAATGTTTTTTTTTCGAAGATACTTTAAATTTCTTCTTTTCTCTAAGACCTTTAAGCATTATTTATCATTTCCTACTCTACAATATTTCAAATCAAATTTAAAACACACATTAAAATTTTCTTTTTAAAATGCCAAGATATCAATAAATCCTGAAAATTAAGATAATTCGAAACTATTATAGACACGTATTATTCTTTTAAAAAATTAAACAATTCATACTGCCCTTACTGCAATGAAATATTAATGGGAGGAGGTCCTGGCTCATCAGTGTTAAACCCTACCAGCGGTTTCGCCAGTTCAATCTGAAATATCCTGAAAGTAAAGATAAAAAAACGATTAGTAAAGTTCTAAAAAAGATTTCCGAAATTAAGGTTGTACAAAACAAAATTACTCAATCCGTCGGAAACAATGCAGTTTGAGACAAGGGTGGAAAAGAATAGGTAATTAGAAAGAAGGCATGGCCATGGAGAAAGACACCCTAGGATCAAAACCAATTAAGTGCATTTGTCATCAAGTCATCTCTAGGCGGAGAAACACACAGAAAAACATTGGTCCAAGGTCGACGTTGCGACCACAATTAGTGGCAAGACAAAAACCACCAGACGTACAGTTCACCTTGGAGAAGGACACATACATCACGAGGGCGATGCTGTGAAAGTTTATGGAAATCATGGAGGGGGAATCTAATGACTATGCAAATAGTACTGCTTAGTTATTTAACAGGTGTAACTGCTCCATGTTTCAATGGGAGAGAGAACATATCAAACGATAATTTGAAACAACAACATTTCTGTGATTTCATATTACTGAGGAAAATAGAGTGTCTCTCTATATTTGAAATTAATCAAATTTATCAAATCAAATTTAAGAAATATTGATGTTTGACCATTGCTATATAATTAAATCAATATATGTAAATATTGTTTTGCATATATAAGATAAAATTAACAAGTATGTACGTTAGAAAAACTTTCTTTTAAATTATTCTTATTTTATAAAAAATCGATTCACAAATATCATATAACAAATACAAATTCGTAAATGGCTTTATATAATTAACAGATTATATGTCAACTGGAAGTATTTTTATCTATTTTCGACGTATGGAGAAAGAGAGAGAAATATTGGTCACAAATCATTTTCACGATTAAGAAAAAAATAAACTGACAACGCGTTTCGGGGTGTTGCCTCTCGTCAGCATAGTGCAGGCCGTAAGGTGGTCATCCGAACGTATTGATCCATCGACTAAGTGGTATCGTTGCCAGCTTGTTACCAGTTTGTTGAGAGAATGTGCTTAAACATCTGAGGTAAAATAAAGAGACGAAAGTATTTTTTAAATATGTTGTAAAATAGGGAAGGTGTATCGTTTAGGATGCATCGATTTTTAAGCCATATAATTTTACAGTATTCTCCCAGGAGATACCATATCGTGGCTAAACTCGGTCTTGGTCTATCGTTAGAGACCCTGTTTCGGTGCTCATGACTTGTCCTTTTATTTTTATTATGATTATCCCTAGTACACGTGGTACAGGTCATGATAATCATGGTGAGTAGAAGTTGGCGACTGTGAAGAACTACTCTATTTATGGGATTACGGGGGAGGGAATAGAATACCCGTCCGGAGGCCTTGATATAAAGAAAAATTTCCTGATTATGAAAACTGAAGGTATTTTTGTATTTCCGAAATTTGGTTTGATAATGGAGATATAAAAACCATGAGCGTCAATTATTTTATTGTAAATGGAGACAAAACATTTGATGAGATTTCAGAGATGTCTCCATAATCTAAAGTTAAGACAGCTGAGTGACATGGAATATTTCTTAGGTTTAGATGAAAGAGACTTCTCCGCGCGAAAGCTCAGGTTATTTTGTATTCGTTACAATAAAGGAATTGGTGTTCTTAAGGAATTTTTATGTTATTTATTATATTAATAGGCGTTAAGTGGTGGTTATGTTGAAGCATGAGCCATAACAACAATGTCCCTGTTGTTATGAGGATCATGGCCCGATACCATGGTATACAGCTTTGGTCTGAACTTTCATAAACTGGTATTGTAGCTCAATCTTCATACCACCCATATGTTTTATACTGGGTGATGAACATTGTTTTTATGTATATTTAAAGGGAGGTGTGCCACTCTTGGTATATGCATACCATTCTCTAGTAATTTCATATTATATTCGGATCTGAAAATCGGCCATAGTTTTTTTGCCAGCTTTAACACTTTTAAAAAATGAATTCGAGCAATAACTCCTAACGTAGGATGTTGTACAACCGAAGCCTTCTTGAACTGGTGAAGGCTATAGCCTGAAACCATGGTATACAGGATGGCTTTTGTTTGAATTTGTCAAAATTTCTGTTGTGCCTCATTCTTTATAACCACCTTTACGTTTTATACTTTGTGATGAATAAAATGCATTGTTTTATGTATATTTAAACTGCTAATCTTTGTTCATGCATATCATCCTCCCGTTATTTCATGTTGAATTCGGATCTGAAAATCGGCCATAATTTTTTTTTTTGCCAGCTTTAACACTTTAAAAAATAAATTCGAGCAATAACTCCTCACGTAGGGTGTTATACAACCGAAGACTTCCTGTACTGGTGAAAGCCAAAGCCCGAAACCATGGTATACAGGAAGGCTTTTGTTTGAATTTGCCAAAATTTCTGTTGTGGCTCCTTCTTCATCCCCGTCTTTACGTTTTGTACTGGAGTGATGAACAAAATGTATTTTGGTAAAAAGTCAAAAAACAACGAAGAAGAGATTATTTTATTACGGTCCTCCCGCAGTTTCTTATATAGTACATATATATCTTCGTAAGTTTCAAACATCAAAATATGTATTTTTTATAAAATAAAAATTTCTGTATTGTCTCAAATGTTATTGGTGATTGGTGGTTGGTATTCGGCCGTTAATGGAATCTCTACTCTTTTTTTCTTTCAATCATCTTGGTTAACCATTTTATAAACAATATATTTCAACTATTATATTCTCTCGTATATTGGAGAGAAAGAGAGAGAGGTATTAAGAATGTGAAGGTGAAGGTTTCTGAATCCTGACAGGTCATGGGTGGAAAGATCCGCTAGCAGTAAACGACGCCAAAATGTCAGAACGTCCCGGCCTTGCTGAATGCCCAAGTAGCAATTAGATTGGACGCTTTGGCGCTCAAGCACAGAGGCCTGTGGACGCTTTGATTCGAAAATGGTATGCTCCGAACTGCTCGCCCTTGGCTGGATTTACCTTTCCCAGAAGATATGCAACTTTCCTTGCATTCAGTTCTCTCGGAGTCCTTGAGACTTCTAACGATCTCTTTTGACGATGTTACGTTGAATGGACACTTCTTTAATTATGGGATATTGAAATCGTGAGTTTTTTCCTCGTGTCGGATTGGCTTTGTTGATTTTGGTTTGACGAAAGCTACATTTTAACGATAGGTAGATTTCAATTGTAAGTTGTTCTCCTTTATTTGTAGGCTGAATGTTTACAATTTGGTGATGTTACGTTGAATGGACATTTCTTTAATTATGGGATATCGTGATTTTTTTCCTCGTGTCGGCTTTGTTTGTTGATTTTGCTTTGACGAAAGATACCTTTCTACGATAAGTAGATTTCAATTGTAAGTTGTTCTCCTTTATTTGTAGGCTGAATGTTTACAACATGGCAATGTTAGGATGAATGGATTCATCTTAACTATGTATAGATTGTAATTGGTAGGTGTTTTATTTTATTATTAACTTGTGTTGTTTACAATATGGCAATGTTAGGATGAATGGATTCATCTTAACTATGTATAGATTGTAATTGGTAGGTGTTTTATTTTATTATTAACTTGTGTTGTTTACAATATGGCAATGTTAGGATGAATGGATTCATCTTAACTATGTATAGATTGTAATTGGTAGGTGTTTTATTTATTATTAACTTGTGTTGTTTACAATATGGCAATGTTAGGATGAATGGATTCATCTTAACTATGTATAGATTGTAATTGGTAGGTGTTTTATTTTATTATTAACTTGTGTTGTTTACAATATGGCAATGTTAGGATGAATGGATTCATCTTAACTATGTATAGATTGTAATTGGTAGGTGTTTTATTTTATTATTAACTTGTGTTGTTTACAATATGGCAATGTTAGGATGAATGGATTCATCTTAACTATGTATAGATTGTAATTGGTAGGTGTTTTATTTTATTATTAACTTGTGTTGTTTACAATATGGCAATGTTAGGATGAATGGATTCATCTTAACTATGTATAGATTGTAATTGGTAGGTGTTTTATTTTATTATTAACTTGTGTTGTTTACAATATGGCAATGTTAGGATGAATGGATTCATCTTAACTATGTATAGATTGTAATTGGTAGGTGTTTTATTTTATTATTAACTTGTGTTGTTTACAATATGGCAATGTTAGGATGAATGGATTCATCTTAACTATGTATAGATTGTAATTGGTAGGTGTTTTATTTTATTATTAACTTGTGTTGTTTACAATATGGCAATGTTAGTATGAATGGATTCATCTTAACTATGTATAGATTGTAATTGGTAGGTGTTTTATTTTATTATTAACTTGTGTTGTTTACAATTGGTGATGTTAGGATGAATGGATCCATCTTGACTATGTATAGATTGTAATTGGTAGGTGTTTTATTTTATTATTAACTTGTGTTGTTTACAATATGGCAATGTTAGGATGAATGGATCCATCTTGACTATGTATAGATTGTAATTGGTAGGTGTTTTATTTTATTATTAACTTGTGTTGTTTACAATTGGTGATGTTAGGATGAATGGATTCATCTTAACTATGTATAGATTGTAATTGGTAGGTGTTTTATTTTATTATTAACTTGTGTTGTTTACAATATGGCAATGTTAGGATGAATGGATCCATCTTGACTATGTATAGATTGTAATTGGTAGGTGTTTTATTTTATTATTAACTTGTGTTGTTTACAATATGGCAATGTTAGGATGAATGGATCCATCTTGACTATGTATAGATTGTAATTGGTAGGTGTTTTATTTTATTATTAACTTGTGTTGTTTACAATTGGTGATGTTAGGATGAATGGATTCATCTTAACTATGTATAGATTGTAATTGGTAGGTGTTTTATTTTATTATTAACTTGTGTTGTTTACAATATGGCAATGTTAGGATGAATGGATCCATCTTGACTATGTATAGATTGTAATTGGTAGGTGTTTTATTTTATTATTAACTTGTGTTGTTTACAATTGGTGATGTTAGGATGAATGGATTCATCTTAACTATGTATAGATTGTAATTGGTAGGTGTTTTATTTTATTATTAACTTGTGTTGTTTACAATATGGCAATGTTAGGATGAATGGATCCATCTTGACTATGTATAGATTGTAATTGGTAGGTGTTTTATTTTATTATTAACTTGTGTTGTTTACAATATGGCAATGTTAGGATGAATGGATTCATCTTAACTATGTATAGATTGTAATTGGTAGGTGTTTTATTTTATTATTAACTTGTGTTGTTTACAATTGGTGATGTTAGGATGAATGGATTCATCTTAACTATGTATAGATTAAAATTGCTAGGTGTTTTATTTTATTATTAACTTGTGTTGTTTACAATTGGTAATGTTAGGATGAATGGATTCATCTTAACTATGTATAGATTGTAATTGGTAGGTGTTTTATTTTATTATTAACTTGTGTTGTTTACAATTGGTGATGTTAGGATGAATGGATTCATCTTAACTATGTATAGATTGTAATTGGTAGGTGTTTTATTTTATTATTAACTTGTGTTGTTTACAATTGGTGATGTTAGGATGAATGGATTCATCTTAACTATGTATAGATTGTAATTGGTAGGTGTTTTATTTTATTATTAACTTGTGTTGTTTACAATTGGTGATGTTAGGATGAATGGATCCATCTTGACTATGTATAGATTGTAATTGGTAGGTGTTTTATTTTATTATTAACTTGTGTTGTTTACAATATGGCAATGTTAGGATGAATGGATTCATCTTAACTATGTATAGATTGTAATTGGTAGGTGTTTTATTTTATTATTAACTTGTGTTGTTTACAATTGGTAATGTTAGGATGAATGGATTCATCTTAACTATGTATAGATTGTAATTGGTAGGTGTTTTATTTTATTATTAACTTGTGTTGTTTACAATTGGTGATGTTAGGATGAATGGATCCATCTTGACTATGTATAGATTGTAATTGGTAGGTGTTTTATTTTATTATTAACTTGTGTTGTTTACAATTGGTGATGTTAGGATGAATGGATCCATCTTGACTATGTATAGATTGTAATTGGTAGGTGTTTTATTTTATTATTAACTTGTGTTGTTTACAATTGGTGATGTTAAGATGAATGGATATTTCTTTAGAATGTGTAGTTTGTAATTGCAAGGTGTTTATTATTGTATCACTTTGGTTGTTTACAATTGACGATGTTAGGATGAATTGATATTTCTTTAGAAAGTGTGGTTTGTAATCTCAAGTTGTTTTATTTTATTGTTTAGCTCTCTTGTGTGTGTTGTTCACAATTGGAGATGTTATGATCAACGAATACTTCTTAACAATGTGTAGTTTGTAATTTCAAAGTTTTATTATTGTGTGACTTTTGTGGTTTACAATAAGTGATGTTAGAATGAATGAATACTTCTTAACGATGTGTAGTTTGTATTTGCAAGTTGTTTATTATTATTATTGTTGACTTTTGTTGTTTACAATTGACGATGTTAGGATGAATGGATACTTATTTACGATGTATATATAGTTTGTAATCGTAAGTTGTTTTATTTTATTGTTAGCTTGTTGTCTACAATGGAGTGATGTTAGGTTGATGGACATTCTTGTACAGCGATGTTTTGATTGTAATTGTGAGATATTATCCTCTTTATTCCTAGACTTTGTATTTACCATAAGATGACGTAAGTTTGAACGGATGCTTGTTAACAATGGAATTGTTGGACCATTGTTGTAACATTAGAATTTTGAATTGTTTTATTTACAATGTGGCTTGTGTTTTATAAAATTTGATTATTTTGGTTAAATGGATACTTTTATTCAGTATTATAGCAAAACGTCGCATGAGAGACCAAGCTGCTGAGTGACTACCTTCACGCACAACCACTCCAGTAAAATCAGAGATACAACTAACTGTACTAAACCAACCTTTAATAAGAAACCATTTCCAGAAGATACAAATGTTATTAATGATTTAGACCATGGTCCTTCTCTCATGGAAAATTCTAAAATATGCTAATATGTAAGAATATATTGTATACTAACGTTATATTTCATATATTAGATAGTAAAAAGGCATATATTGGATTTAATAAAATATTTATTTTGCCCATATTTCGGCTGGCTGAACGCCAACCATTATCGAGGCATTACATTTAGGATAAAGGTTGGCGTTCAGCCAACCGAAATATTGGCAAAATAAATCTTTTATTAAATCCAATATATGCCTTTTTAATTATATAATGAATTAAATATATGGATTGCTCTATTTTCAAAAGAATTCATATATAATTTAACAAGATTAAATGATTTTTAAAGTATAACAAATTACAGATAGTGTTTTAATTTCTGAGTAAACAAGCTTTAAGGGTAAACTCTTCATCAAGAGAAATAATAAGCACGTAGAAATATGTGCATACCACTTTAATGAAAGCTTTCTCTTCGAAAGCTTTTGAATATAGAAATAAAATTATCCCGGCTATATACATTTGCCACGTAGAAAATTAGGAAAGACAAACTTCAGGATGACACAGGAATTTATCTAAGGCAAGAACAAACTATGAATGATGAACAAAAGATAAGCAATGAGGGAAGTTTACAGAGTATCAAAATATAAATATCAAAATTGATACTCTGTTAATAAAATAATAAATACTTTGCTACAATATTCTTATAATAATGTTACTAATATAGGCTAAATATTTATCTCAAAATAAAATATGAAAAGTATTAATTCAATTTTCTAAAAAAAATCAGGTTACTTTATCCTCAGCTTTTTCTTGATTTGATACAAAGAGGTTTCCTCCAATCCGGAACATAAATAGCTAATATTGAGGCTGTTGTTGTGTTGCTTTAATCTTATAATCTTCCGCACCTTTCACTTGTGGCCCCATAATTTGACCTATGATCCATAATCCTAATATCACGTCTACATCTGCCTTATTATCCCATATTCTTCTCACTTCAACCAGTACATATTCTCACTGTGAAAGCCAGGCAGGGCTAAATTAATATGTAGTACTGATGAATACAGTATTTGAGTTATATATATAGAGCCGAAAATACTTATATATAAATTTTATTGCCATCAATCGTTAAAATTTGTAACAAATAAATTTACTGGCAATGTATATCTTTTCAATAATATCATTGAATATTATTTCTACAGACCTTACTTCAAGGAAATAAGTTATTGAATGAGAAGGCTTGGCTCATCAGTAGTGAACCCTCTCAGCGGTTTCACCAAATTAATCTCTAGACCGCTCTACTATTGTATTGGATTGGTTTTAGGAAACCATGTAACTAGAGTAGAGTGGTCTAGAGATTAATTTGGCGAAACTGCTGAGAGGGTTCACTACTGATGAGCCAAACCCTCTCATTCAATAACTTTTTTCATTGGAGTAGGATCTGTAGAGATAATATTTGATGATATTATTCAAAAGAAACACATTGACAGTAAATATATTTGTAACAAATTCTTATATGTGTTCAATAAAAACGACAAAACATTAAGAAAGAAAAAATCAGGAAAAAAATTACGAAAGATTATACATTGACGTGCAGTTTCAAAGATGGATATTATAGATTAATTTAATCATTGTGAGACAGAAGAGCACCTTCTGATCATAAAATTTAAAGTTACTGATTGCAGAGTGCCATCTATCAGATTATCAGGGAAAATTTCAACTAACGTTAATTCATACACATATATATGGAAATTTTGCTGGGAGGATATTTATATATAAAAATAAAGGTCAAAATAGACCTTAAAACTTGATGCCGTCTATTAACCATCACCGCGTCTAGTTTTAACGTCTATTTTGACGGGAGAGGTAACCTTTATTTTTATATGTATGTGGGTATCAAAATCTTTATCAAGATCCTCCGTTTTATACACATATTCTTCTGATATAAACAGCAAATGAATGTAAAATGGGGGGTGACAAAAATAGAATAAGCGAAGATATATGGGGGAAATATGTGTACATATATAACAATAATTATTATTATATAATATTATATAACAGAAAAAAGTTTAAAAGCTCAGGAGATATGTTTATTATTATTATAACGTGTGTTAATAACACAGAAGCTTTCAAACATCATGGATCATCTACAAATATATCTCCAACGTAAAATACATTAAGACGCGAATGTTTCTGTTCACAAATAAATCAAACTTCTACTGTCCTTACTGCGATGAAAAAATATTGGGAGGGCTTGGCTCATCAGCGGTGAACCCTTCCAGCGGTTTCGCCAATTTTAATCCACCAGACTGCTTCTTTAGAGCCAAGCCCTCCCAATATATTATCATCGCAGTAAGAACAGTAGAAGTTTGATTTATTTGTGAAAATAAATATTCGCGTCTTAATGTCTTCATTCGTTGTATAATATATAAATTACGCGTTATTCCTTTGTATTAAATATATAACCATTGAAGTCCAACCTGTAGAAGAACCGCGTGGTTTGAAAGCTGTGTTTTATATAGTTATAATAGAAGAAACATTTCTTCTTCCCTCTCTTAGACTTGTCATTATATATCTACTAGCCGAATGACCCGGGCAACGCCCGTGTTTTACCCGATTGTGTGTGAATGTTTTGATTCAAATACTATTTGTTACAATTATAAATTGGCGCCTTAAATAATTGCATATGTTAGTTAATAACTATAGCCTATGTGCTTTATCTGTCTATGTACTGTTGGCTTCCGTAGACGTCTCTTACTGGGAAAAAGAAAGAGAGGATTCCATTTGGTTATTATCTAATATATGCATTTATTTAGGGAGCGACCCGCTCCAACACAATAGTTACAAAGACGAAATAGCGAGTGGGGGGGGCAAAGGTGGCGTGACCGTAGCCAACCAATAGGAGGGCGCCATTCTAAAAAAAAAAAAGCAAACGGTGACAGAGATGAAAACTGATGACTGATTGATTAGGAGATGAGGAATGACGCTCGTAACTGTATATAGAATGGGGAGATCATTAATTAGTTTTGGTGAAACCGCTAAGAGGATTCACCACTGATGAGTCAAGCCCTTTCATTCAAAAACTTTTATCCTTGCAGTAAGGTCTGTAGAAATAATATTTGATGAAATTATTAAAAATAAACACATTTCCAGTAAATTTAATTGTTACAAATGTTAACGATGGTTGGCAATTGAATTTATTCTTTAATTGGTTTATTAATATTATATATCCACTCATGGACACAAAACTTAAGGAAGTTGTACCTTTTATCATGTATATCGGGATTCAGACAAATTACTCTGAAAGATATTACAGTGACCTATATTGAAGACACACGAGATAATCAAGTGTGAACAAATTTGTCTCTGTTTGCTTCAAAAAAAAAAACAGACAACCGACGATATCAGACTTTCTACTTCCTTAAGTTTTGTCCATGAGTGTATATATCTTTAGGCTTAATCCTGCCCTCCTTTTTATATATACAGATATAAACTTACAGGAATATATATATATATATTAAAAATAAAAATGGCATATCTTGACCAGGAGCACATGTGCTTTTCAGAAGGCAGAGCGCCATCTGGTGGAACAGAAATCAGCTATTCATTGATTTAGCCTGTTCCCTGATATTTGGCCAACCCAATTTATTGATAAATCAAGAAAAGCCATCCACGAACGCGTTTCGCGCTGTTGGCGCTCGTCAGCTTGGATTATTTTTAATATCAACACCTGACCTTTTTATTTTTTTCTATTGTTTTTTCATGTGTTAAGCGTATTTACGCAAGTTTGGTCTTAAATACCCATTTCTTGGTTTTTCAGGAAGCCACTGGGACCAAAAATCTATTTGGTCGCAGTGGTACAGCCTACTCCACGAGGACGAGCGCGAAACGCGTTCGTGGATGGCTTTTCTTGAATTATCAAGAAATTGGGTTGGCCAAATATCAGGGAACAGGCTAAATCAATCAATAGTTGATTTCTGCTCCACCAGATGGCGCTCTGCCTTCTGAAAAGCACATATGCTCCTGGTCAGGATATGCCTTTTTTATTTTTAATAAAAACAACTGACCTTTTTATTATTATTTTTATATTGTTTTTTTATATATATATCCGGAATTTTGAAAATAAAATTTATATATATATAGAAAACCAACCACGTGTACACCTTGTCAGCGTAGTTGGGCCACCTTAGAGAGTCATGGCGAATGGTATCAAATTGACGGGAGCCTGTACATGCTGGCGGTAGGTTACTCTTGTTGATTGAAAAGTGGTTATGCATGATTAATACAAAGCAATAACGCGCCATCTATATATAACGATTGAGACATTAAGACGCGAATGTTTCTTTTCACAAATTAATCAAACTTCTACTGTCCTTACTGCGATGAAAAAAAATTGAGCGGTGAACCCTCCCAACGGTTTCACCAATATAATCCACCAGACCGCTTCTTTAGAGTTCCAATACTATATTGGATCATTCTGCTTTTATATGCTACACTGAAGGGTGGAATATTAGAAATGGTATTTAAGAAAAGTATGAATATAAGCTTTTAGGAGTGTAAAATTACATTTAAATATTTGCATCGAGCAATGCTCTTCCGCAAACAATAAGGACACATTAGGCATAAATTAATACTAAGCAATAACACGCCATCTATATATAACGAATGAAAACATTAAGACGCGAATGTTTCTCTTACAAATCAATCAAACTTCTACTGTCCTTACTGGGATGAAAGAATATTCCCTTCAGTGCAGAATATAAAAACAGAATGATCCAATACAGTATTGGAGCTCTAAAGAAGCGGCTGGTAGATTAAATTGGCGAAACCGCTGAGGGGGTTCACCACTGATGAGTCAAGCCCTCCCAATATTTTTTCATCGCAGTAAGGACAGTAGAGGTTTGATTTATTTGTGAAAAGAAACATTCGCGTCCTAAAGTCTCCATTCGTTATATAAATATGATTGCCCGGATATTTAAAAAATCAACGTTCAGAATATGTTCAGATTCTGATAGATGGTGCTATACCATCAACAACTTCTACTTACACGATGCTCTTTCATGGTATACCTACCCTGATATTTTCTAGTTTAAAAACATTTAAAGCATTTTATACTGTGAACTGATTTACCCTTTTATAAAAAAAAACTCTCATTTGCTACTACCTCCCTAAACAAACCTCTTTTTAAAATTCAAAATATCACTGTATTGATCTATACTAACTTCCAGTAAGCGGCTACCTCCAGGAGAGACCAGGACTCTCCGTTTACTTTTGTGGTTTCTCAAGGGGGGTTATTTTGTGTATTACTTTTTTTATTTATTCCAATCAACCAAATATGATTGATTCCAGATATATCTTTTTCTATAGAATTAGAAATATAACATATTGATTATTTCTTGGTAAATATTCGTCAGTCTATGTACAGCTATCTATGGATACATACTTATGAAATATATGTATACACGCTCGCCAAGCAATACTTATTTTGTTTTATCATTAATATTATATAATTTATAAAATTTAATTTCCATTTATCGTTAAAAATTTACACAAATAAATTTACTGGCAATGCGTTTCTTTTAAATAGCATAGAGATAATATTTGATGATATTTAAAAGAAACGCATTGCCAGTAAATTTATTTGTGTAAAATTTTAATATTATTTAATGTATATGATTTCTTCGCCAATATATGAAAAGCAAACAATTTCCAGATTTGAAATACCATATAGAAAAATGAGACAACAAGGAACTATATAGGAGAGTGTTCTTCATGGAATTGGGAAATTGGGAAAAATGACAATTTGACAATGGAGGTTTGTTTCTTTATATCAGGGAATGAATTTTTTGGATCAAAATTTATTGTTGTGTTTCTTGGCGATGTGTGTGTTCATGTCTTGTATGGGGATTATTTAACTATTGACATTTAGGGTGCAGGAAACTGAATGTTTTGACTTGCTGAAATCTACCACCAATACAATCAGGATACAAGACATGAACATCTCCTAGAAACAGAACAAGAAAATTGAATTTTGGTCCAGAAAATACTCTTTCCCTGATATGAAGAAACAAACCTCCATTATCAATTAATATTGGAGAGTGTTTGCCATTATCTACAGTGAAATCTAACAATTATTACGTTTTAAAACTCTTTATTCAGACATTAACTACATAGCATTGTTTATATAGTAGAATTTACATAAGAAAATAACAATAAACACATAGTAAAGTCAGTTTTACATGAGTCAAAGTTTCAGTTGAGCAAGTAAAGATGAATATAGAGATATTGAGGGAGTATATATTTACACCATTTATATACATCAGACATGAGCCTCTAAAAGTGAGTCAAACTCGGTTTTGATGCTGTAGTCATAGTTGAAATCGATGCTTATCTAGAATTTGTACATTACATATTTGGCGATGGTAAAAATGTGCGTCTTATCCGTTGTTACATGATCAAAAACGAATTTCCCTCGATAAAAAAACAAAACGTGAGAATCACTAATTATTATTTGACTTGGAAATTCATAGAAAACAAAAGCGAGCGATTTCCAAGGTTTTACTCACATAGACGTGCCGCTGAGTGTATTAATACGCTAGGTTAGGTTAAATTAGGTCAAGTTAGATTGAATTAGGAAATGAAAATATTAAGACGAGAATGTTTCTTTCACAAATAAATCAAACTTCTACTGTCCTTACTGCGATGAAAAAATATTTGGAGGGCTTGGCTTATCAGTGGTGAACCCTCCCAGCAGTTTCGCCAATTTTTCCCAATATTTTTTTTATCGCAGTAAGGACAGTAGAAGTTTGATTTATGTTTGAAAGAAACATTCAAACATAATGTTTTCATTTCCTATATATGGATGGTGCGTTATATTAGATTGAGTTAGTTCAGGTTGATTTTAGGGGTTGGTGGAAGGATGGTCTAAACCGTTGGTTTTCGACCGCTGCGACCCGGGTTCGATTCCCGCATTGGGTACTTTTTTATGATTTAATAGAAAAAAAATGCTCCAATGGACCTCGATTCTTGCAAAAGCCCAACCCCACCAGCGAGTGCAAGTAACCAAACGGGGCTCTGGCACATTTGTAGGTGCAAAGTCGAACTGCTTTTCACATGTGTAGACATGTGGTTCACTTACAGTAAAAGCAGTTGCCTACTTTTACCCACCATGATTATCATGGCCTGTACCACGTGTACTATAGATAAGCAAAAAAGAAAGGTTATTTCAAAATGGAATATTTTCCCAAATACACCAATAAGACGAGTATTTTCCTATCTGGACACAACCCTGGAAATCTCCTAAAAAAACAATATAATGTTTACCATTTTGGCTGCCGGGAAATCTGTCAGTTTCCAAGGTTCTAAAGTATTTTCAAAAAAATGTAATAGCAGAATAAAAACACTAAGAAGAAACTATAAGAAACTACCGTGGTATCTAGATCTCAAAATCTAATAAAAATTTGCACAAAAAAAAAGCAATGAATAATTACAAAAAGGTATAAGACACTTCAAGTCTTTTTTATTAATTGTATAGGGTAGCTTTCGGACAAGCCCTTCTTCAGTAACTAAAACATAATTGAGAAAAAAAAGGGAATTTCCTGATCGTGCAACTAAAAGTTGCTGATGACTTGCGTCATCTATCAGAATAAATATCAACTAATCATTGTTTTAATTATTCCAGAATTGGCCAAATACCCTTTCTTGGTTAATCAAGAAAAGCTCATCAAGAAACGGTATTTGGCCAATTCTGGAATAATCAAAAATCAACGATTAGTTGATATTTATTCCGATAGATGGCGCAAGCCATCAACAACTTTTAGTTGCACGATCAGGAAATTCCTTTTTTTTTCCTCAATTTATCCACCTGATCCAAGTACAAATTCACTTTTGTACTTTTTTTCACCTTGAAACATAATTGTTTAGCTTCAGTTTGCTGAGGAAGAACTTGTCCGAAAGCTACTTTATACAATTAATAAAAAAGAGCTGCGGCCCCTTATACCTTTTTGTAATTTGTCGAAATCCTCAAACCTGTCATAATGAATATAGAGCATAATGTTTATAGTCACCAATGGAGATGTCTAACAGTCAGCAGGCTAAAGGTTATAACAAGTCATAAAAGAACAAGAGGGGGGGGCTATATGAAGTGAAGAGTTAGGTTGGCGGCCGTATGGAATCTAACACAGTTGTCAAGACTGATAGATGACCTATCCAGGGCAGAATACCAAATCACCTCTGCCATGCATAGCAATACCTGCACATGCATCTCCATCCTTTATCCTAGCCACAATGGCTTCAACCCAATTGATTCCTAAGAGCCCCAATTTGGCTCTCGATCTTCTCTTCCCATCAAACGAATAGCTCTTTTGTTGAGCAGACGACTCCCTTAGACTTCTGCTCGGTGACAGCCGGCCATTTTGAACAAAAAGAAATGTTTTATGTTGACGATAATGAGAAAATTTCATGCGTCCTTACCGAAGTGAAAAATGTCTTGGATGTGTAAATGTTTAGGTCATTTAGCATCCTGTAAGACTTCTTTAAGACGATATTTTTGTATTATTTCTTTGTACCAAGTTTTCTTTCTCTCAAAAGAATAGCAATTTTCTCTTCTAAAAGAAGAACCATTTGCTTCTATAAGCTAGTCGTGGATCTTAAATGGACATCTTAACTTGGTTATATCGATTAAAAAATTTAAATAAATGTGTTGTTCTTCCTTATTTACATAATGTCCAATGACAAAATATCAGATTCACTCCATTAGTTGACGATATCTTTCAACAGCTTAACGTTTGTTCCAAAGATATTGTTTAAAGGCTTGGATATAATCAAGGAAATGTTAGAATTGAGACTATTTAGGCGTGACAATTTATTAAAAGAGAAAATTTCTATAAAGTATGAAATAATAATATAAACAATAGTAATGCGTTTCTTTATTTTTGAAAAGTACAAGCTTTCGGATCTTTATAATCCTTCTACAGGTTTTCTATAGGCCATGCCTCTGTAGAAGGATTATAAAGATCCGAAAGCTTGTATTTTACACAAATAAAGAAACGCAATGCTACTGTCTATATTCTTGTGACAATTTATTTGTCAAATAAAACAAGTTCTTACTAATCCCTCCTCTCTTCCATAAAAGATATGTATATATTGAATTCATAAGTATATTTTATTGTTCCAATATTTCGAGGGGCAACTCGCCTCTCTTTATCGAGGATGTTTGTGTTTTTCACTAAAACATATGAGCACGCGTACACCACTCTCGTTATACAAGGTCAATGAAATAATTGTATCATACACCTATATATAGTGTACGATGTTTTAGTGAAAAACACAAACATCCTCGATAAAGAGAGGGGAGTCGCCCCTTGAAATATTGGAACAATAAAAAATACTTATGAATCCAATATATGCATCTTTTCTGAATATAATTATGGATTGGTCAATCTTCAATATATAAATATTGCGATTAAAAATGTTTGAAGGGTCTAGCTCATCTGCAAGTAAACCATCCTGAGTGTTCACCATTTTAATCCATCCTACCACTCTAATGTTGTATTGGAACACACATTCTGCTTATATCTGGCATTTTGAAGGAATTCTTGGTCCAAGTATTTAAGCAAACTATCAATATAAGCTTTGAAAACGGTAAAAATATTGTAACATAGAAAATTAGGAAAGACAAATTTCAGAATGACACAGCAATTTATTTAAGGCAAGAACAACATCAAAATATTTATAAGTTACAAGATAAGAAATGAAGGAAGTATCCATAGTAGCGCAAATATATTGTGGCGAAGAAATAATTTATTATTTAATTTAATATTATTCAATGAGAAAATATTATCAACAGATTATAAAAATATATATTACTCTGTATTTGTAAAGTCATCTTAAAAATATTTCTTTGCTTGCTTGTTCAAGATTCGCTAGCTGTTAGATAGCTTGGTTAATTTGTTAATATTTGTCAACTAGTCGCCGTGACGTCATCAATAAATACTCTTTCATTCCTTCAGATATATAAAGACTTGATTTCTACGCTACAATATAGATAACACAAATATTTAAAAAAAAAAACAATAAAATGTACATAAAATATAATAAATAATTTGTTAAAATATATATATATTTACTATGACTTATGTTCAAACAAGAAAATGTTGGAAACTGGGGCTCTATCACTTTCTACATGATGCATGCTTCTTTATAAGCGAGTAACTTTTTACCCTGCATGTATCCTACATTTCTGCTTGGAGAATCTGTATAAGGCTTAACAAAGTTTTTTGTTGTGTTGTTGCATAAGCGAGTAAAAATGTATTTTGGACCCATGTACGCTCGCACGCTTGAAGATTTGTGTGATATAAATAAAATAACTAAATATGTAAATATTTCTGTATAACAATAACGTTTTAATGTTGATGCTTATTCCGATGAACGTCATCTTTAAACAATCAATCTCATAATTGAAAGATGCCTGCTGTATATTATATAGTGAAAAACAGAAGAAGAAGAGGTCAGATAGTGATATGTATTAGATAATAAAAAGGCATATATTGGATTTAATAAAAGATTTATTTTGCTAATATTCCGGTTGGCTGAACGCTAAACCTTTATCAAGGCATTACAAAAATGTAATGTCTTGATAAAGGTTTGGCGTTCAGCCAACCGAAATATTGGCAAAATAAATCTTTTATTAAATCCAATATATGCCTTTTTATTATCTAATGAATTAAATATGGATTGCTCTATTTTCAAAAGTGATATGTATACTTTCAATACATTTTATAATTAATCAAACCATATATATTACTTATATATATAACCATTTTCAATCAAATCAAATAATAAAAGACTATTTTTTATAGATAAAATCTTTTTTTTTTTCACAGTAGCATATATATTATATGCTTAATATTTCTAAAGCAAGATAGTTCTTGTGGAACAAAATAGTGGACACTTGCTAATGTAGAAGCAAAAAAAAAAAAGATATCGAAATATTCTCTGGAATGATCCTCACAGTGAGTTGCTTTTTAACCCTAACATATCCAATCGTTGATTTAAAAAATAGTTTAAAAAGAAGCTGACTATCTGAAGAAGTACGTCTACTTGAATGCCAACAATGATCTACATATGATGAATGATTACTGGGAATGTCTACGATTGAAGAAAAGGTATAATACACAGTTATCCCGGAAGAAGTGATAATACCAGGATCTACAGTACTCTCCAAGAGATATTTAAAGGATTTAGTACTCGAGAAAATCTCCTGAAGGGCGTGTCAGATTATCTCCTGCTTGTGTGAGGGATGACAAGTTTTCTTCGTGGGAGATCGGAGAATGTTCTTCTTCATAGTTGACTTTGTTACTACGGCAATCATTGACGTTAGACATTTGTAGTTAGAGTCATATTTGTATAATATTGTAAAATGGACACTCCCCTCCTTTCTGTACGACAAGCTATCAGAGAAAGCTCTTCGGGTTGTGTCTGCGAGCGTCTCGTGCCGCTCGCACTTTTGTTTAGAAGTTATTGTAATTAATGATATCGCTCCAAGCTGTATCCATAACGAACCCACTTTTTTTTCTTAGAAATCTTGTACGCAAACATCGATGGCTGAGAAGTGTTGTAACAATTATAAATAAAATATTTAAAATGTTTGGGTTTTTTTAGTGTGTTTTCTTGGTCACATCATAATTCACATACACACATTGATAAGTCTTCTCTTATCAACAAATATATAAATAAAATAATATATTTTTAATATATCACACATAGAGAGAGATTTTAAAAAATGTCTTTGTTTGTTGACTTGACCACTTCATAACTCATTGGAAAGTGATCAATAAATAAATTTGATGATTTTTTTAAGATCGTCGAATGTAGAATTGTTTATGTGTGGGTTGTCTTGATCATTTTAGACTTCATTGAAACATGATCATTACACGAGTAGAAGAAATGTTCTTATTTGAAGATGGCGTATTTTCTCTATATCCGTTGTTTATAGTTTCATTCTCAGATAGTTCAAATATTGCTGCAACATATTTAGAAGAAACAAACACACTAAGTCATTATAAAATTACAATTATATAATTTTAATTGCTATCTAACCCTAAATTTTAAATTACATTAGTAACTTATGATTCTTATCCTATATGCTATCAAATTTATCTCTGCAGACCTTACTGCAATGATAAAAATGATCTGATGAGAAGGTTCCTCACTAATGAGCCAAGCCCTCTCATCTAATAATTTCTATCACTTCAGTAAGTTCTGCAAATTTATTTTTTATAAGAAATATATATAAGAAACATAAACACATTTTTACTTTGCACTAAAGCAGCCCATATATCGCTAAAATTGAATAAAAACAAAGCATTTCGTTTCATCACCCCAATACAGAATGTGCAACAACATCGGTGTTGGTAAATGTATTATCACCATCATATAACGGTCTGTACTGGGCTGATGAACCTAAATGCATTGTTTTACTCATTTTTAGCGAGAAATCGGCCTTTTTGCTGGAAAAGAACGTTATGCTGGTGATAAAGAAAATGCCAAAACACACCAGTTCTGATAAATTCATGAGGGCCATAGCCCGAAACCAAGGTATAGAGGTTGAATTTTGCCTAAAATGGCTAAATCTGGTGTTGAGATACAATCTTCATCATCCCTATAACGTTCTGTACTGGGGTGGTTACCCAAATACATTGTTTTATTCTTCTTTTTTTTTATGAAAGAGGTGTCTTTTTGGTACATAAATACCATCCTCCCTAAAATTTATACCGCATTAATTTATGTGCACAAATAGGCATTTCTTGGTTTATTTATCATCAAATAAGACGCGATATCCCTACAAGGGATGCTTGCGTCAAGAAACAACACTAAATTTAGATACTATATTACATAAACAATTGAATAATTACATGGTTTGGGTAGAGTTTAAAGAATAAAAGAAAGAAAAGGACAATAAAATCATGCTTGAATTCACAACCAACAAATGAAACAAACACAAATAAATATACATAGTTTGGTTGATAAATATATTTATAAAGTGTCTAAACAAAACATTTACTTGTTATTCTTTGTGTACAGAACTTCTATTCAATAATACACAATAAATTAATTTATAGTATCAGTTTATCTTTGTTATATTTAAAGATTTTTATAAATAAAACATCACTCTAAACACTGTGTCGGAAGATTGCTAATGGTTTGTGAGTTAAGCTACAAAATTGTCCACTTCAAAATAACGTGAATTACATACTACATCAATTGAAATTTCATCCCAAATATAAAGTAACAACTTCCAAAAATAACTACATATGAATTATAACTACCATTATAGCTCATCATCCAATCTATAAAAACTTGGAATTTACTCACACTCATCGATAAGACGCAAACTGTACCAGCAGAACAGGCAGAACAGAATTATATGTAAATTTTGTCAACTAACTGGCCAATACCTTGCTAGAATCTCTACCATAAATATGTTCTGGGTAATAAAGCAGATGTAAGAGTTTAAAGTAATCCATTTATTATAATGGGGGAATTTGCCTTTAAGGTATTTGCATAGATATCCAATAACGTTATATACAAGAGTAGTCATAGAGAAATTTTTATAACATCCTATCAAGATTATCAACGAGTGTTTACTCACCAAGGTTTATAATATCTTTTTTTTTTTTCATTGTAGACAACAGAATTCCAAGAACTCCACGCACATGTGCGAGAAAATCCCGTGGTCGACCCCTAGCAGACTCCAGCGATAATGACAGGGGCACCAAGGAATTTCCTGGCTAGGTGTTGTAAAGAACTACTTTGACAATATGTAAATAATTATTCTACTTCCAACCTCACTGTATATTGGATCTGAATTGTTGCCCTTGTGAGGATGTACCTACATAAAGGAAGCTTTGAATATTTTAAAACTAACGATAAAAGATAAGCGTTGACTTTTTTTTATTGAATCTTATATCTGGAAAGCTTACGACCCAAAAGCTTTCCCACAGGGCATATAAGTAAAATAAAATTACATAGAAACTTATTATACAAGGTACGATCAAAAGTAACCGAACTTTTTAAAAAACAAAATTTTAAATAAAACATAAAAAAGAGGGAGCTATTTTAGAATAAAGCCTAAACAACATATAAGACTGACAACACTGGTAATAGCGCATGCGTAAATCTCATTGTAGGAAGATATTCTTTGTTTATCGCTCACGTCGGATCTTGTAATGTCGGTTTTTGAATAAAGAGCTATAATGAAAATTTGTTCCAAATGAAATAAATCTTTTTCTGAGACATTATAATTGTTCAAAAGGAAGCGTATATGGAGATGAAACAATCTCAATAACACAAGTACACACATTTATGGTACTGTAGATTTAAAGTCAGAGTATCGAGGATGATCCAAGGTCAGGACGTCTCTAAACTTCGACGACGGAAAACAACATCCAGCAAGTTTGTGATTGGATTTATACTAATAGAAACAACTATTGAAACGATAGCATAAATAGTTGTAATTTTATATAGTAACTACCAAAGCATCATTCATGAACATTTAAACACGAAAAAAACTTTGTATTCATACTTTGTTCCACGACATCTCACCGTACAACATGAACAGATCATTAGTTTGTAATGATTTAAGTCAAATGGCCGAAAAATTTAAAAAACAATAATAACTTTACATGAAACTTATTAGTGTGTTATATTTATTATCCACAAACAAGGGGAAACAGCCACTTAAATGGCACATTCCGAGTTCATCTCGGAAGAAAAAAAAAGTTCGTCTTGATCGATCAAAGATAAAAGTGATGTTTTTTTTACTACCGAGGAGTTGTACATTATAATATTATTTCTTTGGAAACTTGTATCGATAAAAACATATACAAATAAATATTTGAACGCCTTAGAGATTCAATACGAAGGAACCAGCTCTTTCACAGTCACAACAATGAAAGTTATTTCATGACAACGCCCCTACTCATAAAGCCCAAAAAATTAATAAATCAAATGATTTAACCTTTATATTGTGAGATAACCTTACAACAAATGATATAACCATTAAAAGTTTCGATTACTTTTTGATTGTACATTATATGCTTGTAAAAAAATATTTCTTAAAATATGATTTTCAAATATGTTAATTTTTATTAGAAAATAGAGTTGTTCAATTTTTTTTTTTTAAATAAACTCGTATGCAAATTCTACTTCTATACAGTTTCCATATATAATCAGCTTCTATAAATTTCAACTTTATTCACATATTGGCCAGAGGATGATCTTTTGGCTAGAAGATCGCCACTTCAACGATTAAAAAATAAATAAACTTAACGCTAACCTATCTCGTTATTTTGTTTTTAACTATTTTCAATCGACTTTTTCTTTGAACTCTTAATATTTCAAGCCTATCTAAAGAAATGGGTAGGTACATTCGCAATTTACTTTACTTATATGTAAATAAATATATGTTTATGACGTTTCAAGAAGAATTTATTGAGAATCAACAAAAAAAAAATAGCTTGCCAAAAGGCTTTAGGCTTGAAAGCTAATATTTTTTTAAACCTAAAAGATAAGGTATTGTGAGCTAATTTCTTGATTCTTAATATTTATATAATAAGACCTATAAATTTATTTTTATATAATTGATAATATACACTGGCTACAAAAAGAATTGCATAACTTATAAACACTTTAGCAAATTTTGAGAAATTTCACATACTTAATAGGAAACATTGAGGTATGTAAATAATCAATTTTCTGAAACCGTAACTAGAACCTATATGTGCATAAAATAGCCTTATTTATTGATGAAATGGTATTTGAATAGCCATCTAGTGTATCATTAATTAAATTTATCTTGTTTTTTTATTATTAATATCTCATATTTAATCTATAGAATACCAAGGTAGAAAAAAAGTCATACAAGCAAATTTTCGATTTTACAAGAGGCAGAATCATAGGCCTCAGAGATGGTGAAATTTCGACTAGAGAAATTTCTAAGAAAGTAGGCTTCAAACGAAGTACTGTTGTAAGGATTTGATATCAGTGGTCAGAGGAAAAGTTCAAGAAAACCTGGCTCAGGTCGTCCTAGAGTAGCAACATAGTTGTTAGTGATAGTTGTAGCATACATGACAATAACTTTACCAATGATTCAAGCAGCTCTACATTTTTAGAATGAATCTTGACTATCATTAGGCTCAAGAATGGATTCTTTCAAATTTTCTGAAGAATCCAGTTTCAGTTAGGAAGCTCATGATGTCAGGATACATGTTAGACGTAGGCCCCAAGAAAGATCCCATCATAAGTGTATTATGGAAAGGCATACAAAAAGAACCCCTGGCTTCATGGTGTGGGGTGGCATTAGCTACGAAAGTAGAACCTTTTTAGTCTTTATTCAAGGCACAATGACTGCTAAGTTATATATTGCAGATGTATTTCAATCTGTTGTATTACCATTTTTTTAGCAGACTGATAATATCATTTCCCAACAAGTAATGTCCGTCCACATAATTCCAAAATTTCACTAGCCTTTCCTTCAAAATATTAACATTTCCAATCATAAATAGGTTGACTTTGAGAACAACTAAAGCGAGGAAGCCGCGTGAAACACAATGAGCCTCTGATATATCTGCATTAATGATTGTTTTTGAAAGTTTTTGGCTTTTGTAACGCCCATCCCCCCTTCTTCCTTCTTTGGAGTCATGAATAATCGCTCTACAAAAATCAAGCATCAACTACCAACCGTTTCCGAATACATCCCTGACAGTCAGACATCGTATTTTCGGAAAAGTAAAATCCTCTGCATTACATATAAATAATAAGCCAAACAGCTTCCGAGACTGATTTTATTTCTTTATTGTATATTCATATCAAGCTTTTGGGTGATACAAACCCATCTACCGGAGTATATGACAAAAGGCGTCAAACACTCCTATAGAAGGGTTTATGATATCCGAAAGTGCTTGAGATGGATATATAATAAAGAATTAAACTTACCCTTAGAAGCCTTTGGCTTAGAATTTATAGACATCGTGTTTATATATAGATATACATGTATAAAGATAAAAGAGTGTTGAGGCGTCATCTTTGACAAAACCTCTCAATCTTCATGATCATGAGTACTTCTGTAATTCAAGAAATTAAACTATTGAAATACTATTTACTGCCCTTATTGCTATGAAAACTCTATTGTGAGGGCCCGGCTCATCAGTGGTGAACCCCCTCAGCGGTTTCACCAGTTTATTCTACAATACCGCTTTTTAGATATCTAATATTTGCATCGTACAATGCTCTTCCGCAAAACAATTTAAGTTTCGCTTAAATTGAACACAAGGCAACAACGCGCAATCTATGAATCTATTATAGCACGAATTTCTATTTTCAAATAAAAGACCAAAAAAAAATCACTTCCGAGTATGTTTGACTACTATGAAATATCACACAAATCCAGGTTGGAGAATAGCCGAGCTAGCTGGCAGAGGCGGCATCAAAGGTCGCCAGGATGAGAACGCCGCTAAGAGGTCCATCACCAGAAGAACGGTCCAATCAGTGAACGACCAATTAAGTCATCTCGCAGCTGTCGGTCTGGGATTGGTGGCTTGTCACACGACCTTTCCCACGTCAGGATGCTCAAGACATTACAAGATGTTCTTCAAACCAAGTCTCGACATGGCAAAACATTTTATTATAATCCTTCTCATCCCAAAGAGATGAAGGCTAATTCTCACAATAACCACATTCGTTTGTTTAAAACACGAAAACTAAATTTAGAACAATTTCTTTATTACGATTAAACTAGGCAAGTTTTCAAACCAAAAGACTTTTCTTCATAGCTCTAATACGAATTGTGCATTCATTTGTTCATTGTATCATTTGTTCCTAAGATTCAGGTCAATTTTTGGAATAGAAACATCATTTTCTTTATTTTTGTAAGAGCGATAGTGCTATCCTTGTGGAGTCCTGGCATATATCTTCAACAGATATCTCTTCAGGATGGTCAATAGACGATCCCAGGAGTAAATGTTCTCTCTGCAAACTTCCATCATACACAATATGTTACTAGAAATAAAAATATAGCATAAAGTTGCGAGAATATTGAATTCATCAAACAGAATTTGGTTAAAATCTACAGCTTTCATAACTCCTCTCATGGGATGTTATGAATTCAAAGCCACCTCTGTATGGATGAAGGCCATAGCTTGAAACCATGGTCTACAGGTTGTA
Source organism: Cordylochernes scorpioides (assembly GCA_030710605.1). NCBI lineage: Eukaryota > Metazoa > Arthropoda > Arachnida > Pseudoscorpiones > Chernetidae > Cordylochernes > Cordylochernes scorpioides. The sequence goes on from CP092876.1 coordinate 33,979,422, forward strand.
TTTTTGCCTGAATTTGCTAAAACTGATGTTGTGGAGTCGACCTTAAGGACTAGATTCTTGGTGAGAATAGAAAAACACATTTTTATATGTTCCAAAAGAATCCCCTCTCCCGTAATAAAATAATTCGAGCAAAGAACCTTTTCTTCATCACAACCATAAGTCCTGTACTGGGGTGAAAAGCAAAAATACATTTTTCGAATTATTTTATAACGAGAGAGATGCCTCTTTTTGGAACACAGATATAAAAATGTGTTTTCTTATTCTGACCAAGAATCTAGTCCTTAAGGTCGACTCCTTGACAAATTTTAAGTGGCGTATAAAAAGTTATGGATCATTAGAGGGAATTTACCTATGGAGTGAAGCAATGATTTACGGGTAAATTTCATAAAGTCTTGATAAAGCATAGCACCCTCTATTTATAGAGAACAGTTTGAAATAGAGTAAATTCCAGACATTATGTTTTTTTTTTTTAACATTCGTGGTGCTACATTTGCATGGTGCTAGCTGTTTTCTCAACAAACCAATACATAAAAGCTTATACTAAGACATATAGCTTTATTCATAGGTTTAAAACGGAGTCCTCAAAGCAAGAGTAGAAAAATTAAAAACACACACACACACACACACAAAAGCCTTTATTAAGGAAAAATTAAAAACACTATTTTACATTTAATAATAATAATAATATGCATATGAGATAATTATTCTATACAGAAACTAATTAATTCAAGTTGTCTCGTGTACGGATTTGTAAGATAAGTTCAAGAAATATGAATATATAAAATTTAAATGAATAGAAGATAAAACTGAGATATTTACATGTGGTACATGCATACAAGAATTTTTATTAAGACATCGTTTACAAAAATTCTTCAACCGAAGAACCGGAGTTTTAAAATTTGAAATGGAACTTGTAAACTGTATGTATTGTATGCTTCGCCGGACTTGGATTATTTTCTCTATTTTCCCCTATATTTGCAAATTATGATGACAATAATGAACCCAATTTTTAAATTATCTACACAACAATCTCGTTATAAATGTATATTTAATATCATAAACTTGTTTATAACATTAATAATGCTCAAAGTTTTAAATCCTAATTGTTTCCACTGTGGTTACAACAGCCTAAAATACACATATTTTCAAATGATGTTATAGCTAGATTTGACTGCCTATACAACAACAACAAAAACTTTATTAAGACCTTTTAGTCTTATACAGATTCTCTAAGCAGAAATGTAGGATACATGCTGTGGTGTATTTAGAATTTAAGGATCAGACATTTATTTAAGCTACTAAAGATTTAATTGTCTTTACAGCACAAGCTACATTCTAATAATAAATAATAATAACTGCCTATGCAAATTCTGCATTCCGGTCAATGGTCACAAATGATTAAATAGTAAATACTATGAATACACGTCAGCTCCTTCCCCTCCTTCAAAATCCAAATCTTTCAGGAGGTCTCCTATCCCTCATAGGATACCTTCGCTGAGGCGTCCTATCCTGGTCCGAAGCTGCGGGACCGGGCTCCTCTGGTGCAGGGATTCCTGGAGAGGAGGGAATGTTCTCTTCACTGGGAGAGGCTGGAATCTCCACAGAACCATCCTCTGCACGGCTCTCATCACTTGGACACTTTATCAGTTGCTCCGGCAGAAATATCTCGGGAGCCGGACTAGGCACGATGTAATTCTTTCTCAATTGGCATACGTGCCGTCTCCATAATCTGCCGTCATTTAGTTTAACCGTATAAAAACACTTCCCCAGTCTCTTTATAATTTTTCCCTCCTTCCATTTGTTTGGACCCAGAAAGTCTCTGACCAAGATATTCTCGTCCTCCTCAAAATCAGGGGAATATCCCTTTTTAAATCCTGGTTTGACTTCCAATTTTGGCTTCAATAGGTTCCACTTAAATTTAAGCATCCGCTTTAAAAAAAGGACTGCTGGGGCTTCCCTAGTGCTCGAATGTGGTACTGTTCTATATGTGAACAGAAAATTTGCCAAACTCTTATTTAATTCTTCATTTCTCATATTCTTTAAGCCTCTTTTCAGAGTTTGTACAAAACGTTCTGCCAAACCATTGGTAGCTGGAAAATAAGGAGCAGACCTCAAATGATGAACTCCATTTGATTTAAAAATATATTTCATTTCTTCTGAAACGAATTGAGGGCCGTTATCCGTGACCACTTGGTCAGGAATACCATAGCGCGAGAATAAGTCTCTCAGAACTCGGATAGTATTTCCCGCGGTCGTGGAATTCATTATAATAACTTCCGGCCACTTTGAATAACTGTCAATGACAATTAAGAACATTCTGTTCATGAATGGACCCGCGAAATCCAAGTGAATTCGATACCATGGTGTAGGAGCAGATTCCCACCTGTGAACACTTTCTTGCTTTAACGTATGGTTATTTATATTACACTCTCTGCAGACTCTAGTAATTTCCTCTATTTCACGATCTATTCCAGGCCACCAAATAAAATTTCGCGCTAGTGCTTTCATTTTTACAACACCTAGATGTCCTTGGTGCAACTCAGCTTTAATTTTCGCTCTGAATTTCCTTGGAATAACTACTCGTGTTCCCAAAAGTAGGATTCCTTGCTCTACAGTTAACTCTTCTCTTCGCAAATAAAACGAGAGCAATTCGGTATGTGATGGCTTATCTTTCCAACCATACAATGTGTTCTGGTATACTATTTTCAAGATTGAGTCCTTGCAAGATTCTCGCCTAATGTGACTCGATGTGAGCGGCAATTCTTCACATTGTTTAATCATGTGAACTGTATTTACAGCATCTTCTTCCATTTCTTCATATTGTTTCAGTGGCAATCTAGAAAGGCCATCGGCATTGCCGTGGTCTCCAGTTTTCCTGCACTCAATTGTGAAGTTATATGAAGACAAGTTCAATGCCCATCGCTGTAGTCGTGCAGACATGTTCGATGATATTTCCCGCTTGGGGTTTAGTATGTGGTGCAAGGGTTTGGTATCAGTTATTAATTCAAATTTTCTTCCAAAAAGGTAATTGTTAAATTTCTTTAAAGCCCAAATTATACTCAAACATTCCTTATCAATCTGTGAATATTTCTTTTCAGCCTGAGATAAGGTCCTTGAAATAAAATATATGGGGCGTTCATTTCCGTCGACATCAATTTGAGACAACACAGCACCGAGTCTGTAGCTGCTTGAGTCACACGACAGACGGATAGGTAATTTAGGGTCGTAAGCGATCAATATTTGATCTGAAGAGATGATTTCTTTGATTTCCCTAAAAGCCTTTCGGCATTCTGTTGACCAATGCCATTTTGTTCCCTTTTTTAGAAGAGCATATAAGGGCGATAAAACATCTGCAGCGTTTCTGATGAATTTGTGATAATAGGTAACTAATCCCAAAAACGCTCGTAACTGGGTTACATTTAGTGGTTTTGGAGCATCCAAAACAGCCCTTATCTTATCATTTATTTTATGCAAACCCATTTTATCGATCACATGACCGCAATATTCAAGACTTTCTTGAAAAAATTTGCATTTGTCTCTGTTAGCCTTGAGGCCATATTCATTTAATCTATTTAAGACTGCCTCCAAATTTCCAAGATGGTCAGCCTCTGACTCTCCGGTAATTAGTATATCATCTAGATAGACAAGAGTTCCTGGTATGCCGGACAATATTTGTTCAATTATTCGCTGCCATATTGCTGGTGCAGAAGCAATGCCAAAAGGAAGTCTATTATATCTATAGAGTCCTTTATGGGTATTTATTACAGCCATTTCTTTTGATTTTTCGTCCAATTCTAATTGCAAATATGCCTGGGACAAATCTATTTTACTAAAATTTATTCCTCTTCCGAGAATGGCAAAAATGTCCTCTATTTTAGGTAGTGGATATTGATCAATTTTAAGGACAGGATTTAGTGTTATTTTAAAATCTCCGCAAATACGGACATGGCCATTCTTTTTCATTATAGGCACTATAGGCGTAGCCCAATCGCTTCTTTCTATTTTTGTGATTACTCCTTGGGCCTCAAGATTTTCCAATTCTTTTTCAATGGCGTTTCTCATTACATAAGGAACATTTCTCGCCCTGAAAAATCTAGGATTAGCATCTTTTCTAAGAATTAGATGCGCCTTATGATCCTTAATTACACCTACATTTGAGGTGCCAAAAACTTCTGCAAATTTATTTACCAAAGAGGAACATGTTGTTTCTTGGACTAAATTTATGTCCGAGAATTTTAAAAATTTAGCAGGCAAGCACTTGATCCAAGTAGTGCCAAGCAATACAGACCTATTTGCTTCAGTTATAATCAAAGGAAGAGTTTTATTTGCCTCTGCTACGAACACTTCTCTTTTGCCAATAACATCAATCTTCGTATTTGAATATGATTTAAGATGTAAATTTATAGGAAATATTTTCTTATTCCACAATTTCTTATATAAATTTATTGGCATTAATGTGTGACAACTACCTGTATCAAATTCAAACTGTATATTTTTGTTGTCCACATTTAGAGTAATAAAATATTTTCCATTTTTACTTGCTTCAACCACATTTATTTTTCTAGTAGCTTTTGATCCATTCTGTATTTTTGCATATTTAGTTTTTCTATTTTTACAAGCCGGCTTTATGTGTCCAATTTTTCCACATTCATGACATTTTGCGTTTTTAAAAAAGCATTTATTTGATAGATGATTATGTCTACCACAATGAGAACATGCACTATTTAATTTTTTAACATCATGAACATTTACATCTGCATAATCTACCTTTTTCATTGATAGTAAATCTCGTTCTGCGGCTTCGTATGATAATGCAATTTCGTAAATTTTGTCTAATGTTGCGTCATCGCCTTCTTGCAATAGGCGTTTCTGTAGATTTTCGGATCTAACGCCAACCACCAATTTATCTCGTAGCATTTCATTTAACATGCTTCCGAATTTACAAGGCTCTGCTAGACCTCTCAATGTTGCCATAAATTGAGATATCGTTTCCTCTTCTTGGCTTGATTTAAAAAAATTATATCTAGCTGGTATCACTCTAGGTGTAGGTGCGAGATGTTTATTTAGAAGTGCTACTATTTCATCAAATGACTTCGTTTCCAGTTTTTCAGGCGCTGCCAAATCTTCGGCCAATTTAAATAACTTTGGGCCTATCACCGCCAGTAAAACTGGTACTTGTTTAGCTAACGAAGTATCATTAGCAGCAAACGCAAAACGTGAACATTTCACGAAAATTTCGAAGTCTTGATCTGGCGTAAAAGCAGGAAATGGAACTATATTTGACATCATTAGACTTACTTTTTTATCCTCGTCGCCAGCTGTGGTGTATTTAGAATTTAAGGATCAGACATTTATTTAAGCTACTAAAGATTTAATTGTCTTTACAGCACAAGATACATTCTAATAATAAATAATAATAACTGCCTATGCAAATTCTGCATTCCGGTCAATGGTCACAAATGATTAAATAGTAAATACTATGAATACACGTCACATGCAGGAAAAACAGTAATAGTACCTTAATGGTAATATGATATTTATATACAGGAAAAATAAATTAAGACAATCAAGCTAATAGATTAGTCTGGGTAAATTGGAGTAAAAGAGATTTATTATACATGGATTTACCACGGATTAAACGCAAATGAAGATAATTGAAAGTAAAAGCAAAATAATATTGTGTGTGATAATGAAATTTATATACAAGAAAACCCAATTAAGACAATTAAGCTCATAAACAGATTTGAAAGGATAAATCCGAGGAAAATAAAAAAGATACAAAATAAAATAATGAAAAAAGCATTGGAATTTATATATGATACATACGCTAAGATTTTTCGTATTAATATAAAAATTCCTCAGCCTACCTATACAAGATTACATATATTAGCTAATCCTCTATATGTCCATATTTCCATATAGCCTGACAGTATTTTTCACTATTGATCTTCAATATGGAAATTTTTATTGCTTATATATCCTTATTATACAAAATGTACTTGTGTGTTGTTGTTGTTTATTCCTCAAGTCGTTTAAACGATCTCCATTAGGTTCCATTGTTTCAGCTTTTCTATTATAGTCCTGGGGTTTTTCCAGAGGTCTTTTTTGGAGTATTTGATACAATTCAATAGATGTTCAGGACTGACAGGCTGGGAATTGCATGAATTGTGTGTAAATAGGGAGTCTATTTAGATGAAGTTGTAGTCTAGTATTTCCTACTTGTACACGCTTGTACATTTGTACGGGCTTGTCCGGCGGTATATATATATACATTGCCACGTGGAAAATTAGGGAAGACCAGCTTCGGGATGAGACAACAATTTATTTTAGGCAAGAACAAACTATGAGTGATAAACAAAATATAAGCAAAAGAGGGAAGTGTACAGAGTATAGAAAAATATAAACATAAAAAATAATACTCTGTTGATAAAAATAAATAAATACTTTGTTACATAGCTCCTGCCCTATGGAAGCTGTGACCCACAGCTAGCAATTATTGTAGTTACTGACATGGATCTGACGTGTCAAGGATTCCATCGAAGTCTTGGAACTTTGTCCCTAGTACCTTTGCGTCTTTTTCTTGCGGCGTGAAGAGCGGCTTTGCCGTCGTATCGTCTATAGGGACATCATCATCTTGGAGGGAAGTCTTGGCTTTGACACGTCGGTGGAATCCTGGACCCAGTCTCCGAAAATGTAGATCACAGCACCCATGGCCTCTAGGTCTTTTCGGCGATTTTCAGTTGTCTTCCCTAATTTACCCAGCATCTCCACCAAAATGCCACGTGGAAAATTATGGAAGACCAACTTCGGGATGAGACAACAATTTATTTTAGGCAAGAACAAACTATGAGTGATAAACAAAAGATAGCAAAAGAGGGAAGTGCACAGAGTATAGAAAAATATAAACATAAAAAAATAATATTTTATTACAATATTACGAAAATGATTTTCTGCTGTTTTTGGAATATTATTGAGGTATATAGAATTATTACTTGCTGATTGATATAGAGAATTAAGCATTTGATTAAAGTTGGTATACATGAGTATTTATATTGTAGATATTGCAATGCAGTCGTGAACAGAATTATAAAAATAGTTTTTAATCACAATTTGCTTTATGTTGATGAAAATAACTAAGGAAGAAATACCTGATTTGAGGCGTCAAGAAGAAAATAAAATATTACATATTTACATATCTACAAAAGATTTGAGTTGAGCCGGCCTGCGGGAAACAACAACAATAGGCTTATATAGGGAAAGCGGAACCTCTGGCGATCGACTTAACAGAGTATTTTGTTCTAGAAATTATAATTTTATAAAATATAATTTTTATATAACATATATATACTTGAATAGGAAAGATACAGAGAATATTAGCATGGGGCTTCTGCCTCGCCATGACACGTAAAATAGTGAAGCGTTCCATTTTAACATTTGTAAATTTGATATTCGAGAGATACTGACCGCCATGTTTTGTCTGTAAGCATTATTCAAGAAACTCAAGTGGATAGAAAGTTTCCAGAAAAATGTTGGATGTTATTTTCAAATATTATTTTTAATCTTTTTTATTATTATTATCCCTAGTATACACGTAGTATAGGCCATGATAATCATGGTGGGTAAAAGTAGGCGACTGTTTTTACTGTAAGTGCACCACATGTCTACTCGTGTGAAAAGCAGTTCGACTTTGTACTTACAAATGTTATAAATAAATTAACACAAAGCAATAACGCGCCATCTATACATATAAAATAAAAGGATTTAAAAGCGCGAATGTTTCTTTTATACATAAAACGAACTTCTACTGTCCTTACTGCGATGAAAAAATATATTGGGAGGGCTTGGCTCATCAGTGGTGAACCCTCCCAGCGGCTTCGCCAATTTAATCCACCAGACCGCTTCTCAGAGCTCTAATACTGTATCGGATCATTCTGCTTTTATATGCTACACTGAAGGATGGAATCTTAGAAATGGTTTTCAAGTAAACTATGGACATAAGCTTATAGGACAGTAGAATTACATTCAAATATTTGCTTCGAGCAATGCTCTTCAGCAAACTATAAAGACAAGGTATGTTAGAAATAAATTAACACAAAGCAATAACGCGCCATCTATACATATAAAATAAAAGGATTTAAAAGCGCGAATGTTTCTTTTATACATAAAACGAACTTCTACTGTCCTTACTGCGATGAAAAAATATATTGGGAGGGCTTGGCTCATCAGTGGTGAACCCTCCCAGCGGTTTCGCCAATTTAATCCACCAGACCGCTTCTCAGAGCTCTAATACTGTATCGGATCATTCTGCTTTTATATGCTACACTGAAGGATGGAATCTTAGAAATGGTTTTCAAGTAAACTATGAACATAAGCATATAGGACAGTAGAATTACATTCAAATATTTGCTTCGAGAAATGCTCTTCAGCAAACTATAAAGACAAGGTATGTTAGAAATAAATTAACACAAAGCAATAACACGCCATCTATACATATAAAATAAAAGGATTTAAAAGCGCGAATGTTTCTTTTATACATAAAACGAACTTCTACTGTCCTTAAATTGGCGACACCGCTGGGAGGGTTCACCACTGATGAGCCAAGCCCTCCCAATATATTTTTTCATCGCAGTAAGGACAGTAGAAGTTCGTTTTATGTATAAAAGAAACATTCGCGCTTTTAAATCCTTTTATTTTATACTTACAAATGTGTCAGAACCCCGTTTGGTTACTTGACTCGCTGGTGGGATTGGACTTTTGCAAGAATCGGGAGCCATTAAAGCATTTTTTTAAATCATAAAAAAAGTTCCCAATGCGGGATTCGATCCCGGGTCATAGTGGTCGAAAACCAACGGTTTAGACCATCCTTCCACCGACCCCCTTTTTATTCTATGATTGTAATAATCTGTGACTTGAAAAATGTGGTGTCATGAATACAACAACAACAACAAAAAAGCCTTTATTTAGGGTCACTGACCCTATACAGGATTCACCAGAGGTATGCATAAGAACAAAGCAGTGAGACAACGGAAATAGCGATATATACAGAGTAAAAAGAGAAAGAAAAAAAAAAACAAGAAAAGGAAAAAAAAAAATAATAAGAAGAAAGAGGGAAGCAAGAAATCAACACAAAAAGAGTAGCAGTAAGAAAGTGAGGAGTGAGTATCACTTGGCCTTCTTCTGAGATATGGACTTGTGGAAACCATAAAACGCCGTAGCAATATACTTATTCTGGGTCATATTGTCAATTATTGATGGAAGTGAAGCACAGAGTTGCCCAGTTTTGAGCATAAGGGTTCTTCTTTCTTCTTTCAGAGCAGAGCAATCAAAAATATAGTGAGTGATTTCATTTTGTAGTTTTGAATTACAGAAGGTACAAGTCGGGTCCTCACCGCAGAGCATCTTGGTGTGGTTTTCTCTAAAAAAACTTGAAAGTATTCTAACTTGTGCGAGTAGTCTTACAACCGGGAAAGGAAAATCCCCTAAAAGGTATCCCTCCGTCATGAAAGATATGTGAATGTCTTTGTAGTGAGAGTATAGCTTAGATTTATCCATTCTTGTAAGGTCGTTTTGTATAGATTGGTCTGCCGCTGTTTTTAAGAGCCCTGTAATCGCGCTCCTCAGCGTTTCAGGGTCATCACAGGAAACAAGTGCAGGGGATCCATTATCGTTAAGCAGATTAGTGAGCTTTTTAATGAAACCGATGGGTGTGCCCGAAGCATTAGAGAGTTCCCGTGTTCTATTAAAACATATACGTGGCAATCTGTCACTGCTCATATTCAACACCCGCAGCCAATACTTCAGGGTTAATTTTAAGGCTGTTACACTCAATGAGATACGACCGGTTTCTAATCTGATTAGGTAACCTGGAGTGTATCTGGGCAGATTCAGGAACCTACGGATAAATATGTCTTGTATATTGTCCAGTAAGTCTTTATGCTCTGTTGCCCATAATGGAGCGGCATACATCAGGACAGCTCTCACTATTGTATCAAAGAGTTTGATTGATAAATTTATTGACTTTGCTTTTGATTTTATTAATATTGGGTGTGTGGCGTTAATTGCTGTAAGTGCTTTTCCTTTAAAGTAATTTGCCGGGTGAGTAGTTGTTATTGTTGGTGTCAGAGGGAATCCCAAGTATGTATATCTTGAAGTTATTGCTATGGGTTTATCATTCCAGAACCATCTATCCTTATTTGAGGGTTTACCTCCATTACGGAACACCATAATCTTTGACTTGGACTCATTTAGTGTCATTAAGTTCTCATCGAGATATTCTTTCAGTATTTTGATCTTCTTTTGAAGGTTTATCCTGGACTCACCTATAATTGCTATGTCGTCGGCGTACAGCAATAAATGGATATCTCCAAATTCTGGCAAATTTACACTCGGCAGGTCTGAGTTATTATAAATTTCGATTAAGTCCGTGATAAATAATATAAATAGCAGTGGGGAAAGTGGTTCTCCCTGGAGGACTCCCGAGTTTATCTTAATACTTTCCGTAAATGATCCCTTCCATCTGATAGCTATAGTTGCTTGTTCGTAGTAACTTTTGATCGTACTTATGAATTGGTAACTTATGCCTAGGTTGTAAAGTTTTTTCCAAAGTAGTGAGTGGGGTACAGTATCAAATGCCTTCCTTAGATCGACAAAAAAGACATATAGTTTTCCCCTCTTTTTTCTTAATGATAGTTGGATTAAAGTAGTTAGTGTAAATATGTGGTCAATACATGATCTTTCTTTTCTAAATCCCGCTTGGTTTTCGGGTATAACCCTTCTTCCTTCGACCCATTCCTCCAGTCGTGATCTTAGGATTGATGTGAAAAGCTTTGATACATTGCTAATCAGTGCAATACCTCGGTAGTTGGAGGGGCTGTTCTTATAACCGTTTTTAAAGATTGGGTGTATAGTGGAATTAGTCCAAATTGCTGGGTATTTTCCAGTCGTCATAACACTATTGTAGAGTTGTTTCAACAGCAGTATGTACGAATCAGGGAGTGTTTTTAATACTTCATTGGGGATGCCATCGGGCCCGCATGCCTTGTTACTCCTCAAACCAGCTATCTCCTTGTATATGTCTGCATTGGTTATCTCTGAGTCCAATATAGGATCGTTCTGAGAAATCACATTATGTAAATTACAAATTCTCAAATTTTTCTCTGTAGTCATTAGTTCGCGGTAAAAGTTCAGCCAGTCCTGTATAGATATTTCTCCTTGGATTATAGATGTGCTTTTGTAGAGCGCAATAGTTTTCCAGAAGGTCTTTGAGTCTTTAGCATTTCTGAGTATTTCCTGTTTTTCATTATCAAAGCCTTTCCTTTTTAGATCCAATAAAGCAAGATATTTCTTTCTGGAAGAAGCATAACATTCTCTGTCTTCCAATCTATTTGTTTTACGATATTTCTTCAGACTTTCTTTTGCCAGTTTTTTCATATCATAGCAGTCCTTATCGAACCACGGCTTAGATTTCCTGGGGCCGCCCTTAATTGAGTAGGTTATTTTTGCAGATGACATTGCTTCCAAAATTCGCTGATTGAAAGTGTATACAAGGTCATCGGAGGCTGGTATGTTTTTTTCCCGCAATTCTTCCAGTTTCATTTTAAACGTTGCGAGTCCATCGGCTGACCATCTATATCTCGTAATATTATAATCTTCCCGTTTGGTTTTTTTCTCATTGAAGTTTTGGCCTTTTATCGTTAAAACCAAAGGATGGTGGTCTGAGTACAGTTGGTCATCGACTTTGAAGTCCAGTAAAATTTGTAGTGAACCCTGTGAGAGTATGCAATAGTCAATAGTTGAAGAGCCTCTTTCGGATATGTATGTAAAATCTCCATCTTTATCACCTCTAGATCTTCCATTAACTATTGTCAAAGAATTATCTTCCAGGAAATCAAGAAGTTTATTAGACAGAGATGATATTATATGATCTTTAGCCCTTCTTTCCGATGTTAGGGGGAGCTGGAAATTAAGTGGATTGTGTAGTCCTCCCAACTTCCCAGTTCTGATGTTTAAATCTCCAAGTAAAATAATTTCTTTTCCATCTGCTATTTGCTTTTGAATGTATGTAAACAGCTTATCTAAGTTATGCAGCTGTATTTGGTTTGGAGGAAGGTATACAAATATTAAACAGATAACATGTTGGGGGGCTCTTGTGTTTGTTGATAAGAAAATAGATAACCAAGTGCCATCCTTTTCAGAACTCTCTACTCTATATTTCCCGCCTTCCCTAAAACCGACAATTATACCCCCTGACCCTCTTCCCCTTCCAGATTCTTTGGTGGCAGGTAATTCGATAATTTGATAATCTTTTAGTGTTATGTTAGTCCTGTTCAGGCACCATGTTTCAAGTAGAGCAAAAATTTCGTAGTTCTTTATGTGCTCGAGGAGTGGAAATATCGAAAGAATCCTATAGAAACCATTTATATTCCAACATATTATTTTTTCGGCGATGTCTCGCGAATTTTCAGAAAAATTTGCATTGTCATCGTCTTGAGAATCATATTTACATGTATTTATGTCGTAGTAACTTTCCGTTATTTGATTATGGGGCGGAGAATTAATTTGTGATTTTGATGTCGTATTTCTTCTATTTACACAATTGTTTCTACAAGGTTTTTGCTATATAGCAACTCCTGTGCTATCAACAACTTGGCCATTCATCACTTTACAGACTTTATCATTTACCAAAAGCTTGTTATCTCTCAACTTCGATTTTATTCCCCTTTCACCCAATTCTTTCCTTTTTGCAATTAGGATGCGCCGTTGCTCTCTAACATTTTTACTATAATCTTTACTTATCGAAATTTTAGTATCTCTGAGTTTGTAGGCATTTTTAAATATTTTTGCTCTATCAGCATAATCAGGCACCACAACAAGAACTGGTGCATTGGATCCGCGTGAAAGTCGGTGACATTTTGTTATTTTTAAATCGTCTCCGATTTCCATTTTATCTCTAATTATGTTTTGAATCTTTAAGTTGCAATCTGCCTGATTTTCGTCACCCTCCCTCTCAATACCATAGAACACTAGATTGGGCTCACGCAGTCTCGTCTCAAAAAATTCGACTCTAGCCTCCAGTTCATTTACCTTTAACGAATTACATGAAGCCAGTTTTTCGGTAGCCTGTTGAGACTCTATACATTTGGTTAGCTTCTCCTCTATATTGCAGAATCGCTTATCCCAATCGTCCATTCGAGTCTCTATTTTGGTAAGTCTGATGTCAATTCTCTCTCCTAGACTCTTTATTTCCGTCGCCATGTTCAAGATTAGCATTTTTAGCTCGCCATCTATTGATTCTCTCTCTCCTGAGTGTACTGACGCAGTCAAAGTAGTTTGCTTTTTGGTTGGGGGGCCTGGGTTTTGTTCAATGCCTGAGATAAATAATAGAGCCAGAATGATACATAGCAGTCTTTTTTGGTTACCAGATATATTCCCAGATGGTAAGTTTATATTTAGGCCACATTGTCTATCATTATCCCTTCGTACTGAGTTTTTTGCATAGTGCGTTACCTTGAGTAAATTTGCATATTTATTGTTGCATAACACGAGTACTAAGAGTGACAGTATTATCCCTTTCATAGTATAAGGCAAATATACACTGAAATATTAGTAATATAAACTATATTTACCGGAGCGGTGCTGCACGTGTTGTTTATTGTCCGGCCACCTAGCGGCGAATCCTCGGTGTCATGAATACATATAGGTGAGAGTTAATAGAAAAATGTTGTTAGAGAGATGTTATTAGTAATGTTTACTTAGATATATTTAGTAATTTATGTTCCTTGTACCATCAATAAAGAAGTTTTATAGTTTAGAAGTAATTATTGAGATCCACCAACAACAATATAATCCTAGAAGAAGAGGGACAACCTGCCTTATCGGAATCTCTGAGGCTTTCAATGAATGATATCTTATATTAGAAAATTGAAATTATTTTTATCATTTCAGTAAGTACAGTAGGAAAAGTTTATTAAAAAAGAATCATACGCGTCATAAATAGTTCGAATTTCCAATAACAGATGTCGCGCTAATACATCTGGTTTATGATGCACTATTGCGGAAGAGCGATTGCTCGAATCATATTATATATTTATAATTGTATGTAATTCTACTGTCCTCAAAGCTTATGTCCATAGTTCATCTAAAATACCCATTCCAAGAGTCTAGCATCAGTATCACTATAAAAGGTAGATCGAAAATGCAATATATAAGCGGTATGGTAGATTAAACTGGCGAAACCGCTGGGAGGGTTCACCACTGATGAGCCAGGCCCTCCCATTAATTTTTCCATTGAAGTAAGGGCAATAGAAATTCAAAAAGAATCTTACGCGTCTAAAATAGTTTCGAATTTTCATATCTTTTCTATATTAAATCTTATATTAATCCAAGAAAATCCAATCCTTATTGGTGTATTCCTATATCTTTCGAAAATATAGACTTCTATTGGCTAAAATCTACTGTTTATGATTTATTGAATAACATTTCAAAATCCTACTTAGAATGCCGCAGTCAATGTCAGAAGACGTTAGTAAAGACACATGTACCTAGTTACATACAGTATGGATGGCAGAATTAGTAAGAACCAATTATAGAACAACCAGAGTGGCACGTGACTTGACTGGGTTAGAGGAATGTTAGGAAACAATCGTCTGATTAGAGTGAATAATCGGCTGCGAAATTTTTGTTCGTTTTGTTCCTTTTTCAGACCATATAGAAACCCTTTTTGTGTCTAAAATTTCTTCTAAATTTTCTTTAATATTTATATTTATAAGAAAGAGATAGAGAGTATTTTGTTCATTTAAATAGGCTGGTTTTTATTTTTATAATAATGTCTCAATTTTATTTTCAATATACAAAATAGGCTAATATTGTATTAAACACCTAAAAAATGTGTAAATATTTGTGTGACTTTACAATATAAACTGGTGAACGTTATATTTACACATGTGAAAATACGTTTCTCCTACATAAGCAAACAACTCTAGACTTGTATACAGCATGTCGAGTTTATGAAAAGCGATTTTCTTAAGCTAAATTTCAAAAAACAACTATATCGAAAAAAACGGATTCTCCGTTTAAATAGGTAACAAAAAGCACACACAACCTGTATTCACGTTCTACAAACGAATAGGTAACAAAAAGAAAACATAATGTAAATATATTCTACAATGGGATAAGTAACAAAAGCATAATGTAGATACATTCTACAATGGGATAAGTAGAAAAAGCACATAAAATAGATAAATTCTACAATGGGATAAGTAATAAAATCACATAATGTAGATACATTCTACAATGGGATAAGTAACAAAAGAATTATGCACAAACAAGTTCCACAATGGGATAAGTAACAAAAGCACATAATGTAGATAAATTCTACAATGGAATAAGTAACAAAATTACATAATGTAGATACATTCTACAATGGGATAAGTAACAAAATTACATAATGTAGATACATTCTACAATGGGATAAGTAACAAAAGAATTATGCAGAAACAAGTTCCACAATGGGATAAGTAACAAAAGCACATAATGTAGATAAATTCTACAATGGAATAAGTAACAAAATTACATAATGTAGATACATTCTACAATGGGATAAGTAACAAAATTACATAATGTAGATACATTCTACAATGGGATAAGTAACAAAAGAATTATGCAGAAACAAGTTCCACAATGGGATAAGTAACAAAAGCACATAATGTAGATAAATTCTACAATGGAATAAGTAATAAAATTACATAATGTAGATACATTCCACAATGGGATAAGTAACAAAAGCACATAATGTAGATAAATTCTACAATGGAATAAGTAACAAAATTACATAATGTAGATACATTCTACAATGGGATAAGTAACAAAAGAATTATGCAGAAACAAGTTCCACAATGGGATAAATAACAAAAGCACATAATGTAGATAAATTCTACAATGGAATAAGTAATAAAATTACATAATCTAGATACATTCTACAATGGGATAAGTAACAAAATAATTATACAAAAACAAGTTCTACAATGGGATAAGTAACAAAAGCACATAATGTAGATACATTCTACAATGGAATAAGTAATAAAATTACATAATGTAGATACATTCTACAATGGGATAAGTAACAAAAGCACATAATGTAGATACATTCTACAATGGAATAAGTAACAAGATAATTATGCAGAAACAAGTTCTACAATGGGATAAGTAACAAAACCAAAGGTAGGCACACGTTCCACAATGATATTAGTAACAAAAAAATAATGAAGATACGCGCTCTACAATGGGATAAGAAACAAAATAAATCCGTTTTCTTCTATGTAATAAAATAGCAAAAACATAATGTAGATTACGCCTTCCCTAGTGAGATTTAGTATAAAAACACAATGTGGATACACGCCTTATATTATACAAGGGGATAAGTACTACATAACAATGTAGATACCCGTTCTACACACATGGTTGATTAACTAAACAAAGATAACCCATGTTCACCGATGTGGGATAAGTAACACAATGTAGATAACACCGTACAATGGGATATATTCCCGTGTGTGGAATCAGTAACAACCCCGGGTTCCCCGAAGGGAAAGTAAGTAGACATATAACACCAGTTAAACATTATTACCGGAAGATGTGAACACCGGAAGCTGTCCGGACAAGACGCCCGTGTCAGACGACACCGCGACAGGAAACGGTGACAATTAGTCGGCTGACATTATTTGTTTCTCAGCAAGGATGCCCCTCCCTCCATTCATAAGGACAGCACCAGTCCAAACATCCCAAGTCCAATATACTTCTTGCCTTCTGTAAGACTATTACGGCAGGCTTCAGAAGTTTCTTTTTGGACTAGCTAGCTTTCGATCAATGGATCTTTATCAACCCAATAACACTCATTTCTCTCCTTATTGGCCGTTGAAGGTCCATTGAACGCTTAACGATTTTGCGTGTCATCCTTGCGTAGGGGTTAATCTTCTCTGTATCGTTCCAATTTTAACATATGTACAGCCAAACAAGCCTGAAGGTCCATTAATCGAAAGCAAGCCACTCCAAAACAAAGAAACGCATCGCCTCCAAAATATTTCACATTCATTTGATTCGTTTTCCTACTTTTCAACCTGAGCTATTATTGGCATGTTCTTGCATCTCGAATTCTTTATTGAGGACTTCCCTATAAGTATCAATGTCAAATGTTCCACTTCAAATCGAATTTTCAATTCTGGCATAAAGATGTTTGATTTAAAATATGTTTTTTAACATTATCATTTTCTACAAGAATGTCCTATCTTTCTATAATTATTCCTAGTACACGTAAGTACAGACCATGATAATCATGGTGGGTAATTTAGTGACTGCTTTTACTGCAAGTGAACTGCATGTCTACACATATAGGAAGTTATATGTAATAAGCAGCAAACTTCCTTGAAAAAACCTTTGTAAATTCAAAATAACATTCATTGTCAAAATTAAAGGAAGTTGTACCTTTTAGCATGTATATCGTGATCAAGACAATAACTCTGAAAGATATTTGATACACAGTGACCTTTATTGAAATAACACGAGATAACTAAGTGTGAATAAAAAGAAATTGTCTCTTAAGTCAACCATAATCTCTTTATCCTATGTAGGAGAAGAAACATAGGTCGGGGAGAAGAGATTATTTATATAAGAAAATGATCTTTAATTAAAAAGACATATATTGGATCAAAATATCATTTATTTTACCAATATATCAGTTGGCTGAACGCCAACCTTTATCAAGGTGTTATAACATTTTAAAGTATGTCAACAACAAAGTTGAGAAAATCCAAACCCTTTCAATCTCTAATCAAAGCCGAATGGTATCATTCGACGTCGAATCTTTATACACTTCAATTATTTTTTAAAAAAGACACACTTTAAAATGTTATAATACCTTGATAAAAGTTGGCGTTCAGCCAACTGATATATTGGTAAAATAAATGATGTTTTGATTCAATATATGCCTCTTTAATTAAAGATTTATTTATGGATTGCTCTATTTTCAAATAGAAAAAGATCGTAAAAGCTTTCGGACATGACGCTCTAATACGGGTAGAAGTGTTTCTGTGTTTCTTCTTCTAAAATTGTCTCTGTCTCCTTCAAAAAAAAAAAAGACGGCCGGCGACATTTGAAGACTTTCTCAATTGTGTTACTTCTCCCACATCGGTGAACATGGGTTCTCTTTGTTTAGTTAATCTACCATGTGGGTAGAACGGGTATCTACATTGTTATGTAGTACTTATCCCCTTGTATAGTATAATTTTGTCGGCGATATTTGAAGACTTTCTCAATTGTGTTACTTATCCCACATCAGTGAACATGGGTTCTCTTTGTTTAGTTAATCTACCATGTTTGTAGAACGGGTATCTACATTGTTATATAGTACTTATCCCCTTGTATAGTATAATTTTGTCGGCGACATTTGAAGACTTTCTCAATTGTGTTACTTATCCCACATCGGTGAACATGGGTTCTCTTTGTTTAGTTAATCTACCATGTTTGTAGAACGGGTATCTACATTGTTATGTAGTACTTATCCCCTTGTATAGTATAATTTTGTCGGCGACATTTGAAGACTTTCTCAATTGTGTTACTTATCCCACATCGGTGAACATGGGTTCTCTTTGTTTAGTTAATCTACCATGTGTGTAGAACGGGTATCTAGATTGTTATGTAGTACTTATCCCCTTGTATAGTATAGTTTTGTCGGCGACATTTGAAGACTTTCTCAATTGTGTTACTTATCCCACATCGGTGAACATGGGTTCTCTTTGTTTAGTTAATCTACCATGTTTGTAGAACGGGTATCTAGATTGTTATGTAGCGCTTATCCCCTTGTATAGTATAGTTTTGTCGGCGACATTTGAAGACTTTCTCAATTGTGTTACTTATCCCACATCGGTGAACATGGGTTCTCTTTGTTTAGTTAATCTACCATGTTTGTAGAACTGGTATCTACATTGTTATGTAGTACTTATCCCCTTGTATAGCATAGTTTTGTCGGCGACATTTGAAGACTTTCTCAATTGTGTTACTTATCCCACATCGGTGAACATGGGTTCTCTTTGTTTAGTTAATCTACCATGTTTGTAGAACTGGTATCTACATTTTTATGTAGTACTTATCCCCTTGTATAGTATAGTTTTGTCGGCGACATTTGAAGACTTTCTCAATTGTGTTACTTATCCCACATCGGTGAACATGGGTTCTCTTTGTTTAGTTAATCTACCATGTTTGTAGAACGGGTATCTAGATTGTTATGTAGCACTTATCCCCTTGTATAGTATAGTTTTGTCGGCGACATTTGAAGACTTTCTCAATTGTGTTACTTATCCCACATCGGTGAACATGGGTTCTCTTTGTTTAGTTAATCTACCATGTTTGTAGAACGGGTATCTAGATTGTTATGTAGCACTTATCCCCTTGTATAGTATAGTTTTGTCGGCGACATTTGAAGACTTTCTCAATTGTGTTACTTATCCCACATCGGTGAACATGGGTTCTCTTTGTTTAGTTAATCTACCATGTTTGTAGAACTGGTATCTACATTGTTATGTAGTACTTATCCCCTTGTATAGTATAGTTTTGTCGGCGACATTTGAAGACTTTCTCAATTGTGTTACTTATCCCACATCGGTGAACATGGGTTCTCTTTGTTTAGTTAATCTACCATGTTTGTAGAACGGGTATCTAGATTGTTATGTAGCACTTATCCCCTTGTATAGTATAGTTTTGTCGGCGACATTTGAAGACTTTCTCAATTGTGTTACTTATCCCACATCGGTGAACATGGGTTCTCTTTGTTTAGTTAATCTACCATGTTTGTAGAACGGGTATCTAAATTGTTATGTAGTACTTATCCCCTTGTATAGTATAATTTTGTCGGCGACATTTGAAGACTTTCTCAATTGTGTTACTTATCCCACATCGGTGAACATGGGTTCTCTTTGTTTAGTTAATCTACCATGTTTGTATAACGGGTATCTAAATTGTTATGTAGTACTTATCCCCTTGTATAGTATAATTTTGTCGGCGACATTTGAAGACTTTCTCAATTGTGTTACTTATCCCACATCGGTGAACATGGGTTCTCTTTGTTTAGTTAATCTACCATGTTTGTAGAACGGGTATCTAGATTGTTATGTAGCACTTATCCCCTTGTATAGTATAGTTTTGTCGGCGACATTTGAAGACTTTCTCAATTGTGTTACTTATCCCACATCGGTGAACATGGGTTCTCTTTGTTTAGTTAATCTACCATGTTTGTAGAACGGGTATCTACATTGTTATGTAGTACTTATCCCCTTGTATAGTATAGTTTTGTCGGCGACATTTGAAGACTTTCTCAATTGTGTTACTTATCCCACATCGGTGAACATGGGTTCTCTTTGTTTAGTTAATCTACCATGTTTGTAGAACGGGTATCTACATTGTTATGTAGTACTTATCCCCTTGTATAGTATAGTTTTGTCGGCGACATTTGAAGACTTTCTCAATTGTGTTACTTATCCCACATCGGTGAACATGGGTTCTCTTTGTTTAGTTAATCTACCATGTTTGTAGAACGGGTATCTAGATTGTTATGTAGTACTTATCCCCTTGTATAGTATAGTTTTGTCGGCGACATTTGAAGACTTTCTCAATTGTGTTACTTATCCCACATCGGTGAACATGGGTTCTCTTTGTTTAGTTAATCTACCATGTTTGTAGAACGGGTATCTAGATTGTTATGTAGTACTTATCCCCTTGTATAGTATAATTTTGTCGGCGACATTTGAAGACTTTCTCAATTGTGTTACTTATCCCACATCGGTGAACATGGGTTCTCTTTGTTTAGTTAATCTACCATGTTTGTAGAACGGGTATCTAGATTGTTATGTAGTACTTATCCCCTTGTATAGTATAGTTTTGTCGGCGACATTTGAAGACTTTCTCAATTGTGTTACTTATCCCACATCGGTGAACATGGGTTCTCTTTGTTTAGTTAATCTACCATGTGTGTAGAACGGGTATCTAGATTGTTATGTAGTACTTATCCCCTTGTATAGTATAGTTTTGTCGGCGACATTTGAAGACTTTCTAAATTGTGTTACTTATCCCACATCGGTGAACATGGGTTCTCTTTGTTTAGTTAATCTACCATGTTTGTAGAACGGGTATCTAGATTGTTATGTAGCACTTATCCCCTTGTATAGTATAGTTTTGTCGGCGACATTTGAAGACTTTCTCAATTGTGTTACTTATCCCACATCGGTGAACATGGGTTCTCTTTGTTTAGTTAATCTACCATGTGGGTAGAACGGGTATCTACATTGTTATGTAGTACTTATCCCCTTGTATAGTATAGTTTTGTCGGCGACATTTGAAGACTTTCTCAATTGTGTTACTTATCCCACATCGGTGAACATGGGTTCTCTTTGTTTAGTTAATCTACCATGTTTGTAGAACGGGTATCTACATTGTTATATAGTACTTATTCCCTTGTATAGTATAGTTTTGTCGGCGACATTTGAAGACTTTCTCAATTGTGTTACTTATCCCACATCGGTGAACATGGGTTCTCTTTGTTTAGTTAATCTACCATGTTTGTAGAACGGGTATCTAGATTGTTATGTAGTACTTATCCCCTTGTATAGTATAGTTTTGTCGGCGACATTTGAAGACTTTCTCAATTGTGTTACTTATCCCACATCGGTGAACATGGGTTCTCTTTGTTTAGTTAATCTACCATGTGTGTAGAACGGGTATCTAGATTGTTATGTAGTACTTATCCCCTTGTATAGTATAGTTTTGTCGGCGACATTTGAAGACTTTCTCAATTGTGTTACTTATCCCACATCGGTGAACATGGGTTCTCTTTGTTTAGTTAATCTACCATGTTTGTAGAACGGGTATCTAGATTGTTATGTAGTACTTATCCCCTTGTATAGTATAATTTTGTCGGCGACATTTGAAGACTTTCTCAATTGTGTTACTTATCCCACATCGGTGAACATGGGTTCTCTTTGTTTAGTTAATCTACCATGTTTGTAGAACGGGTATCTAGATTGTTATGTAGCACTTATCCCCTTGTATAGTATAGTTTTGTCGGCGACATTTGAAGACTTTCTCAATTGTGTTACTTATCCCACATCGGTGAACATGGGTTCTCTTTGTTTAGTTAATCTACCATGTTTGTAGAACGGGTATCTACATTGTTATATAGTACTTATTCCCTTGTATAGTATAATTTTGTCGGCGACATTTGAAGACTTTCTCAATTGTGTTACTTATCCCACATCGGTGAACATGGGTTCTCTTTGTTTAGTTAATCTACCATGTTTGTAGAACGGGTATCTACATTGTTATATAGTACTTATTCCCTTGTATAGTATAATTTTGTCGGCGACATTTGAAGACTTTCTCAATTGTGTTACTTATCCCACATCGGTGAACATGGGTTCTCTTTGTTTAGTTAATCTACCATGTTTGTAGAACGGGTATCTACATTGTTATATAGTACTTATTCCCTTGTATAGTATAGTTTTGTCGGCGACATTTGAAGACTTTCTCAATTGTGTTACTTATCCCACATCGGTGAACATGGGTTCTCTTTGTTTAGTTAATCTACCATGTTTGTAGAACGGGTATCTAGATTGTTATGTAGTACTTATCCCCTTGTATAGTATAATTCTGTCCATGACTGTCATTCGAACTCCACTAACCCAACTTCCAATAAAATACCACATACCTCTATAAAAAGGTTTCCAGCTTTATATGGTGTCATACAGAAGTATTCGAGCATCTTAAACATTTACAGACTATGTAGCCATTATTATAAATGTTGTTTTAATGATTTTTTCCTATTTACAAAACAAATATTTATTTACTCATATATATCATTAGCAAATGTGAATGTGTTAGTTCCCCGTTGACTTTTACATCACAGTATTTCAGAAAAATGATGGAAAGATGATGTTATTTACAGTTATGTGCAGTTCAGGAGGTCCTGGGGAGGCTACACATGGTGAAGTTTGATTTTTTTTTTGCTTATCCCTAGTGCACGTAGTACAGGCCATGATAATCATAGTGAGTAGAAGTAGGCCACTGCTTTTACTGTAAGTGCCTCACATGTCTACACATGTGAAAAGCAGTTTAACTTTGCATTTACAAATGTGTCAGAGCCCCGTTTGGTTACTTTAACTCGCTGGTGGGGTTGGAATTTGGCAAGAATCGAGGGCCATTGGAGCATTTTTTTTTATCAGAAAAAAGTGTCCAATGCGGGAATCGAACCCGGGTCGTAGCGGTAGAAAACCAACGGTTTAGACCAGAGGTCGGCAAACTGCGGCTCGCGAGTCATATACGGCTCTTTAGATGTGAAGCTGCGGCTCTTTATATAGTTCCATTCGCAAATATTATTTATAGCAGTACTATTTACTGTTGGCAAGAAAAAAAAATTGTGGCTCTTTAGACACTTTGAAATTTTGTAAATTGTGATTTTTGACTTTTCCGACTTAAAAGTATGCCGACCCCTTGTTTAGACCATCCTTCCACAGACCCCCCTGTAGAGTTTGATAAACTTGGCCTATAAAATATCCATGTGTATTAAACTGTATTAAACCCTGTCGAATTGGAAGGTAAGTTCTTCAAGGAGCTTTCCATAAGGTATGAGTCATATATTTCAGAAAAAAAGTAATGTGAAAAATATATTAACAATAATACCTGATATATTGAATTTAAAATATTCTACTATATTAGAGCTCTGAGAAGCGGTCTGGTGGATTAAAAAATTTGGCGAAACCGCTGGGAGGGTTCACCACTGATGAGTCAAGCCCTCCCAATATATTTTTCATCGCAGTAAGGGCAGTAGAAGTTTGTATTAAGTATAAAAGAAGCATTCGTGCTTTTAGATCCTTTCATTTTATATGTATAGATGGCGCGTTATTGCTTTGTGTTAATTTATGCCTAACTGGCCTTGTCTTTATTGTTTGCGGAAGAGCATTGCTCGATGCAAATATTTGAATGTAATTCTACTGTCCTATAAGCTTATGTCCATAGTTTTCTTGAAAACCATTTCTGAGATTCCATCCTTCAGTGCTGCGTATATAAGCAGAATCGTCCAATATAGTATAGAGCCTTAAAATGCTTTTCAGATAGCATGTAGAAGGCGGAATAATTGTTACTACGTCCAATATAGTATTAGAGCTCTGAGAAGCGGTCTGATGGATTAAATTGGCGAAACCGCTGGGAGGGTTCACCACTGGTGAGCCAAGCCTTCCCAATATATTTTTCATCGCAGTAAGGGCAGTAGAAGTTTGTATTTTGTATAAAAGAAACATTCGTGCTTTTAAATCCTTCCATTTTATATATTAAAACATTCAATTAGCACATGTCACAATCAATTGTAGTAAAAAGAGATAGGTAAAAATGCTAAAAAACAAAGAGAATGAAGGAAAGATGATGATATTTACAACTATGTACAGTTGAGGTTACATGGTGTCTACACATGGTGAAGTAGAGGTGGATGGTACCTGTGTGTATCAAACTGTGGCCTATATCACGTGTACACTAGGGATAATAACAAACAGTGTGAAAACCGTCAAATAGGAAGATGAGTTGTTCAAGGAGTTAGGTAGATTTCCATAATCAGCCGGCATTACGTGAGAGGGCTGACAGATAATTAGAGGGGGGTGAGAACTTCCCTAATCTCCTCCCCCATCGTCTGCCGACATCATCGTCTGCCCAGGTAAACACGTCATTATATCCTGGGATCTCTCTAAACGTCGTTTGATGGTCTTTTGGTACCGTCAACAAAGTTGGACATACAGAGGTTGGCTTGGCTATTATTTTTTTGGTCAAATCTTGTGTTTATCTATGATTTTTTTTTTAAGTGATTGATATATAGAAAGAAATTCATTTAATAGTTTTTTCTTCTGGCTTCTTTTATTAGTTAAAAGATTGATAAACGTTGGTATATTGGTATATCTTTTATATTTTTTGTTTTTGATTTATTTAGGAAAAATTATTTTTAAAGGCGTTGACTTTTTTTTGACTTTTTTAATGAAAATGATTCCCAGAAGATCTAACAACTGTAAACAAAGTCCGAAAGTTAGAAAACTGTCGTAATAAGATGCTCATCTTGGGACACCTAATGAGAACACCTTAAGAGAAAGCATCTTGAAACCAAATGTAGACGACCCCAAGATAGCAGGAAATAGAGAGAGAGATTCAACTTGACCTAGAAGGGGGAAATTAGTGTCACCGTGTGTCGTAGGACGACATTCTGTGACATATGTCATTGAACAAGCTAGTTCCCATTCCTTAACGATAGAATTACAGTTAATTTATGCGAATTTTGGTTTTGTTTTTAGAACACACAGTTTTCCTATATAGATGGCAATTGTATTCTTGATATTTGAAGCTCCAGTTCCTAAATAACTTGTAGCGCTCAAAGAAAGCAACATAGCTTATGATATTAACAGTGAAAATATGTACATCACATTTACAGTGTATTCACATGGTTAGAGCCTTGTGCGGGGTCTTGAATTCGGAATGTTCTCTCTTATTTGTCTTCTGGCATATTTTTTCTAAGTACATGTTTTTATTTCGTCTTTTCCATTTTTCTACGTTTGTTTTCAACCGATAAAAGAGTTTCCCTTGGCATGTGATATTTGAAATTCGGTTCAAAATCACTTTATTAGGTACCGCTCAACAAAAGCAACCTAGTTTATGATAATTGAAACAGTGAATAATATATGAAGGTTATTCACATATTAAATAAAATGTTAACGTAGGATTTAATCCCGGTTCATGACTGTCGGGAATCGAGGGTGTTACCCACTCGTCCACTGACTTCTTTTTATTTGAAATTCACAAAATGTATAAATTCGCTTTATATCCAAAATATATAAAATCAGTATTTTTCTTTATTGAAATTAATTTTAAATAAAATATAAAACACGCACATCATCATTTAAATAAAAGCAAAAGCTTTCAACGTTATTTTATAATTAGCAATTTTATTGATACCTAATTAAATGATAAAAAGATAGGAATTTTATTGGTAATTATTTTAATTACGTTTTCAATCAACAGTGTTGGGAGGGGGGGGTATCTCTAAGAATTGTCGTGCTGTCACCAATTAATGCAATTAATTACAACTAATTGCTTTCTTATTAATCCTCAACAAATGACGTCTTGCTTGTTCATTAAAATAGAAAAGATTTCAGACTTTAGATTGAGAATAATTTTATGCAAATTGACTTTTCTCTTAACATTAATATCGTTCTTAAACTGTGCCCTTGGGTTCTAAGCATAATAAATGGATAGAACACATATTAAGCTTGGTGCAATGTCTGTTTGAAATCTGCTAAGCCTTTATTAATTCACATGAAGAATGACTCGTTTTCGCCCAGGATCTTTCTCCAAATGAATATTCGATTATAGAATATTGTATAGACCAAAATACATCGTTTTTTTTTTCGTATCAGTATTAGTAGTAATTGTGATTCCAGTCATTAATACAATAATACTTAAGCTAATCAAGCTTCTTATAGTATTTAAAATAAATAATTATTAAGAGTATATTAATGTTGTTACTTATTTACATTGTTGTTGTCGTGTCCAATGAAGAGCCTCAGATGTCTCCATGTATCTCTATCACAGCTGTCGCAATGTCCTCTATCTTGGGTGTGTAAAGCTGCTGTTCTGGGTCCATGTCAATTTTTGTTGTTGTTGTCGTGTCCAATGAAGAGCCTCAGATGTCTCCATACATCTCTATCAGATGTTTCCATACATCTCTATCACAGCAGTCGCAATGTCCTCTATCTTGGGTGTGTAAAGCTGTTGTTCTGGGTACATGTCAATTTTTGTTGTTGTTGTCATGTCCAATGAAGAGCCTCAGATGTCTCCACACATCTCTATCACAGCAGTCGCAATGTCCTCTATCTTGGGTGTGTAAAGCTGCTGTTCTGGGTTCATGTCAATATTTGTTGTTGTTGTCGTGTCCAATGAAGAGCCTCAGATGTCTCCATACATCTCTATCACAGCAGTCGCAATGTACACTATCTTGGGTGGGTAAAGCTTCTGTTCTGGGTCCATGTCATTTTTGTAGTTGTTGTTGTCGTATCCAATGAAGAGCCTCAGATGTCTCCATACATCTCTATCACAGCAGTCGCAAGGTACACTATCTTGGGTGTGTAAAGCTGTTGTTCTGGGTCCATGTAAATTTTCTGTTGTTGATGTTGTCGAGTCCAATGAAAAGCCTCAAATGTCTCCATACATCTCTATCACAGCAGTCGCAATGTCCTCTATCAATCATTAGAAAATAGGTACCGTTGCCACGTTAGTCGCCTTGGACCAGAATTTGGTCGAATATTCCAAGGTTCCAGGGAGGACTTTAGGAAGTTGTGGTCGAACTATTCTCTCCCCAATTACTTATTTTATTTACTTAGTATTAAATTTTACACTTAAACAATAATATGAACTCAAATTTACAAGTTTATAACACATCTCTATATATATATAAATGAATGTTTGTATGTTTGTCTGTCTGTTTGTCTGTCTGTATGTCCGGTATACAAATTCGCAGTAGTTCACTAATTCAAACCAAAATTTCCATACATAGGTAAAAAACCACGGGGAAGACGATAGGCTATTTTAAAAAATATATAAATCAATTATTAAAACTATATGTTTTTAGTCAGAAAATGATGATGACGATATTGCTGTATCATGTTTGATTATCAGATACAAAATTATATCGGGAAAATTCCAAAAAGCAGAGACCACGGGTGAAACCAGTTCATTATTTTGTACGCAGGAACAAAATTCTAACAGAGAAAACATTCATTCGAGCAGAAAACAAAAGCCAGATCATCTTTCTATAAAAATATCGCTTCTCAGACACAAAGTTTGGAGCGGGACGTTTCACAAGAGTGACATCCACGGCGCCAATTTATAATTGTAACGAATAGTATTTGAATAAAAACATTTAATCGGGTAAAACTCGGGCGTTGCCCGGGTCATTCGGCTAGTACTTTATAAGTATATTCAATATATTTCTATCCTTTGAGTACCCATTATTTAGGTACTTTGTGTGCCTTCATTTTATATACTTTATTTAAGAAAAGAAATTGTTTATTACGATTGTTTCTTTTCAAAAATTCCATTGTCTTTACTGTATATATACGCGATGGAAATAAATATAAACCACTTAAACACGCTATGTAAATATAAACCACCCGCATATCTGATTATATTTTTTCTATATTTTTTATTGTTGCGTGCATCCGGGAATGTCTGTCGCCAATTACGCCACAGAAACGGCTACGCCTTTTACTTAGGTTTTAAAAGAAATATTCGTGCGTCTATTATCGTACTAAACAGCAAGGAGCCATTCCTTCTTGAACTATCTCTAAGCGGTATCAAAATTTTAACCAGATAAATTAAATCTTAACTTTATGTTTAACCTAATTATTTTGGAAACAAAGGCGCTGAACAAACACTCAAAGAATCTTTTCATATTTTTTATAAAGTTTTAATATGGATTTTCTCCTCTAAGTCTAAAAAAAAAGTAACGAAAAGAGAAAAATTTTAAAAAAGGTACAACCTGATTGTACAACTAAAAGTTGCCGATAGCTTATGCCATCTGTCGGAATAAATATCATCAATTCCTTGATTTTTATTTATTCCGGAATTGGCCAAATACCCATTCTTGATTAACCAAGAAAAGCTAACCACGTACGCGTTATAAAAGTCAAATATTTTACATATACTACAGATGAAAGATTTTTCTAGGAGTTTCCAAAAAAAAAAAAAAAACAGAATGATAAGTTTCTTTTATTAAATATGTGATATAAGCTCAAAACCTGACCCATATTTTAACAAATGTAGAGTTTTGGAATATTTTAAATGAATAATTATACCTGCGCGCGCGATTTTAGTAAATTGAAAAAGATTATAAATAATGTGTAGCCACTAAATTTTTTAGGGAATTTGAAGCTCATATAAACGTGGCTACGGTTCTTTGAATATTTTGATATCTGCTAACGTTTATTTCCAATCTTGATGAAGGTGAATATAATGTTTACCGAAATGTTGAATAAAATAAAGATTTTTTATTTCAAGTCGAGCTGTCAATTTATTATTGAAAAATGTTTATTTGACATTTTCTTTGCCTCACTTCAATAAATATAATTACAGCAATGTTATAAAATGTATAATATAATAGTTTTAAAGAACACACAGGAGTATCATAATGCAGGATACAGAATGGTTGTTGCTGCCCTTACATTCTCAGGTTTAAACTCCTTTGCCGGTTCCAAGCCCAAGGAGGAAGGGGGGGGGGGGGGGGGCAGTAACAAGCTCGCTAAAAAAAACCTGGGCTCAGCTAATAGTACCCTGTAAAGGCTCCTGATCCAGGGATACAGGATGTCTGTACTCCATGTTAGGAGCGGCTGCACAAGGCGTCTGTTTCTCATGTCAGAGGCGACCATTTCATATTGGAGCTAAGTCGGCCTGCCGCTGAGTAGTGCTCCTAGTCTTAATGACAAAGGCAGATGCATTCTACTTCACCCAGTCATGATGGTTGTCAAATCTCTTCCATTCTCCTGTTTGAAGGAATTCTTCATACGACACTATCAAGTCATAACCCTGAAATATGATGGACTCCATATTGTCGCAAAGTATTTATTATTTTATTAACAGAGTATCATTTTTGATGTTCATATTTTGCTAATCTGTACACTTCCCTCATTGCTTATCTTTTGTTTATCATATTCATAGTTTGTTCTTGCCTTGAATAAATTGCTGTCTCATCCTGAAATTTGTCTTCTCTAATTTTCCACGTGGCAATATGAATAATTGTAGGAGCATTATGTTCCATGAACTTGAACCAAGCTGCGTATATTGTTGAAGATTTTTCGAAATATTTTATTGGCGGTAAATAGCATATCTCTCTTGTAACACTGATTTGTCTTATGGCCTTTATACTTGCGTGCGCGGAAATGATTATTGTTATGTATATTTTAAAAATCAAAGGTTTTATATTAGACAAGGAAGTAATTAAAGATTCATAAATCGCCAAGTTTTTTCGTTGACAAATGTTAACATTTGTAATGTTTCCCTTCCACGAGTGGTGTGCATCAAGTGACAGTGAGTATGACTGAACTTGCTCTGAAATTCATCTCCGCACATATCACAATTTTAGCAGGAATCAAAATTTCAAAAATTATTAAGGAATTAAGGTTCGCTTAAGACATATTTTATTCTATAATCTGATGAAAGAGAACTTCTGATTCCGTGCAACTGAATGTAGCTGATGATCACTGACAAATGACTGTTGGTTTTGGCCAGGATGATGACCAATTCTCTGGTAAATCAGTTGACTTTTTTTTTCTTTTAAATGGCAGCATGCCATCATCAACAATTATTTTCACGATCACCGAGGCTCTTCATTGGACACGACAACAACAACTTTATACCTTTTATTATTAATTTAAAACTAGTGGTAATTGAACATACTCAGAAGAAATTGGTAGCTTATCATGAAACTTGCAGAATGTAACCTATTTCCTATATCGAATGATTAATGAATCTAAATATTCAACTTTTTTTTATATTTTACATCAAAAATTTAATGATTCCATACACGCCACTTAACGAGCCAATTTCCGTGTTTTTCTTCGACACCTACTGGGTGTAACACTTTCTACTGATGTAGAGATTTTGGTTTCTTAAAGTAGGAAATAGTTTCACGAGCAGTTGTGAACTAGTTTTGTTCAATGTAAGTACATACCCTCCCATGAGAGCGACAATCTCAAAATGGATACCCTGGTCTCTCCTGGAGTGGCCTCTTATTGGAGGTTGAGTTATATTAGCTCAATATTTTTATTCATTTTATCAATGTGGTGTTGCGCTTTAAAGAAGTGATCGCCTATCAGATGGGTTGTTAATGGGACATTTCCATCTAAAGGACATTAATGGACAAAAGAAGTTTCATATTTTCTATCGACAGTCGTCTGGTTTTTTTTTTTTTAGGAGACAAAGGAAAATGTTGTTCACACTTAGTTATCTCGTGTGTCATCAATAAAGGTCACTGTTATATCTTTCAGAGTTATTGTCTGAATCCCGATATTCATGCTAAAAGAGATAAAACATCTTTAGTTTTGTCTAAGAGTGTATAATATATAATGTTTATATTTAATATATTTACCGAATATTTTTGCTTATATTCATTCTGAATATAATAACACCAAAAGGCATTTTCTGGTCATAGATTGGTCTCGGAGTCCAAACAGAAAAAAAAAATAGTTAAGCAAAGGTATAAAAAAAAAACAATAATGGATAATTTTCAAGAGATAACTATATGCAGTCTTAGCGGAGGGGCATGACAAATACTACGTGTCTTCTGATCATCATCTTTTTCATTCTTTATTCATATTTTTACGATATTCTCAGCTTTTCTGCCGAACTGTAGAGTTATTCGAAGACCCCTGATTGGTGGACGATTCTTCATCGTTAGCGGAGCCTTTTTGACTGTCTCTTTGTATATTTTCTTTTTACTATATATCATGGAACAGTGTGTGTATTTTTTTTTTATAAAGGAATGTCAATAAATTGTTCAAAATCGATAAGTCCAACAATCTACAACAATATAAAAAGCATACTGGTAGATTATACTTGCGATATCTCTGGTAAAATTCTCTTTTCCATTGATGAGTATGGTCTTACTAATGTATTTTCTTTATCACATTATTAACTGTAGACATTTTTTTTCCTTAAACGTTTTAATTTGAATCAATGGAATTCTAAATTATTTTCTCAGATTAATCAATAAAAGAATGGGGATACTAAAAGGAAGGTGGCCTGAAGAATAATGAAGCTGTATCGAGAAATTGAAGAAGGTTCACCGAGGGGGAGGGGGGGGGGGGTTCTAGAAAACTTCGATTAGACAGACGATCCTATTTAACTGCAGACGAACTATATTTATAGCCATTTAAATTGGCTTCCTCGTGGCGCCACAACTATCGTTTGGCCAGCTCCTCCCACCCTACAATCTTATGACAGCTTTATAACACTTCGTCTGCTTTTGTTTCACACCCATTTCCAGAAATTTCTACGGCATCGTTTGATATTCTTCTTCGAATAGAATTTTTGTGGGCGCGATTTTCTGTGATACTTTATTTAGAGATTTAATTTATCTGTTTATTTTACTTGCTAGAATTTTATTCAGTTAAATACTCCTTAAAACATACGGCAATAACGCGCCATCTATATATATAAGAAACAAAACCTTTAACTTATGCGAAATAAACTCTGAGAGAAGAATTACAAAAAACTATAACAAGTATCAGAACGACACACTATAAAGGAATGACAATACATCCAGATGGCACAAGATAAGACATGTAACAATTGCCCTGGTGTGTAACTAACACCTACCCACATATTCTCATGTCCAGCAATGGCCGCAGCCTTGCAGAAAATTGACATGGACCCAGAGCAGCAGCTTTACACACCGAAGATAGTGGACATTGCGACTGCTGTGATAGAGATGTATGGAGACATCTGAGGCTTTTCATTTGAAACGACAACAACATAAAATTGACATGGACCCAGAGCAGCAGCTTTACACACCGAAGATAGTGGACATTGCGACTGCTGTGATAGAGATGTATGGAGACATCTGAGGCTTTTCATTTGAAACGACAACAACATAAAATTGACATGGACTCAGAGCAGCAGCTTTACACACCCAAGATAGTGGACGTTGCGACTGATGTGATAGAGATGCATGGAGACATCTGAGACTTTTCATTGGACACGACAACAACAGAAAATTGACATGGACCCAGAACAGAAGCTTTACACACCTAAGATAGAGAAAATTGCTGTGATAGAGATGCATGGGGACATCTGAGGCTCTTCATTGGACACAACAACAACAACAGAAAATTGACATGGACCCAGAACTTTACACACCCAAGATAGAGAACATTGCTGTGATAGAGATGCATGGGGACATCTGAGGCTCTTCATTGGACACGACAACAACAGAAAATTGACATGGACCCAGAACAGAAGCTTTACACACCAAAGATAGAGGACATTGCAACTGCTGTGATAGAGATGTATGGGGACATCTGAGGCTCTTCATTGGACACAACAACAACAACAGAAAATTGACATGGACCCAGAACAGCAGCTTTACACACCCAAGATAGAGAACATTGCTGTGATAGAGATGCATGGGGACATCTGAGGCTCTTCATTGGACACGACAACAACAACAAAACCATTAACTATATCTCTGTCCTTACTACGATGAAAAATATTGGGAGAGATTTGTTTATCATCGCAGTAAGGGTTTGTTTTGTTTGGAAAATGAACATTCGTTCACTTAATGAATTTATTTCCTTGAATCCCTCTTTAACGACCACATATCAGATTAGCGACCATTTTTCAAGAAGTTCCAAGCCTTTTCTTCTTTAAAATAAGGATTCTTTAAGCTAGAATAGTCTGAATTCAGTTAGGTTTAGCTGAAATAATAAATGTAGGAAATGTATTCCTGGTACGATAGATGAAGGAGATAATTTTTCTTTTCTTAAAGTGAATTTTGCCTATTGAAAATAATATTGGAAATTATTTAATAATGAATTTACTTAATGGAAAAGATAAGGTGATAATTGTATTTATTTACAACAAAAATAAAAAACGTAAATTAGAATTACTTTTAAAAAGTTATTTATTTATAAATCAACCAGGCGCGATATTGTAGTATTTGCGCCTATTACAGAGAAAACAAACAAAACAACAAACAAATTAGAACTTAGAATTAAATATTTACAAATTTATATGTATTAATCGACAGAGTTCATAAATTTAAATTAGATATATACAATATTTACTATTAATTCTTTATACGTGACATTTTGTTTGTTGGATTAAGCTTTAAATTTGTATAAGGTTGTCTCCAAAGTTCGTCTTTTGTTTTTCTTTTTACTTGGTGAATAATATTATTACGGCGAATACATAATAATACATAGTACAATTACTTTATACATAATACAAAGACATTATACATAACGGTGAATAATATTATGGCCAATAATATTAAAATTTCAATTTTTAGCAAATGTTAACGAATTTTTGGGACAACCTTGTAATTTAACTCGGAAGCACTCCTTCAACGTGGAGCGCTCAAGTTAAATCTCATAGAATAATAAAAAGAAGAAGAAAAAAACGTGAGATATATTTGAAGAGAATTTAGAAAGGTAAATCACAGAAGGAGAATCCTCTTTAGGGACAATGAGCTCATTCATATTTTCAGACGACCCTGCGGTTCCAGAAGCCTGACATCCCTAAATCTTCGCAGACGATGATATGGAACTCGCCTGCCCTTAATCCATCAGGGCACAGGGCAGAATATCAATCGTAGGAGCCAGGTTTAAAATATATATTTGGCCTCTAGGGCTAGTTTTTTCACCCTGCTTCCAAACCTTTTTTAATAGATTCACAGAGAAAATATTTAATTATACATTTCTCAAAATATATCTTTTGATTTTATTATAATGAAAATTATATTTAAAATATTTAAATTCAAATGATTTTGTATTCAATATAGTATTAAAATATACTCTAATTTTTATTTTATAATATTAATAATAATATATAAATATATTTAAATAACGAACATGTTTTGTTTGATTTTTTTGGTCAAATATTTTTTATCACCCTTCATTGAATTCACAATTTAGTTTTCCCTTTGTAAAATGATATAGTTTCTTTCCAAGTATGAAATTTAAAATTTAATATGTATTAATATTTTTATCATTTATATATGTTTTATGTAATTTGTTTTTAAATGGTATCGTTAAATAATTTATAAAAATATAATATATTCTTGAAAAGAACTTTTAATACATAATTTCATATAATTTTCTTACATCACAAATGGTAGTAACCTTAATTGTTCAGATTCTTTCCAAGAAAATAATTTTTAAAAAACGTTTTAACAAAAATATATCGTTTCCAATTTATTTTTAATTGGTATGACTAATTTATCTTTTTGTATCTCACAGAAATTTCTAATTAAAATTGGAATTCTAAGTCTTATAATGAAAACTTTTTTTTTCTTTTTCTTTGAGTTTCATTTTCTTAGCTTTCATAATAATCTCAAAACAATTATATTTTAATAAAACATATTTATGAAGAAAAGAGGCGAAATTTTAATTACTTTGTATTCCTACGTTTACATTGTGGTCATAGGTTATTGTTTTGAAATGTTTGTCTATGAATATTTAATTTAAAATTCAGAATTATTGAGAATAACCGAAAAAGCTTCCAATTTTTCTTTCACTAACAACACTACAAATAAGCATAGAACGAAATTTAAAAAAAAATAAAAACATATGAAACCACAATATTATAAATATCAATAAATAGTTTAATGAATTTGTATTTAATATTTCAAACAATGCGAACAATAGTTGAATATATTCATCATCATCTTGTAATACAATCTTCAAAAACAAAGGTCGGCCATCTTGGAACTCCAAGATTGGACAATTCTCTTCATATCTTTTGATTCCAAACCATTCTATTACATAATCGAACCAAGCTTTCCTTGGTCTCTCTCTTTATTCGTCAAGGTTAAATGAATCTATTCATATATAAATATAAAAAAGCATATGATAATCCGTGCTATATTACAATATCTACAAAGGACTAAATATGCATTCTTCCTTGACTTCTTTCAAACGATAACACTGAGAATATTCATTGATTAAATTATTATTTTAAAAAGTCTGGCAACACTGTTATGAAATTTAAGGCTTTGCTCATTGTCCAAAGATAAATAGGTGTAATGAAATGCGTTTTTTATGTTATTTTACACAAGAAAGAAAGGCGTACTTCTAAAATGATATCAATATAAAATACTAAATATATAACAGTTGACAAATCTGTATCATAAATGCCGCCTAAGCGCTTGGTTTACCTTTTCTCTAGTTCCATTAACAACACTGCAAAATTTTCATTGAAAAAATTCTTACATAAATTAAATAATCCATCAATACTGAATTAGTATTATATGTCATGCATTTTTTCTTTGATTTCGATTAATAAGACTGCAAATTTTTCAATGAAAAAAAAATTAGAAACAGAAATACAAATTATATAACAGTGAATAAATCATTGAATAAATTCGTTGAACAAAAAACGCTAGTGATGTAAACCAAAACTTCTGGTAACACTGAATATTCATGGAATAAATTCAAATAAATAAAAACATCTGGGAGCACTGAATAATGGCAGAATATTTTAGTATTTTTCTTCAATTCATATTACTATGCGGGTGTAGTTCAACCCAGAATCATAACGAAACAATTTTGTTCTATCTTGGGAAATTCTTCAGCAATTAACCCCACTTCCATCAACCATTTGATGTTAAGATCCATCAATCTACAGCCGCCACCAATCATCATCATTGATCCATTATTAAGGAATTTCATCCAAAAAATCGAACTAGACGCATTATTAATAGTCAACTATGTACAAAACTAGTCCCTAACTAGTATAACCTCATAACTCTAGATAGTTAAAAAAAAAAAAGTGCAATGGTTACAGCCTTGTAGAAAATTGACATAGACCAGAAAAGCAGCTTTACAGGTCAAGATAGAGGATATTGCGACCTCAAAGCTTATGTCCATAGTTCATCATAAAATACCCATTCCAAGATTCTAGCAAAAGAATCAGTATAAAAGGAAAATCTAAAAAATACAATATAACAACGGTACGGTAGATTAAACTGGCAAAACCACTGAGAGGGTTCACCACTGATGAGCCAGGCCCTCCCATTAATTTTTCCATTGCAGTAAGAGCAGTAGAAATTGCTTATTTTTAAAAATAATCATGCACGTCTATAATAGTTTGAATAGTCAACTATGTACAAAACTAATTCCTAACTAGTATTACCTCACAATTCAAGATAGTTAGAGACACAAAAAAAGTGAAATCATTCGGAATTCCCATCAAGGCTCAAAATGATTCAGCGGTCTTTAAATCCTATATGTGACACCTCAACTATGTAAAATATTCGTCGAAATGAAAACATGTGACAACCTGAATTAGAACGCTATTTGGAGGGAACAATGAACGACGCTATGAGAGCTTCCTCGTTAAGTCCAAGTTCATCGTTCTACGATATTTTTAACTCGGATCTCTGTCTTCCATTGTGAGGGTCGTTACCAGGTGGATTAATAGAGGGATGTAATGACAGGATCGCCCCCCTCCCTCCCTCCCCTTATCTCCTTTTTTTAATTGTGGGTAAAATTTTTAATTAACTTACAGGAAGTTCTCATCCAGGACATTCCAGGAGCCGAGCTGTGTTCCTTCGATACTTCAGGATAGATTGATTTATTCCCCAATAAGATCATGTCGAAAATAAAAATTAACATTTATGGTAAAAGAAGAAACACAAGTCGGAGATAAGAGCTTCTTTTATAAGAGGATGATCGTACAAGCTTTCGGAAAAGACGCCCTTCTACGGGTACTTGAACGATAGCTTGTACGATCGTTCTCGTATAAAAGAATCTTTTCTCCCTGACTTGTGTTTCTTCTTCTATAGTGGATAGGAAGATTATCGTAGTCTTAATTTACAGTAAAAGTTGTTTATAATACAACTAGCGGATGTACCCGGCTTCGCCCGGGTTTTACCCGAGTAAAGGTTTGTCTAACGAATCCCTCGATAAAGTGAACATTTTTTCCCGGTTCCTTGAAAAATACTCGATAAGTTGAATAAAATCAATATTAATTGGTTCCCTCGGTAATTGGAAGTTAAAGGAATAGTATCTTGCCTTGGAATTGTATCATTATTCTTGTATGGATGTACCCGGCTTCGCCCGGGTTTTATTCGAGTAAAGGTTTGTCTAACGAATCTCTCGATAAAGTGAACATTTTTTCCCGGTCCCTTGAAAAATACTCGATAAGTTGAATAAAATCAATATTAATTGGTTCCCTCGGTAATTGGAAGTTAAAGGAATAGTATCTTGCCTTGGGATTGTATCATTATTCTTGTCTCAAATAAATTGCCGTGTCATCCTTAATTTTGTCTTTCCTAATTTTCTACATTACAAATTCATCTTATCATCATGATAATATTTAGAGCAGATTGTTGAATTATAACAGATAAATTAGAATATTTATCTTGATTATTTTTGGGCGAAAATTTTTTTTTTCAAAAATTTTATTTGCTAGAAACCTTCCCAGTACTATAATAAATAACTTCCCAAAGTTTCATGGCGTTCCAATGATTGGTTTGGTCAGGCATAAAGGACACACACACACACATACATTCATTTTTATATATATAGATACTAACGGATGTACCCGGCTTTGCCCGGGTTTTACCCGAGTAAAGGTTTGTATAATGAACATTTGTTAAAACAATTCTCTATAAACTTATAAAAAAAAAGATATATTTTGATAATTTGAAACTCGTAAATTTGAATCTCTCGATAAAATGAACATTTTTTCCCGGTCTCTTGAAAAATACTCGATAAGTTGAATAAAATCAATATTAATTGGTTCCCTCGGTAATTGGAAGTTAAAGGAATAGTATCTTGCCTTGGAATTGTATGATTATTCTTGTCTCAAATAAATTGCCGTGTCATCCTGAATTTTATCTTTCCTAATTTTCTACATTACAAAATCATCATTTTATCTATTCTCCCAATATATATGTTGAGATAAATGATAAAACTAACTTTGACTTGTGCGCAATTAATAGGTAGGAAATCTTACTTTTGATAAATAATCTTTAAGATAATTAAACTTATAGATAAAAAAACTTGTTAACATCGTCGCAAAGGGGGCGCTGCTTGCGAGTTAAATCTACAAATCTGGAAATAACTCTAAGGATATTAAAGATATTCAAGAAATTATTTTTCAAAAACCTTCCCGGGGATATACCAAATAATATCCCAAAATTTCACGGCGATTGGATGTATGGTTTTTGAATCTATAGAGTACACACAGACAGACATTCAATTATATATATATATATATAGATAATTCGGCTTATGATTGTAAAACGACGTTTGACGAGTTTCACCGTAATTGTTTCTTTTGAACGAAAAAAATTAAATTATTTTAAGGAGAAATAACGACTATTTCTATCCTTAGGGATGAAGTATGAAAGAATGAATTGTGAAGAGTAATGATGAACGGAAAAATAAAGGTGTACAGGGATGGGAATCGAACCCACAGATTTCCGCTTACCGGGCAGATGCCATGTCTACTAGGCTACCTTGGACATATTTTTCCGTTGTCTTATTTAAAAAACCGGAAAGAAATGTAGGATAGCACAATTTGTTTTTTAACAGAGGTTCAACTTGGTATCGAAATAATCCTGCAGAGACCTCTTAAATGAAAGAAACAAAGTATAGATACCAATTTCAAATTGATTATTTTTTCTTTAATAGACATAAAACTTGCTATAATATGTTTATATAAAAAAAGATAAAATATTAACAATTAGCTTCTTTATTGTGTATAAGCTAGTTTTCAGACATGTATTGCTCTTCCACGGGTGCGTGTGTATATCGGTAAATTAAGAATAAAGATCTTTCTTATTTTTCCTCAATTTTATTGATAATTCTGTGAAGGAACAATACATTCCAGAAATCTAGCTTATATACTATAAATATATTTGTTTTAAATTTGTTTTTTATTGTTTTTCTCTAATTTTAATTTCCAGCTCCCTCTAACATCGGAAAGAAGGGCCAAAGATCATATAATATCATCTCTGTCTGATAAACTTATTGATTTCCTGGAAGATAATTCTTTGACAATAGTTAATGGAAGATCTAGAGGGGATAAAGATGGAGATTTTACATACATATCTGAAAGAGGCTCTTCGACTATTGACTATTGCATACTCTCACAGGGTTCACTGCAAATTTTACTGGACTTCAAAGTCGATGACCAACTGTACTCTGACCACCACCCTTTGGTTTTAACGATAAAAGGCCAAAACTTCAATGAGAAAAAAACCAAACGGGAAGATTATAATATTACGAGATATAGATGGTCAGCCGATGGACTCGCAATGTTTAAAATGAAACTGGAAGAATTGCGGGAAAAAAAACATACCAGCCTCCGATGACCTTGTATACACTTTCAATCAGCGAATTTTGGAAGCAATGTCATCTGCAAAAATAACGTACTCAATTAAGGGCGGCCCCAGGAAATCTAAGCCGTGGTTCGATAAGGACTGCTATGATATGAAAAAACTGGCAAAAGAAAGTCTGAAGAAATATCGTAAAACAAATAGATTGGAAGACAGGGAATGTTATGCTTCCTCCAGAAAGAAATATCTTGCTTTATTGGATCTAAAAAGAAAAGGCTTTGATAATGAAAAACAGGAAATACTCAGAAATGCTAAAGACTCAAAGACCTTCTGGAAAACTATTGCGCTCTACAAAAGCACATCTATAATCCAAGGAGAAATAGCTATACAGGACTGGCTGAACTTTTACCGCGAACTAATGACTACAGAGAAAAAATTGAGAATTTGTAATTTACATAATGTGATTTCTCAGAACGATCCTATATTGGACACAGAGATAACCAATGCATACATATACAAGGAGATAGCTGGTTTGAAGAGTAACAAGGCATGCGGGCCCGATGGCATCCCCAATGAAGTACTAAAAATACTCCCTGATTCGTACATACTGCTGTTGAAACAACTCTACAATAGTGTTATGACGACTGGAAAATACCCAGCAATTTGGACTAATTCCACTATACACCCAATCTTTAAAAATGGTTATAAGAACAGCTCCTCCAACTACCGAGATATTGCACTGATTAGCAATGTATCAAAGCTTTTCACTTCAATCCTAAGATCAAGACTGGAGGAATGGGTCGAGGGAAGAAGGGTTATACCGGAAAACCAAGCGGGATTTAGAAAAGGAAGATCATGTATTGACCACATATTTACACTAACTACTTTAATCCAACTATCATTAAGAAAAAATAACAATGGTTGCCTGTAAAGTCGGTTTTACGGGCGAAGATTTTACGTGACAACGGTAGAATATTTATTGATATGAATATATTTAAATTGCACAATAGGAACAAGGAATTGAATGAAAATAAGAATTGCACAAATTTTAACTATAGAAATATATTTTGTTTACTAAAACATTGTACATGTAAACTTAAACTTAACTAATTCCTATTTGAGTGATTTTGTTGAGGATAGGACGATGATAGGAGAAATATGAAATGAAAGGAAGTGTTTCTGCTGTAATGTGTCTTGCGAAAGTCAAGTCGATAGTTGTTCCTTTTAACGTAGTTGACTTAGAAACGTTTGATACGCAATCAAGATTATACGTATTTTTCATGAAATTAAGAAACGAGTTGTCAGGCTTTACGTTTTTGTTAAAATCACCACACAGAAGAATCGGTATACTAGAATAAACTTGCACGAACGGTGGCACGTACTGGCTGTTGTGAATGTACGGACCGAGTCCTTGCCATAGTAACATTCCAATATCCTGCATATTAGCTCCTGGATGAATATATACAGCACCGAGTATAAACTTGAAGCTAGTATTAGCGGCGAAGCAAGTAACTTCAGTCATGCACATGTCACCCTTGGTTTTAATGACACGAGTTACGTCTGTAATCGCAACTTGGAACACTTCCGCCGTAGATGTCGATGATAATTTACGATAGATCGCCACTCCACCAGCCGCGTTGGTATTTGAAATTCAAAACACTTATTCAGATCGAAGGTTCAAATTTTTGCTAAATAAATTTGAAATTAAATTAAATTTGTAATTGTAAATGATGAAGTTGAAAATTAAAACATTTACTTAAATTAGATGTTAAAATTCTTGCTCAACACAGTTTAAATAAAGTTTTCTTATATCTGCCACTTTTTCTTAATATTTGTAATTTTAAAGAATCAATTCGAAAATCAAAACATTTATTCAGATCGAAGGTTCAAATTTTTGCTAAATAAATTTGAAACTATTTAAAATTTGTAAAATAATAATTAATTAATTATTTAATTTTAAACTAATAATTTACTTAACACTATCAACATTTATCAATAGTATGACATACCCTATAAACTCAGTTTCTCAACTTTTGTGTCAATCTAACAATTAATCAATCAATCATAGTTTACGATAATGAAATATCAGTGTACAATTATTTACCTTTATTGTTGTAGTTGTTGTAAATGACGAATCTAAGCACTCCACATTTTCACTACAGACACAGCTGACGATACTTTAACCACACGTGTGAACTTGTATTATGACGCTTTCTTGTTTTTCCAACGCCAAGAACGTTCGAGAAAGACAAAAGACAGAGACAAGCATGCGCCGATTCAATGCGCCTAATTCTCTAGCGCTGCGCGCGCAGCACTCTCGTTCGATGACTCATCGTAACGTTACCGGGCGTTACACTTTTTCATAAGTGACTCCCAGCCGCAACCTAATTTAAGACGTTGTCACGTCAAAAGAGGGGAAAACTATATGTATTTTTTGTCGATCTAAGGAAGGCATTTGATACTGTACCTCACTCAATACTTTGGAAAAAACTTTACAACCTAGGCATAAGTTACCAATTCATAAGTACGATCAGAAGTTACTACGAACAAGCAACTATAGCTATCAGATGGAAGGGATCATTCACGGAAAGTATTAAGATAAACTCGGGAGTCCTCCAGGGAGAACCACTTTCCCCACTGCTCTTTATATTATTTATCACGGACTTAATCGAAATTTATAATAATTCAGACCTGCCGAGTGTAAATTTGCCAGAATTTGGAGATAT
Organism: Cordylochernes scorpioides; assembly: GCA_030710605.1. Classification (NCBI taxonomy): domain Eukaryota; kingdom Metazoa; phylum Arthropoda; class Arachnida; order Pseudoscorpiones; family Chernetidae; genus Cordylochernes; species Cordylochernes scorpioides. The sequence goes on from CP092876.1 coordinate 34,022,274, forward strand.
CCATTTATTGCTGTACGCCGACGACATAGCAATTATAGGTGAGTCCAGGATAAACCTCCAAAAGAAGATCAAAATACTGAAAGAATATCTCGATGAGAACTTAATGACACTAAATGAGTCCAAGTCAAAGATTATGGTGTTCCGTAATGGAGGTAAACCCTCAAATAAGGATAGATGGTTCTGGAATGATAAACCCATAACAATAACTTCGAGATATACATACTTGGGATTCCCTCTGACACCAACAATAACAACTACTCACCCAGCAAATTACTTTAAAGGAAAAGCACTTACAGCAATTAACGCCACACACCCAATATTAATAAAATCAAAAGCAAAGTCAATAAATTTATCAACCAAACTCTTTGATACAATAGTGAGAGCTGTCCTGATGTATGCCGCTCCATTGTGGGCAACAGAGCATAAAGACTTATTGGATAGTATACAAGACATATTTATCCGTAGGTTCCTGAATCTGCCCAGATACACTCCAGGCTACATAATCAGATTAGAAACCGGTCGTATCTCATTGAGTGTAACAGCTTTAAAATTAACCCTGAAGTATTGGCTGCGGGTGTTGAATATGAGCAGTGACAGATTGCCGCGTATGTGTTTTAATAGAACACGGGAACTGTCTAATGCCTCGGGCACACCCATCGGTTTCATTAAAAAGCTCACCAATCTGCTTAACAATAATGGATCCCCTGCACTTGTTTCCTGTGATGATCCTGAAACGCTGAGGAGTGCGATTACAGGGCTCTTAAAAACAGCGGCAGACCAATCTATACAAAACGACCTTACAAGAATGGATAAATCTAAGCTATACTCTCACTACAAAGACATTCACATATCTTTCATGACGGAGGGATACCTTTTAGGGGATTTTCCTTTCCCGGTTGTAAGACTACTCGCACAAGTTAGAATACTTTCAAGTTTTTTTTAGAGAAAACCACACCAAGATGCTCTGCGGTGAGGACCCGATTTGTACCTTCTGTAATTCAAAACTAAAAAATGAAATCACTCACTATATTTTTGATTGCTATGCTCTGAAAGAAGAAAGAAGAACAAGATCTGTTTTAAACAGGATCAGCTTAAAACACGATCTGCTTCAAACTGGATTAGCTTAAAACAAGATCTGTTTTAAACGGGATCAGCTTGAAATAAGATCTGTTTTAAACAGGATCAGCTTAAAACAAGATCTGCTTTAAACAGGATCAGCTTAAAACACGATCTGCTTTACACTGGATTAGCTTAAAACAAGATCTGCTTTAAACAGGATTAGCTTAAAACAAGATCTGTTTTAAACAGGATCAGCTTAAAAAAAGATCTGTTTTAAACAGGATCAGCTTAAAACACGATCTGTTTTGAAGAGAATTAGCTTAAAACAGGATCTGCTTTAAACAGGATTAGCTTAAAACAGTATCTGCTTAACACCGGGATCATTTTTAAAGATAATCATATTGAGACAAAATCAGCTTAACATAAGATCAGCTTAAAACGAGATTAGTTCAAACAGAATTAGCTCAAAACAATATCAGCTCAAGATAGGATCAGCTTAAAAACAAAATCAATTTAAAACAGTATTAGCTTAAAAACATAATCAGCTTAAAACAGGATATGCTTATGAAAGAATCAGTTTGATACACGATCAGCTTAAAACAGGATTAGTATTTAAAATATATTTTTAATAAAGGATAAGCTTAAAACAGGATTAGCTTAACCGAGGATCAGCTTAATTATAGCCAAATTAGCACAGAATCATCATAACACAGGATTAGCTTAAGACAGAATCAGCTTAAGACAGAAACATCTTAACACAGGATCAGCTTAAGACAGGTTTAATTATTTTCGTTATATCTGTTTTTCTATCATTATCATGTCATAGTGTCCTGACACTCTTCAGCCTCTTGTAAGTCAACGGAAATATTTAGTAAAATGTACACAGTCTCTTATTCCATGAAGACTTATTATATATAGGATCCAACACATTGTCGCGAAATTTGTTTAGAGTGAAATCAAAGTAATTGTTTATTATTAAATATGTATAAATTTTTCTTTTTCTTTAGATTGAATGTGAGAAAGATATCACTCACTTTTCGAGCCTTAATTAGATAATAAAACCTGGTGAAATAGCTCTGTGTACCTCTATTTAATTGCGACAATATGAACCCATTTCTTTTCATCTCCATTAACACTAGTGGAGGATGAAGGACGGTTAGTCACCAGGCCAGTATGTTCTTCCTAATCCATTACATAGAGAATTGCGGTGGGATATGGAACTTGAGGCTAGATGGCCATCTTGAATTGGTCAAGTAGCCTTTAAACAGAGAGTTATGGAAGCTTAGGGTGGGCTTATTATAGAAAAATTATTTTTATCCTAAGTAGGATGTCTAGAAGCCTGGCAGGGCTGATTTAATCGGACTCGGCCCAGTAATGTCTTAAAAAGGGCGAAGGCTGACTCAAGCGAGCCCGATGTTGGAGCTCTGTTAGGGTAGGCTTAGCCAAAAAGCTTAGGCAAATGAAATCGCTTTTCCTTTGCAATTGTCCATTGAATCTCTACTTCGGTCTAAACAGCCATCCATCCGTAGGTGTCCATTCAATTGCTGGACACCTACGAATGGATGGCTGTTTAGACCGAAGTAGAGATTCAATGGACAATTGCAAAGGAGAAGCGATTTCATTAGTTAAAAGAAGTAGAGTTAGAATAAAATAAAACTATTAAAAAATAAATGCCTTTGTATCGATATTAATGTGTAAAAAATCTCAGGCTAAAATTATTTATCAAAATGTTTAATTCATTTTTCTTTCTTACATGCCTGAAATCTATAGAGATATGAATGAACATTTTAAAAATAAATTAATTATAATCAGATGAACATAAAATAATCATACCACAGAATTAGGTTAAGATAGAATCAGCTTAAGACAAATTTAATTATTTTCGTTATAGTTCAGTATCTGTATTTCTATCATCATCATGTCCTGACACTCTTCAGTCTTTTGTAAGTCAACGGAAATATTTTGTAAAATGTACACAGTCTCTTATTCTATGAAGACTTATTATGTACAGGATCCAACACATTGTCTCGAAATTTGTTTATAGGGAAATCAAAGTAATTGTGGGAATAGTGATACTTTCACTTTAAGATATGCAGACAAAAATGACCCAGAAAAAAAGCATAAAAAATTTCCACCGAGTGCTGAAGTCCCCAGGGTAGTATCAGCCCCGGCTACTGAACGTGGCCATTCAGACACTTCAGGCGGAAGTGAGGAAGATACCCGTTTCCGGTTCAGCGAACCATAATCGAAGATTGGTGTGTGGGGGGAGGGGACACCCACCACTCCACGGGATAGTGGAGTTGGTATATATCTACTAACATTGCATTTACAAACCCATGGGAGAGTTCACTACTGATAGTAAGCCCTCCCAATATATTTTTCATCTCAGTAAGAACAGTAGAAGTTTGTTTTGTATATAAAAGAAACATTTGTGTGGTTAAATCCTTTCATCACACACACATATATATATTATTTTTTATATGTTTATAGAGAACTAGACGAATGGCCCGGGCAACGCCCGGGTTTTACCCGAATGCGTATATATTTTAAAAACGTTTTAATTCAAATACTATTCGTTACAATTATAAATTGGCGCCATAGATGTCACTCTTGTGAAACGTCCCGTTCCAAACTGTGTGTTTTTAAAATGTTTTAATTAAAATAATATTCGTTACAATTATAAATTGGCGCCGTGGATGTCTCTCTTGTGAAACGTCCCGCCCCAAACTGTGTGTGTCTCGAAAATATAAAAATAAAAATGTGAATTTTCATAAAGATTTCATCATGTCGATTTTTTTTTTTTTTTTGCATTTCACCTACTAAATCGATAGAGATAATTACATTTGCAACATGAACTTAGGTATATTGACTAAATAGAAAACTGCATAGTAATAAAATATAAATGAGATACTGAAATTAAATTTCTATTTAATGAATTACATATTTTATTCTTTTAAAGATTATCGCTTAAAGGTACTTATATATATTTAAAGGTTCTCATAAAGGTTACCGATTTAAAAGTTTATTTTATTTTATTTAAAGAAACATATTTTCATTTAAGTAATGTTATTTATTTTAAAAGATTAAGTAATTGTGCAAAACGATAATTGCCTTAAAAAAAGAAACATTCGCGGTGATTTTGTCTTGCATTCGTTTATACAATTATTATATATATTGGCATCATGTATTAACTTTATGAACGGAAAAATATGTCCAGGGTAGCCTAGTGGTCATGGCATCTGCCCGGTAAGCGGAAGGTCGTGGGTTCGATTCCCATCCCTTGACACCTTTTTTTATTTTATCCAATTTATTATTATTCAATTATTATTCTATATTATTATCATTATTCTATCCGTGAACTTCACACAGTGAACTTCACACAGACAGAATAAGGCAATTATATAAGTAGATTGGCGCCGTAGATGTCATTCTTGTATAATATATAAATGAGTTTTAAAAATTGTAAAAAAAAAAAAAAATGCACCGGCCGGGAATCGAACCCGGGCCGCCAGCGTGGCAGGAGAGCATTCTACCACTGAACCACCGATGGTTATGAAAATTTCCATCCGTGAACTTCAGACAGTGAACTTCACACAGACAGAATAAGGCAATTATATAAGTAGATTGTTTTAACAAATGTTCGTTATACAAACCTTTACTCGGGTAAAACCCGGGCGAAGCCGGGTACATTATCGAGAGATTCATATTTACGAGTTTCAAATTATCAAAATATATCTTTTTTTTTTTTAATAAGTTTATAGAGAATTGTTTTAACAAATGTTCGTTAGACAAACCTTTACGATGATTTTGTAATGTAGAAAATTAGGAAAGCCAAAATTCAGAATGACACGGCACACAGGGACCGGGAAAAAATGATCACTTTATCGAGAGATTCAAATTTACGAGTTTCAAATTATCAAAATATATTTTTTAATAAAGGGTGTTTTGCTTTATGTTAATATATGCCTAACTGGCCTTAACTTTATTGTTTGCGGCAAAGCATTGCTCGATGCAAATATTTATATGTAATTCTACTGTCCTATAAGCTTATATCTATAGTTTGTTTGAATACCATTTCTGAGATTTCACCCTCCAGTGTAGCATATAAAAGTAGTATGATCCAATACAGTATTAGAGCTCTAAAAAAGCGGTCTGGTAGATTAAATTGGATAAACCTCTGGGAGGGGTGATGGGCTAAGCCCTCCTAATTATTTTTTTCATCGCAGTAAGGACAGTAGAAGTTTGTATTGTATATAAAAGAAATGCTTAAATCCTTTCATCATAGAACACTGACGATCTCTAAGCGACATTAATTGTAAACAATGTAGGATGAGTGACCGCTCTTTGTTAATTGTATAATAAACAATTATCTAACCGCCAGATACATATAATAAATCCCCAATAAATTTTACAATTATTTTTGACATTTTTTAAAATAAAATATAACATCAAAAAGGTATCTGAACTGACTTTATTGTAATGATAAAATTAGAAGGGCTTAGTACATCAGTGTTGAACCCTCTAATCAGTTTAACCAAATAATTCTCCAGAACGCTCTACTATTTTACTGAATTGTTTTTCTTATATACATATCTTTACTAAAGAAGACCATCCATACAGACAAGGCACTTCAGTTGGCCGGTATTGTGATCAGGGTGCATGGACCGATCTGATCAGCTCCATGGACAAGACACCACCACCACCTCAGTTGGCCGGTATTGTGACCAGGGTGCACGGACCGATCTGATCTGCTCCATGGACAAGACACCACCACCTCAGTTGACCGGTATTGTGATCAGGGTGCACGGACCGATCTGATCTGCTCCATGGACAAGACACCACCACCACCTCAGTTGGTCGGTATTGTGACCAGGGTGCACGGACCGATCTGATCTGCTCCATGGACAAGACACCACCACCTCAGTTGACCGGTATTGTGATCAGGGTGCATGGACCGATCTGATCTGCTCCATGGACAAGACACCACCACCACCTCAGTTGGCCGGTATTGTGACCAGGGTGCACGGACCGATCTGATCTGCTCCATGGACAAGACACCACCACCTCAGTTGACCGGTATTGTGATCAGGGTGCACGGACCGATCTGATCTGCTCCATGGACAAGACACCACCATCACTAAAGAAGACAGTTTATGATGAGCTAAGCTCTCTCATCTAACAATTTCTATCATTACTGTAAAATCTAAAGATATCATTTCTGTTAATATATATATATATCAAAAGAAACACGATGCCAAAGATAAATCAAACATTTTAATCTTGATATATGACATTTAAAAGATTATAATAATAAACAATCTCACTTCAAGTTGTAGAATCCATCAGCCGTTTTTCGAAAAGTTTGTTGTCCTTGACATTTCGGTAACCCACTGTCGTTCTTTTTCAAGAGATAGAAAGCGTGAAGTGTATTGTCGATTGTGGAAATATGTACAATATGCAATTAGTTTTGAGTATTATTTGTTAGTTAGAAGTTTGTTTGTAGAAATATATGGTTACATCAACCAATTTTTCAGCCATATCGTTTTCCAAACATTTACAATTAGTATATTCTGTGGAGGAGAAATTCAAGACTCGAAACATCTACTTCTGGACTGCCCAATTTTTCGGGATTATAGGGAAAGAAAATTTGGTGGAATCGGACAGCTACATGAATTCGTAGATGAGAAAAGAACATATAAAAATTTTAATCAATTTTGTAGATGTATATACAACTATCTTTTGAACTGAGAAAGAGAAGGTAGGAAATTTGAGGGAATTACTTTTGTATGTTTGTTTGCTTTTCTCCTTGACCTTTCTCCTTGTATATAGCCAGTTTGTTATGATGTAAAGTAATGTATTGACGCAAATATCCCTGAGTTTGGAATATCGCGTTATAGGATGGGAAATATCTTTATTTACGGGGCTGCTAACCAGAATGGATGGTTTTTGAGCCCCGATGGACGCATAAAGTGGAATATATACAAAGCACTATATACATTGCACTGTTGGAGGGGCCTGGGGATGGGTGGCCAGGGGATTATCACCGGGTGAGGTCAGGGATGTAGAGGAGGATCAGAGGGGGAGGGTGGTGATCCTCGGAGACGAGTGAGTATAAGGTAAGTATGAGCGTCATAGGATGTTGATGAATACTTTGCTGTGTCTAACTCTGTCCCTTAAATTTAAATCCTGTAAATTTGTTTTTCGAAATTCCAATCATTGAGTTAGAAGACGACCCGAGTAAATCAACATATGCTTCTAGCTACCGACATTTCTCTTTATTAAAACTGGGCGAGCTTTTAAGGAAAACCCATTTTCTTTAGATCAAAATATTATAGACAAGGTAAAACGTGATAAAACAAATAAAATCAAGATTTTAAACTCTGAAAACTTAAGTTAAATAAAATAAAAGAGAAGATAACGCTTGATATACATCTAAAAATGTATTTATTAATTTCAATTTAGAACGCAGGGGTCGGTGGAAGGATGGTCTAAACCGTTGGTTTTCGACCGCTACGACCCGGGTCCGATTCCCACATTGGAAACTTTTTTCTGATAAAAAAAAAATGCTCCAATGGCCTCAGATTCTAGAAAAAGTCTAACCCCACCAACGAGTACAAGTAACCAAACGGGGTTTTGGCACATTTGTAAGTGCAAAGTCGAACTGCTTTTCACATGTGTAGACATGTGGTGCACTTACAGTATAAGCAGTCGTTTTCTTCTACCCACCATGATTATCATGGCCTGTACCACGTGTACTAGGGATAAGCAAAAAAATATTTTTTTTTCAAATGCTATATCCCCCTAGGGACACTTGCGCTTCTACAGTTGTCTATACATATTTATAATAATTTTAGGCCGTAAAGAATAGTCATATCATATTAACTAGAAGAAAGAAAGAAAATACCTTCAATCAAATACCTTTATCAAGATCTGTATAGTCGCATAAACAGATTCTCCTGAGAGATACACTAAATGAATGGGAAAAAGAGATAGAAATAAATTAGAATATACAAAGTTGAACTAAAATATCAACTTCTCCCATATTTTTATATTTTACTTGGTTCTTTAAAATCTAATATTGATTTTATCTATTTTTTCCTGTCTTCATTTTTGGCCAGAAGAAAAGTGTTCGTAATTGGAAGATCTGTGTTGGCAGAATTGGAGAAAGATAAATCAGGATCCTAATAGGTAATTATATACCAGCATTCCTCAACCTTTTCTTTCTTTTCTCGACCATCGGAAAGGGAAAATTAGTGAAAAAATTCCCAGCTCGATGTTTTTATAACAACAAAAAACGTTATTAGGTATTGAAGAACTACTGTATCAGTTAAATTTGCTTATTTTTACCTAAATTTTAAAAATAGCATTGGAATTTCAAATGTTTAAAAGATTTTTTTAACATGCAGACACGGGGTCTCCAAGGCCCGGTCAACACGTTCCCCGTACCTGACCCGGAGATATTCCCCGACAAATCATCTTTTATTTTTTCAGATAAATACACTGATGGACAAAACTTAAGGAAGTTGTACCTTTTAGCATGTATATCGGGATTCAGACAATAACTCTGAAAGGTATTTGATATACAATTATTACATTGAAGACACACGAGATAACCAAGTATGAACAAAATTGCCTCTGTCCTCTTGAAACATCAAAAATATTAGAATAAAAACGGACGACCTACGACATCAAAGATTTGCCACTTTATTTTTGTCCATGAGTGTATAAGAATTAGACGCAATCGAAACTCCGCATCTCTGAATAAATAGAAAGATATTTTAAAAACAAAATTATAAACTTAAATACAGGAATTGATTTATGCAACAACTTTTTTCTTCAATTTATCCAAAATATAGAAGCTTTCGTGCATGCTTTTCTTCAACTAAGCATAAGACCGTCTCATGAAATGGCTTAAAGTTTAGCTGAGGCACATGCCATTAAAGACAACTTTTCTTTCAATATTACAGAAATATGGTAAAGTTATTGCTCAGTTCTTACGCGAACTTGACGTGTATAAATCATTCGCTAACCCCTCAACACGTTGTGGTTATTGTTGTCGTGTCCAATGAAGAGCCTCAGATGTCTCCATACATCTCTATCACAGCAGTTGCAATGTCCTCTATCTTGGGTGTATAAAGCTACTGTTCTGAGTCTATGTCAATTATATGTGACAATGTTGTCGTGTCCAATGAAGAGTCTCGGATGCCCCCAGGCATCTCTATCACAGCAGTATCATGGGTGTATAAAGCTGCTGCTCTGGGTCCAGGTCAATTTTCTGTAAGACTGCGGCCATTGCTGGACATGAGAATGGGTATTATACTTATGAGTATGACTTTTAAAAACGTTTTTAAAACGCTCCATAACATACACTCCTTTATTTATGAAGAAATAATTATTAATTAATATAATTTGTCTACACACCAACTATTTTTATATAAACAATATTTCTCGTACATCATGCGGATGATTAACTTACAAGTAATTTGAATTCTAGAAGAAGATAGGCGAACAGCCTTGTCGAAATATTGAATTGATAATCAATAAATTAATCATTGATACCTCCATAAGACAGGTGTTTGTTTTAAATTATTTAAAATAGATTGATTATATTTCAACAACATATCTCTATAAAGAACATTAGAATTAGAATGGTACATCGAAGACCTAGCACCTAGGTGAAAGGGCAGAGAAGCATTCGAAATGTAGATCTAGAGAAGAATAGAAAGAATAAAGTAAGCTGACAGGAATGAAGAAATCTCAAAGGAAATTGGAAGTGGAAAGAAGCCTGGTGAAGTTCATCAGAAAAGACAAAAGAATTGGATGGAACTTATGTTAAGAGGAAATGAAGAAGAAAGTTTTTGAAGATCAAATGAATGGAAAGAGAATGGTAATAGAGGAGAATTGGTCTGAGGGACTTGATGGTAAATAAGAAATAAATAGAAGAACTCCACTTAGAAAAGCATGGCCCCTTTTATTTTATCCCTAGTACACCAAGTATAGGACATGATAATCATGTTGGTTAAAGTTGGCGACTGCTTTTACTGTAAGTGCATCACATGTCAACACATGTGAAAAGCAGTTCGACTTTGCACTTACAAATGTGTCCTGTTTGGTTACTTACAGTCACTGGTAGAGTTAGACATTAGCAAGAATGGAGGGCCATTTAAGATTTTTTTTTAGAAAAAAAGAGCCGAATGCGGGATTCGATCCCGGGTCGTAGAGGTCGAAAACCAACGGTTTAGACCATCCTTCCACCGATCCCATAAAGACCAAGACCTATTAAAGAGTAAAGAAACTGAAGAAGATATATGTATATAAGTTTATTTCCAAATACACAATTAAGTTGGTATTTGTAACCAGAAGAGACCTATATATACCCTGATACATGTAATTATAGTTGATAACAAGTTTTATAGTAATCTTAGATCCTAACGCTCTAGGTTATAAAAATGAATATTAAAAAAGCCAGGCAACCTAACAATTAGCACTTTTTGATTTGTTTTAATTATCCTCATTAGATAGCAGAAGACAATAATGAATACTCTGTTTTTATTGATTTTATATTTAGTATGAAGTAAAAGAAATATTATATAGGTGAGCTAATTTTAGATATATGCATTGATTAAAAAACAATTATATTTTAAAATATCATCATAGTATTTTTTGTTTATTTCGTATTTAATTATCATATTGATACATAAGGGAAACATAGAATTACCTTTAATTTTAAAATTAATAGATGCCACTTATTCGCAAATTCTTTTGGTAGATATTTTAAAAGATAAAATATGTTTATATATATGATATGAATATTTTGTTTTGTTGTTGAAAAAGATAGAGAATTGGAGGTGCAGTCGTAAAAATAGGTAAGATAATTATTTACTTATCAAGTAGTTTTTATTTTGAATTACTTGAAGCAAATTACACATAAAATTATTTATTACAGTAATATAGAATTTATAAAATGAATTCTATATATTCGTGAATTAAAAAAATAGGTAGGTTAACTATACATATTTTCAACAATATTTTCAAATTTTTATCTTCCAAATTCATGGTCAAAAATGTAAAACAGTCAATGATTTAAAATAAAATATATTGTGGCGAAGAAATATTTTATTATTCAATTTAATATTATTCAATGAAAATATATTCAACAGATTATAAAAATATATATTAATCTGTATTTGTGAAATCATCTTTAAAATATTTCTTTGCTTGCTTGCTTAAGATTCTCTAGCTGTAAAATAGTTGGGCTGACCTGTTAATAATTGTCCACTCGTCGCTGTGACGTCATCAATAAATACTTTTACATCTTAGGATATTTCAAGGCTTGATTTCTACGCTACAATATGTTTAAAAAAATAGAATATTTGCATTTTAGATTATATAATATATATTTATTTAAATTAGTTATTTATTATTTATATTTAATTGTAATTATACAGTATTAAAAGCTAATGTCCATAGTTTGTTTAAATACCATTTCTAAGATTCCACCATTCAGTGTAGCATATAAAAGCAGAATGATCAAATACAGTATTAGAGCTCTAAAGAAGCGGTCTGGTAGATTAAATTGGCGAAACCGCTGGGAGGGTTCACCGCTGATGAGCCAGGCTCTCCCAATATTTTTTTCATCGCAGTAAGGACAGTAGAAGTTTGATTTATTTGTGAAAAGAAACATTCGCGTCTTAATGTTTTCATTCCTTATATATAAAGAATAGCGTTACAGTGAGGGCAGTATAGGTTCCTTTATTTTAGAAAACACGCGCGTAAATAGTTTATATTTTGAGCAAATATATATTGCCACGTGGAAAATTAGGGAAGACCAACTTCAGGATGAGACAACAATTTATTTAAGGCAAGCACAAACTATGAATGATAAACAACAGATAAGCCACGAGGGAAATTTACAGAGTAGCAAAATATAAACATAAAAATGACCACTCTGTTAATAAAAATAATAAAATTAATAAATACTTTGTTACATAGCTTCTTCCCTATGGGAGCTGTGACCCACAGCTAGCAATAATTATATTTACTGACATGGATTTGACGTGCTTCTGCCAAGGATTCCATCGAAGTCTTGGAGTCTACAGAGTAGCAAAATATAAACATAAAAATCACCACTCTGTTAATAAAATAATTAAATTAATAAATACTTTGTTACAATATTTTCTAGAGATATATATCGAATTAAAATCCTTCGACAATTAAAAAAATCACCAAGGATGAGTATCTTATATTTAATTTTTACTTTAGAGAACAAGGTAATCTCTAAGAACTAAAATTACAGAACATTTTCCTTCCATAGTTAATTTGTATAGTGTTATGTTGAATACTTTGATTTCCTTTTCATTTTTTTTTTCTTCTCTTTTTTTTTCATGTTTTTTTTTCTCCAAGAAAATGATGTATGGCGAGTCTTTACAGGACGGAAATGTCCTAATAAAGCTATTGTTGTTTTAATGTTTACGTTTCAAGTTAAATATAAGATACTCACCCTTGGTGATTTTATTTTTCTAAAGATATATTTACATATTGTCATAAGTAGAAAGATTAGGAAAGCCAAACGACAAGGCAGTTTATTCTTATCCGAAATATCAAACTTTATTTACATGGAAAAAAAATAAACAGAGAGGAATTCATTTGTTCGTAAAAAAATATTAAATTTAATGCACTTTTTGTTGATAATATTTTGTTATAATATATATTATTAAAATATTTTATTTCCGCCCTTTAATAATGTGTGTTTGTTTTTCGATGTCAATTTTTTTATAAGGAATACACTTGTTTGTGTGTGTGAATCTATATTTCAATATAATATGAAAAAGAGGAGATTTTTCTTTTTAGAGTGACATTTTATCGTAGTTGTTAGGCCTATAGTAATCACATATTTATGTTTTAATATATATATATTATAAAAAAGAGATTTCTGTTGATTTTTGATTATCTTGTGGATTATGCTATGGTAATGCAGTCGTAGTTAAAATCTTGAAAGTATAATTATAAAAAAATAGTTTTGATCAGTAATTTAATTGAACTAAAGGAATATATTAAAAAACATAGTTTGATAAAAGTACTGCCTGGCTTAAAGCGTAAGAATAAAAAAATGGAAAACTTATTTACATAATGTACAAAGGTTTGAGCCGGCCATCGGGAAAGGAGGAAATATCTTTATTTACGGAGCTGCTAACCAATATGAATGATTTTTGAGCCCCGAAGGCCATCGGGAAACAACAACAATGAGTTTTTATAAGGGGAAGCGTGACCTCTGGCGGTCGATTTAGCAGAGTATTTGAATCTATGAAATATATATATATATTTTTTTAATTTAATATTTTAATATAACATATATATTATAAATAAAAAGATTTTCTGCTGAATTTATAATATTTTTAAATATACAGAATTATTAGCTGTTGCTTGATTTTGGTGTCCATGAGTATTTTACGATATTATTTTGCAGTCGTGGTAAAAATGCTAAAAATAGTTCAGATCAATATTGCTGTAATTTAGCTGAAGGAATATATTTAAAAAGCGTAATTTGATAAAAGTACTGCCTTGCTTAAGGCGTAAGAACGAAAAAATAAACTTATTTATATGATTTACAAATGGTTTGAGTCAACCATCGGGAAACAACAACAATGAGTTTTTATAGGGGAAGCGCGACCTCTGGCGGTCGATCCAACAGAGTATTTTTTCTATAAATTTTAATTCCAAAATTAAATAATATTTTTCTATAACACATATATATATATATATATAATATCTATTAATATACAACTTTGTACCATAAAGAATTATTTGATGGCATTTGGAATGACTAAACAATACCAACTTTTACAACAACCATTTCACGATCATTCGAAAGAAACATTACAATCACCATACAGCGACAAAAGAACACCAACTTTGACAACAACCACAGCACGATCAACATTACAATTTCCACACGGTGGCAACAACCACAGCACGATCAACATTACAATTTCCACACGGTGACAACAACCATAGCACGATCAACATTACAATTTCCACACGGTGACAACAACCACAGCACGATCAACATTACAATTTCCACACGGTGACAACAACCACAGCACTATCATTCGAAAGAAACATTTCAATTTCCACACGGTGACAACAACTACAGCACGATCAACATTACAATTTCCACACGTTGACAACAACCACAGCACGATCAACATTACAATTTCCACACGGTCACAACAACCACAGCACTATCATTCGAAAGAAACATTTCAATTTCCACACGGTGACAACAACCACAGCACTATCATTCGAAAGAAACATTTCAATTTCCACACGGTGACAACAACCACAGCACGATCAACATTACAATTTCCACACGTTGACAACAACCACAGCACGATCAACATTACAATTTCCACACGTTGACAACAACCACAGCACGATCAACATTACAATTTCCACACGGTGACAACAACCACAGCACGATCAACATTACAATTTCCACACGGTGACAACAACCATAGCACGATCAACATTACAATTTCCACACGGTGACAACAACCACAGCACGATCAACATTACAATTTCCACACGGTGGCAACAACCACAGCACGATCAACATTACAATTTCCACACGGTGACAACAACCACAGCACGATCAACATTACAATTTCCACACGGTGGCAACAACCACAGCACGATCAACATTACAATTTCCACACGGTGACAACAACCACAGCACGATCAACATTACAATTTCCACACGGTGGCAACAACCACAGCACGATCAACATTACAATTTCCACACGGTGACAACAACCATAGCACAATCAACATTACAATTTCCACACGGTGACAACAACCATAGCACAATCAACATTACAATTTCCACACGGTGACAACAACCATAGCACAATCAACATTACAATTTCCACACGGTGGCAACAACCACAGCACAATCAACATTACAATTTCCACACGGTGACAACAACCATAGCACAATCAACATTACAATTTCCACACGGTGACAACAACCACAGCACGATCAACATTACAATTTCCACACGGTGACAACAACCACAGCACTATCATTCGAAAGAAACATTTCAATTTCCACACGTTGACAACAACCACAGCACGATCAACATTACAATTTCCACACGGTCACAACAACCACAGCACTATCATTCGAAAGAAACATTTCAATTTCCACACGGTGACAACAACCACAGCACTATCATTCGAAAGAAACATTTCAATTTCCACACGGTGACAACAACCACAGCACGATCAACATTACAATTTCCACACGTTGACAACAACCACAGCACGATCAACATTACAATTTCCACACGTTGACAACAACCACAGCACGATCAACATTACAATTTCCACACGGTCACAACAACCACAGCACTATCATTCGAAAGAAACATTTCAATTTCCACACGGTGACAACAACCACAGCACTATCATTCGAAAGAAACATTTCAATTTCCACACGGTGACAACAACCACAGCACTATCATTCGAAAGAAACATTTCAATTTCCACACGGTGACAACAACCACAGCACTATCATTCGAAAGAAACATTTCAATTTCCACACGGTGACAACAACCACAGCACTATCATTCGAAAGAAACATTTCAATTTCCACACGGTGACAACAACCACAGCACTATCATTCGAAAGAAACATTTCAATTTCCACACGGTGACAACAACCACAGCGCTATCATTCGAAAGAAACATTTCAATTTCCACACGGTGACAACAACCACAGCACTATCATTCGAAAGAAACATTTCAATTTCCACACGGTGACAAAACAACGTCTACATTGACAACAACCACAGCATAATCCAAAGCACTATTCTACAAAGACACAGATAGAGTGGCGATAGAAACAACAACCCTATCCCAACAATCCGAAGAAGCTCTCCAAATATTGGAACGAAGCCTCGACGACCCAGGGGACCCAGATCATATTTCAGGGACGTCCCAGTATAAATGTCCGGGCCTGCCGCCATAACTCAGGGTCCCAGATGCGTTATCGGACCGATAAATAACGCCTGCGCTGTCCTCAGTCAACTACTGTGGCGACCTACATGTCAGAGAGTAACAACGGGAGAACAAGAGAATGGAGATGTTGTACTTGGGAACGTGCTATAAAAAAGTGCTATAACGTTAAGGCAGAAGCTTGAAATTATTCCGACATAAATAAAGACATTTAGTATTGTTCTGAGAAGAAGAGATAGTCTTGTAACTGTTCTGACATGATATCAAATGCTCTAGATTGTTCTCACATGGAAACAGAAGTTTGGAACCGTGCTGACATGGAAACAGAAACTTTGAACTGTTCTGACACGTAAAGTCTTGGAACCGTCATGGACATAGAATCTTTGAAATCTTTGACTTGGAAACAAAGGCTTGAAACTGTTCTGACTTTGAAACAGAAGCTTGGAACTGTGCTGACTTGAAAACAGAAACTTTGAACTGTTCTGACATAGAAACAGAAACTTTGAACTGTTCTGACATGGAAACAGAAAATTTTAACTGTTCTGACATAGAAACAGAAACTTTGAACTGTTCTGACATGGAAACAGAAACTTTGAACTGTTCTGACATGGAAACAGAAACTTTGAACTGTTCTGACATGGAAACGGAAACTTTGAACTGTTCTGACATAGAAACAGAAACTTTGAACTGTTCTGACATAGAAACAGAAACTTTGAACTGTTCTGACATGGAAACAGAAACCTTGAACTGTTCTGACATAGAAACAGAAACTTTGAACTGTTCTGACATAGAAACAGAAACTTTGAACTGTTCTGACATAGAAACAGAAACTTTGAACTGTTCTGACATAGAAACAGAAACTTTGAACTGTTCTGACATGGAAACAGAAACTTTGAACTGTTCTGACATAGAAACAGAAACTTTGAACTGTTCTGACATAGAAACATAAACTTTGAACTGTTCTGACATAGAAACAGAAACTTTGAACTGTTCTGACATAGAAACAGAAACTTTGAACTGTTCTGACATAGAAACAGAAACTTTGAACTGTTCTGACATGGAAACAGAAACTTTGAACTGTTCTGACATAGAAACAGAAACTTTGAACTGTTCTGACATAGAAACAGAAACTTTGAACTGTTCTGACATAGAAACAGAAACTTTGAACTGTTCTGACATGGAAACAGAAGCCAAGGACTGACATAGTAAAAAAACTCATCCACAGCCCCCCTTGATGACCTCTTAAAACCCTAAAATTTCCCCCTCCTCCGCCAATTTTGATATTGGGGAACAGACCCCGGAAAATAGGGCGGATGTTCGCCGTTTCATTCAATTTGGTCATTGCAATAGCGGTTCTGTGCGCTGGAGAATTATCCCGGTGGAAATGTAATCTTTGCCAAATTTGATTTTTAAATTTCAACAACCAAATTTTGAATCTGTCTTGCAAAACGTTTCCCTATTATTATTATGCCCCTTCCCTTTATATCTAAATAATCCAAAAAGATATTTAACTAGCATCACAGAGAAAACCACTGCCATGACCTTCCCAGCAAATGTCACTGACAGCGCTTTCTTTAAGCACTTTCACATTTCATTCTCCACTCTTTGACTGTATTTTCCCCTCAGGTGAGGACCAAGATCTAGTCGACCGTTATGAATCGGTTCAATAATTCTTTAGAGTTAGCCTTAAAACATCTCAAACTGCCCAAAGTTCACTTTTAACCGCTTTAGTCCAAACTAAGCAAATGCCGCACCCATCTCGCACAAAGCTTGTTCATCCCCAAAATTTCGTGAATAATTTTGTACACATGTTATTTTATATGTTAATAGACTCTGCTATCTCTCTTATCTTTATTCTGATATTGTATATAAATATTTGATGATTTCTGGGAAAGGTTTCTCCGCAGGTCGTCCACTGCGATGTTCTGAGATAGTTCATCCCCGTTTAAAGTCAAGTACCTTGTTGTGAGAACAACATCTAACTCTTCTTTTATTTTATGTTTTCAACAAATAACTATAATTTTTTTTTCACACACACAAAAGCCTTTATTAAGACACACAGGTCTTACAGATTATTCTCCTTGGGGATACAAGACGGGGAAACCTATGAAAGCGGGAAATAAAAATGGAGAAAGATTATATGCATATGGTGAATATATACAGATTATAAGAAAGAATAAAAAATAAGAAAAAAAAATTTGGAAATATGGATGGGAGAACTATAATATATAGTATTTCTCCCTTTTTGTTTTTGCTTTTTTTCATATTTTCAACCTTTCTTCACTAGATCGATTATATATAATACGAGTCCAACATTGTATTTAGATTTATTATCTTTATAGTGTGCTGATGATTCAATGTGGTATTTCTAATCAATATTGGTCTTTCTATTTATAAGATTCCTTTTGTTTCTTAATTTCGGAATATATTTCAAAAGTCGAAATTTTTGAAGAAATCCTGTTTAATTCATATATCGATTTAGAATTCGTTTATCTATGCGCTAGTAGTCCTTATATATGGTTTACATATACAGTTAAACGTGTCTATAGCGCCCCCTCTTAGGACTCACCAAAACAGGATGCTATAGAAAGGAGGTGCTATAGACAGGTCACTTTTAATGTAAATCGCATCGTACTACATATTTGAAATCCGGCGCTATAGAAGGGGAGGCACTATAGACAGGTTTAACTGTATATATATATATATATTGAATGTTTATGAAAAACGTAATCCGTTATGCTTGCTTGAACACAGCACATATATAGCGCTATTGTTCGATTTATTTTATTTCAGGCGAATCGACTCTAGCGATCTTCCCGAATCTTCTAAAATGGTCAATCTATAGCTATAGTAATTTTGTTGAACATCAATTAGGGTATTTCTTGGGGAAATGAGCCGGTGGTTGCCTCTTGCCTTCCGCATCGAAATGACCTCGTCAAAATAGGTTCATCCGCCTTTAGAAGCTGTTTAGAACTTCAAGGGCAAGTAGGTATCCTCCTCTATATTGGGATGGAGACCTACCCCGACCTCTTCTCAGCACAGGCCTTCTATATTAGAATTACTAGGCTCTCAACAACACAAATAGGAAAAAATATATATGCACTTATAGAATCTTTATAAACTGTAATCACCAATTCATGTCTTTATATGATGGATTCTCTTGTTCGGCGGTACATCTACTACAATAGGAACGATACAGAAATATTAGTATGGCCCTTGCGCAAGGATGACACGCAAAACATGAAGCGTTCTATATATATTGGAATTCATACACATATCTCTATTCACACAAAAATATATTATTGCATAGATAATTTGTGAGTCATTTACTTGGTTTATATACCTAATATATAGTTTATATAGCGCCAAATGTATATTGATTTGAAGAAAAGTAAATAAAAATAGTTTTTGTTGTCGTATCAAATGAAAAGCTTCAGATGTCTCCATGCATCTTTATCACAGAAATTGCAATGTCTTCTATCTTGGGTGTGTAAAGCTGCTGCTCTGGGTCCATGTCAATTTTCTGTAAGGCTGCGGCCATTGCAGGACATGAGAATATGTGGCTAGGTGTTAGTTCCTCACCAGGACAGTTGTTACATGTCCTATAGGTTCTTGTGTCATCTGGATGTATTGTCATTCCTTTGTAGTGTAATAAAAATAGTGGTCACACTTTATAAGTGTGTAAAACAGGTCGTGAAACACTCGATGGCATTATATAACACGTGATGAGTTCTAAAATGGCAATAATACAAACTTGTTAATGGTCAATATGACACATGTGTGGCGAATTACATTTATCATTTTGAAGATAATGTGAGAAGCTGGCCGGTATTCTCACGTTCCATCTCAGTTTGACGTCTCTTCGCTCAGAATCTTCAATTTTATCAATGTTTCTGTAAATAATACGTAGGTTTTATCGGGACTGATTAACTATAGAAGACCTTAGCTTAAACAGAATCGTCCAACACAGTATTAGATCTCTAAGAAGCGGTCTGGTAGATTAAATTGACGAAACCGCTGGGAGAGTTCACCCCCTGATGAGCCAAGCCCTCCCAATATATTTTATTCGCATTAAGAACAGAAGAAGTTTTATTTATTTGTGAAAAGAAACATTCGCGTCCCAATGTCTTCATTCGTTATATATAGATGGCGTGTTTTTGCTTTGTATTAATTTATACCTAACTTGTTCTTATTGTTTGCAGAAGAGCATTGCTCGATGCGAATATTTAAATATAATTCTACTGTCCTAAAAGCTTATGTTCATAGTTTACTTATATACCATTTCTAAGATTCCACCCTTCAGCGTAGCATATAAAAGCAGAATGATCCAATACAGTATATTTGATCCCTTTGGATTTGATCCTTTTGGAAATGATCCTTTAAAATTTTTTGTAGCCTTCCTTGGAGCCTGGGGCCGCGCTTGCCGCTGCCTTGGTTCCCTCACTAACGGCGCTCTCGCCCACTTCTCCCCCGGGGCGCGCACTTGCTGCCTGCGCCTCTCCAGCCCTCTCCTTGGCCCTCCATTGCGACGGGCGCTTGGAGACTCCCAAAGATGAATTGCCTTAAAATGCTTATCCAAAAGCATGTAGAAGGCGGATTAATTGTCAAAGATCCAATACAGTATTAGAGGTAAAAGTAGCGGTCTGGTAGATATAATTGGCGAAACCGCTGAGAGAGTTCACCACTGATGAGCCAAGCTGTCCCGATATTTGTTCATCACGCAGTAAAGACAGTAGAAGTTTGTTTTATATTTGAAAAAAAGATTAGTGCTTTAATACTTCCATTTCTTATATAGAGAAGACCTATTCAAAATATAAGTTATTTACCCGGGTACGTGTTTCTTTCTTTCTTTTGTTAAATAAACAATTCTCGACTGCCCTTATTGGGATGGCCTGGCTCATCAGTGGTGAACCCTTCCTGCGGTTTCAATGTTTAATCTTTTATTTAAAAGCGAAGAAGAGTATGATAGATTAAGCTGGAAAAAAATATCTAGGAGGGTTTATCACTGATGAGCCAGGCCCTCCCAATATTTTAGAATTTCAATAAAGGCGCAGTATGGAATTGCTTATTCCCAAAACATAAATCTATATACGCGTAAATAGTTTATAATTTTCTACACCAATGGTACGTCATAATATCACGTTATTGAATTTATATACATTGTATTAATCCTGAAACTAATTAAAACGTGAAATACAATATTTATCTGCAATAACAGACATTTTGATGTAGAAACATGAGAATTTTCATATAATTTGTTTAGAATTTTCAACACGTACTTAAATGTAGTTATGTATTAACACTTTCACCCATTGTACAACACTTTATTGGAAGTCTGTTTGAACATAATTGTACAAGCTAACTATCCTTGAGAAAACTGCGTATCACTCTAGGTGTATATCGCTTGTACACGCTTGTTCGACGGTACATATACTATAATTGGAACAGAGAAGATTAGCATGGCCCCTGAGCAAGGATGACACGCAAAATCGTGAAGCGTTCTAGGTGTATATCTGTATGTACCAGAGGAAGCATCTCTTTCCTTAAATATTCATTTGAACAATCCATTCTGTTTATCACCATAGTTAAAACTTAAAGTTGATGATAAAGAATGAGCTATTATACCTTTTCTAACAAATTCATACAAAAGCCAACCTGTATACCGTAGTCTCGGGCTTTGAACCACATTAGTACAGAGGTGGCTTCGATTTCATAACATCCTACAATAGGAGTTATGAAATGGGTCGAAATTGCCGAAAAGTTGTTGAATAATGAAGTAGCAAGGCCGATTTTCAGACTAGAATACAACATATAGTTACGGGAGGATGGTATACATGTGCCCCAAAATAGACACCTCTCTCTTTAAATATATTTATCGTTTAAAATTGAACAATTCTTTGTTGATATGTTAAACAACCAAAAGCTTATATCTGGAATCAATCCTTTTTTTTTTTTTTTGCTTATCTATAGTACACGTGGTACAAGCCATGATATTCATAATCATGGTGGATAGAAGTAGGCGACTGCTTTTACTGTAAGTGCACCACATGGTTATGTGAAAAGCAGTTCGACTTTGCACTTACAAATGTACCAGAGCATCGTTTGATTACTTGCACTCGCTGGTGGGGTTAATCTAAACCAACGGTTTAGACCAGGGGTGGCGAACGTGCGGCCTTAAGGCCGCATGTGGCCTTTTCTTGCCCAAGTTGTGGCCTTTTCTTAAATTCAAAACTATAATTTTTGTTTCGCAGTTTTCAATTACTTTCATTATTTTATTGAAAATATCTAATACGAATGTCATATATTATATAATATATATATATATATATATATATATATAAATATGCGGCCTTCTCAAAAATGGTAAAATGAAAATTGGCCTTCTAATATAAAAAGGTTCGCCACCCCTGGTTTAGACCATCTTTCCACAGACCTCCATCAATCCTATTTCGATTCGACGAGACCGTTTGCTCATCTTCTTTTGGGATTCAACTCTTTTAACCAGCCTGGTGCATTTAAAACATCTCGTACATCACGTTTCCAAGAGTTGAATCCCATTATAAGAGTTGAAGAAGATGTGCGAACAGCCTTTCGAAGAATTATCGACATTTGAAATAAATAGTATCGGTCCAAGATAAACTTTTGATCCGCGTGTATGCTCGTCTCTGATTGAATATCTGTATTCAATAAAGACGCTATATTTAAATACCACTTTAAATTACTAAAATTGACTTTTATGAGGCCATAATTATCAATCAGGAAAACTTAATGATCCAATTATATCATCATCATATATCACAATAATCATCATCACAAGGCTATTACTTTCAACATGCTTACATTGATGTATATTAAAACTATCTGAATAAACTCGGCTTCGTCCTGAATTTGTCCGAGTGAATGTTTGACCAATTTTGTTACAAAGAATTATATTTATTATTATCCTGTTGTTGTTGTCGTTTCTTATCCCCTTGTGCAAAGATTACTCAAATTCCATGAGTCCTCCTCGAGTTGTTTGATGATGAGCAGCGGCCTCTCTCAAAAGTCCTGTTTAGTTCATCTAATACAAGCCAAAATATGTTCTGGAGCTTTAGGTGCCAAGCTGCAATTTGGGCAAGTGGGGTAGATTTTGTTGTTATTTTCTATCTTCAATGGCTTGAGATGGCCTGTTCTAAATCTTGTTAGTGTTATTTGATGCTGTCTATTTCTGATGTTCAGAGCTCCTCCTGGGTTCACTCCACTGTACCAACTGTGCTTAGGTGGGATCCTCGAGTTCTTGTTTATTTTTGTTTTTGGCTATTGCCTCTATTTCTTTAAAAGTAAATTTATTATTCCGTTTATTGCTATATCCTATATATTGACAATAGTTATAATGATAAAAGAAATTAGGATCCATTATTATGGGTCTCAAATCACAAAGGTATATACCATTCTAAAATTTATTGGCATTGCCATATCAACATTGAAATAATTAACATACGAAAGTTGACCAAGGGAAATTACATCCATATATTCCGATGGAAATATCACTTCTCCATTATCCCCCATTTCAGAGGAGCTAGTATGTAACCAACTTACAAACTTGTATACATTGATGAAACACTCATCAACCCTGTCTGGTAATATTTTATTGTCCACGTTTCAACGACCCATTGTTACCATTTTAAAAGTAAAACGTCATTTTTCTCTTCAGTTTTAGCGAATAAATGATTGCTATTTGGAAGAGTGTTCTTAATGTATTGTTTTGGGTGATGAATCTTTTAATTATTGTTGGTCAGATCTATGGTCGACCGTAACAACCCGGGTTCGAATCCCGCATTTGGCGATTTTTCTAATTAAGAAACTGCTCCAATGGCTCCCGATTTTTGCAAAAGTCCAACCCCATGTCCAGTCCTCCATTCCAACTCCCCTTGCGAATGCAAGTAACCAAACGGGGCTCTAACATATTTGTAAGTGCAAAAGTCGAACTGCTTTTCACCTGTGTAGACATGTGGTGCTCTTACAGTAAAAGTATTTGCCAACTTCTACCCACCATGATTATCATGGCCTGTACCACGTGTACAAGGTATAATAAAAAGAAAGATATATGGTAAGATTGCATTTTAAAGATGTTATGTTAAACACGAAGTCTAGATGACTTCTGAAAACTGGTATCTAACTTGAGGTGGTCGTTAAAGTGGTGTGGACTCTAAAGCGACGTTTTACTGTAATAGATTCTACTATAAAAGTGATCACTGTATCTTACAGGTATCTTACAACAGCGTTATATCCCGTGAGGGACTAAACAAATACAATTTTTCTTATATAATTTTTAAAGTATTTACATGTTTCCGAAAGCTAGATATTTGTCAATTAAAAATTTTAAAAGGGAACTTTTCCTTAGAAGTCTGATATGTTCACTTTAATATTAATATAAATTGTTATTTTATCCAAAATCCCCAATGTATTTTATTTTATTTTAACTCTACTTTTATTGGCAACTTAATGTAAAATATTTTCTCCTATAGAAGGCCTTTCGTTCCAGAAAGATAAATATTTGTCAATCGAAATTTTTGAAAGGAAACTTTTCCTTGGAAGCCTGATTTTTTCATCTTAATATTTACACAAAGTATTTATGTTATGAATAAGATTTTCTGTGTAATAAAAATATCTTCTGTTGATTTTTGAATATATTGTGGATTATGCTAGGGTAATGCAGTCGTGGTTAAAATCTTGAAACTATAAAAATAAAAATAATGAATATTAGAAATAGCTTTAATTGAGCTCAAGGAATATATTTTTAAAAAAACATAATTTGGTAAAAGTACCACCTGGCTTAAGGCGTAAGAATGAAAAATTATTTACATAATGTACAAAGATTTGAGCCGGCCATCGGGAAACAACAACAATGAGTTTTTATAGGGGAAGCGTGACCCCTGGCGGTCGAATATAATTTTAAATAAAATAATATTTTAATATAACATATATATATAAAAGTTAGGAAGCTTATATTAATAGTATAGTTTTATAACGATTATGAGTAAAGATAGAGGCTGCCTGGCAGTTTTATAACGCTTTGCCAAATGTTTTAATTTTTGTTTTCTCCTGACGAGGTCAAAATATTTTTGTCGAAACGTCAAGACAATAAAAAAGGTTTACTGGCCGAAGTATCTTTAATTTGAAGAAGGATTATGAGGTTATAGTTATACATTACCGTATAATTATATTCATTTATAATTCTGTTGTAATATATCTACAAAAGGTTTTAGTATCTATGAAAGTTATTAAGTCAGTAATCTCTATCTTTTCCTGTCTTCTGTTCTCTTCCCAAACCAGACATTCAATGAGAAGATGGATTGTACCCTGCTCACCATTACTACAGAAACGCCCGGAGTTCTATGCTGTACTGATTCTCAAAATAAAATTTCAATGGTTAGTCGTTTAAATTGGTTATTATAAAGTATTAAATGAAAATAAAGTGGTTTTTAATATTGAAAGAGAGTAAATTTTGACTTCTTTTTTAATTTGTGCATTGTTTATTTCTTCTAATGAAGGATTTAACCAAATTTCGTCAAATATGATCAAACTTTGTTATAACGGCCCTTTTATAACAACACAACTTGTTTATAACATCCTGATTGTAAAGCTTCAAGTTTTAAGTTCCAATTGTTTAAACTATCGTTATAACAATAATATTTTGCTGAAAATTAGAGATACTTCGACCAGTATAAATCTTTTTAACCAGCCGTAATTTAGAGACTAGGATTAAAGAACACCAATAAGATTTAATGGAGAGAAGGGCATTAAGCAAAATTGGGGAACATTAATTATATTCAGGACATAGACCAGATTGGAATGATATTGAGATATTTCACAGGAATATTTGAAAAGGAAAGATTATTTTTAGATGGATGGGTATCATTAGAGAGATTTGTTTATTACCAGTTGCATACAAGACACGCTATATCCGATCTGGATAATTGCGCGTGAAACTATTTACAATAATTCATATTGTAGTAGAGTAGGTAACAGAATTATCAAAAAGAAAATTAACAATTAAGAAAAATAACATTGAATAAACATATCCATTAAACAAATAAGCAACAACATAAGCAGATTGAAGAAATCGCAAGGTAGTTATTTACAGTATGTTAAGCAATGATGGAAGTTGATTTAATGAAGTTATCTATAATAATTAGTATCGTGGAGAGAGAAAGTTGATCAAGTTGAGCTAATTAGAGAGATAATAAAAAGATGTATACTGTCCGAGGAATTTGAAGAAGTATGAATGCCGCCGGCCAGGCAGCTTCTATCTGTACATTGTGGTTATAAATATATAGAATATTGATCCCAGACAAATTATTATTGCGATGGTAAGGCTGGATTTTTTAAATGAAAATCTGAAATTACTGTAAAAAAAAACTTGATTCAAATTAATGGAGGAGCCATAAAATATCCCCAATATTAGCGATACCATAGAGTGAACCATGGCTATAGTGACTACAAAATGTGACAGCTTGCGATAGTTTAACTGTATAAGGTCAATATATGAAGATGTGACAGAAGCTGTAGAAGCATATAATGTGTGTAATAATAGTGAAATTATGGCTATAGTGAATCCAAAAGTATAAAGTGTGTATAATAGTGAATATAGTGAGCCATGGCCATAGTGGATCCAAAATGTGACTATTTGCTATAGCGGAGGTTTAACTGTAATAGTTCAAACTATGGAGATGTGATAGAAACTGGAGTGAATACTAGTGTATATAAGTGCAATACATGTAAAGTATGTATAATAGTGAAGACAATGAACCATGGCTATAGTGAATCCAAGATATGACTATTTGCTATAGCGGAGGTTTAACTGTAATAGTTCAAACTATGGAGATGTGATAGAAGCTGTAGTGAATACTAGTGTATATAAGTGCAATACATGTAAAGTATGTATAATAGTGAATACAGTGAACCATGGCTATAGTGAATCCAAGATATGACTACTTGCGATAGTTTCTCTGTATAAGTTGAAACTATATAGATGTGATAGAAGGGGTATGTAAGTAACGGCGGGCGCTGTGCTTAGGTCGCCGCTCGCCTCACAACCAGCCAACGGCCCGTCAAACGGCGGCCGAACTCCATACGTGATGTTTGCAAGTTGTGGCTCCACAGGATTTTACGCCAGCGGGGGCGAAGATGGGCACCCCACGCCGCCTGTACACGCCCCACCCTACAGGCAAGTCTCTTAACCCTTCCCTTTAACCCTACTTAATAACCCTTTCTTCTCTTAAATATATTTTCTATAAAAAAAAAATTCGTAAAAGGTTTCTCTGATGACCTTGAAAAATGAATGTCTATTTATATCTTTTGATCACATTCACGATTTATTTTCGGAATTATTTTGTAAGTTTTATTTTTTATAGTTTCCTTTTAGTATTAAATTAGATATTTATGAATATATTTTTTAAAATTTATATATATTTATTTGCGTAATTATATAATATTTGTGTGGATGAAGATGTAAGCTATAAATGGAAAGTGAATAAATTGTATATATTTGACCATTTTTATTTCATATGATATTTTTAAGTTTTAAGTTTTTAAATTTATTTTTAATAAATTTCTAAATTTTTTGGTGTGGTTGTTTTGATTTATATTTTTAATACGAAAGTTGAAAATACAACTAAAACTAAAAGCCGCAACTAGATTTAAGTTCTTCATATATTTAGCAAGCATTTTTGTACAACTTTAAATTGTTAATTTATATAAATATCATTGAAATGTTACGATAATAATTTTAGTTTTAACTATAATTTTACGTTTTACCTTTCCAACGATTTTGTTAAAATTAATAAGCAGCTATTTTTGTATGCGTTTTTAAAATATTTTATTTTCACACATATGTGTATATAGCTAAATTTATATAATTTGTGAGTAAATTATATTATTTATATGTTTTGTCTAAACGCGCGTTTAAACTATAATAATAAATACAGTAGAACTTGGATAATTCGAACTTCTTTAATTCGAAAACCTCTTTAATTCGAATATTTATCTTGGTCCCTAGAATTTCCTATAAATATAATTTCCGTTTTTAATTCGAATTTTTGGATAATTCGAATTTTTTTATGGTCCCTTGGGGTTCGAATTATCCAAGTTCGACTGTATTATGAGTCTTAAAGTTACAAATATTTTACCGTAAATGCAACTATTAGAACTTGAAAACAGATCCTTATCAAAAGGTTATCGTGTTTTTTTAACAAAGAATCCAATCAAAATAGGTTCTCTGCGGCAATCGAAATATTTTAAATTTAAAATATGGCCATTTTAATATTTAAATCTTTTTTCGTCATTTATTTAAATCACTTTTAAACGTGTTTAAATTTAATAAATGTTCTTTCACATAAAATTTTGTTTCTTAAAACTAGAATTTCAATTTCAGAAAAAATATTACGTGATGTATATATAAAGATTTATATTATTAAAATTTATACTTCTCAATATAAGGCAATACTGGTATATCTAATTCTATATTTAGGTCAGAGATTACTTTAATTTTAGTAGATTGTAGCAATTTTTATCAATTGTTTCAGCGTTGGACGATCTTATGCTTATTAACTTTTATCTCTTCACTGCGATTTATTTTTAGATTTTTCTATCGAAATTTCCAGCATTGGTTTTATAAAATAATTTATATTGTTCTAAAAATTGCCTGTTATAAAATATTTGAACTGAATTAGGTTTTAAGATAATTTTTATGTGATAAAATAGTATAAATCGAATTACATAAAAATATAAAATAGTATTGTTATTATATAAATAGATAGTAAAAATTATATTGAAAAAAATTGCAATATTTTAAAACTATTTTTTAGTTTATATTCAAAACATTTTAACAATTTTAAGAAAGAGTGTATTCATATACATTTTGATCTTAAGCTATAGCTATCCGGCATTTATTCAAAGTTAATTTTCTTAATATTTTGAAAATTACAAGATATAAAGTATCAGCATAATGGACAATTTTTTTAAATTTTTTGTTATTAGAATTTTATGTCAGAAAAAAAAACATACGAGAGGGAACTAATAATTTTTCATGAATTAAATTATAGCATTTATAAGAATTTATAGAAAAGTATAATCTTTAAAATTTTGTGGCATAGAAAAAATTGGAGAGTAGATATCAGTTACTTAAAAAAATTAACAATATTTTAGGAAACGTCAATACGTTATATTTATGAATTATTTATAGAAGAATTTTTCACAAAAAAATATACTTAATACTGATATCGTTATTTTAAGGATTTTTTAAATTTCAAAATAAGGCATTTATTTAAAATATATGATTAATTCAATAAAATAAAAGGGACGAAGATATATATTCATTAAATAATATTTCTTATTATGTTTCTATGTCTTTTTACATCGAAAAATGTTCGTTTCATAAAAAAAACTATGGAAAAACTTTTTAATCAAGTTCTATAATTAATACATTCTATATATTAGGTGCATAATCAGAAGTAAATCTTTACTCTTATAACTATATATATAAATAGTATATATATAGTTTTCGCGTTTAATATCATATTTTTATATAAAATATTATATATATAAATAATTAATTACAGTATATCATAAAAGCACATTTTTCTTTCTTAGAAATATTAGAAAAATACATGATAAAATTTCTCTCAAATACTCGAAATTTATTTTTATTAAATCCTCATTATAATTTTACACACTAAAGAGTTAAGTTGAAAAAGTTGTACTTTTTTTTACAAAAAAAAAATATATATATATAGCACCTACTTACACTTTTTTAAAACCATTTATTTTATATATTCGTTTTACCTTATATTTTATTTCGAATATGAGAGAACTCTATGCAATCATAGAAAAAAAATGTATATGCAGACTTTAAAATTAACTCATTTTGCATTTTAATTTACCAATTCAAATTAAACAATGCGTATAAACGCAAATAAACTAATTTTTTACACATGTGTCTTGTATATGTATAATGTAGTTCTATCTCATGTAAACATAAAATACAATACGAAATAAAAATTTAAGCAAATTAAACAGAATCTATGATTGATGAATACAAAAGAATATGCGGAACATTTTCAGTTATTCTACCAAATTTAGCAAAAGCAGACGAAAGATCCCTGTAAAACACTCAACGATGAGATTGTTTTTCCCCAGCAGCAGATATATTTATAGACCGGATTAGAGGCACAAGCACCACAATATTTACTAAGGGAGAAATTATTTCAGACCAATAATATTCTGGAAAACAAGTGACTTTCCCGCGCATTTTTACTCGTTGCAGACGATAGTCAAGAGGAAGTGATATAATAGCAAATAGCATTCTTCTAAATTACCTATTTGATAATAAGATATCGAAATATAATTTACTTGGAATTTTTTCGTTTTTTGTTTGATGTGTATTAATATTAATTAAGAAAATAAGAACTCTTTCACAACGCATGAGAATACTCTGCTAATTTTCCCATCAATATTCAAGAAATATATATTACGTATGTAAATATTATACTTTTATAGTATCATTTATAAATTATTTATATATTATTTTTATCAGAGAATACATTTTAGAATTGTTTAATTTATCGAAATTACCGTAAAGATAGAGGCTGCCTGGCTGGCATTCATATTTATATGAAAAATAGACACTCTAAGAAGAATAAATTAGGTATATTCATATTTATACACGCAACATAATAGACACTTTAGAAAATATAGGAATTTATTGAGCATTTTCATACACTCAAGATTCTAGCCTTGTAATACCTAAAGGTATCTTGGGCATTTTTAAATAAGTCGACCAAGCAATAGATACTCTAAAGTATAGTGGGTATGGAAATTCGAAAAATACATTGATTATTTACATATAAGCAGACGTATAGGCATATATATACAATGATAAACACTTTAATATCATTAAAACAACAATATCTTTCTATTCGCTATAGAAGTATTTATTTACTTATTATAATCAAATTAGACGCGATATTCCCATAAGGGATGCTCTCTTGAGTCAAGAAACAATACTAAATTCAGAGACTATTTTACATGAACAATTGACATTTTTATATACGAGAACGCTCGATGTATTGAAGTGTATATAAACCATTGCCATTTGTGTCATTTTGTACCCGTAGAAGAGCATCTTGCCTGAAATCTTGTACGAGCATCGTATTATATAAAGAATCTCTTCTCCACGACTTGTGTTTTTTCTTTAATATCCTATCTGAAATCATAGAAGAAAATATTAGCCATCATCATAAATAAAATACAACAATAACAGCTTTAGATTATCG
This sequence comes from Cordylochernes scorpioides, assembly GCA_030710605.1. NCBI lineage: Eukaryota > Metazoa > Arthropoda > Arachnida > Pseudoscorpiones > Chernetidae > Cordylochernes > Cordylochernes scorpioides. Next base: position 34,053,661 of record CP092876.1, read on the forward strand.
CATGAGCTATAAGTATATTTTGAATATTCCATATAGACACAACAACAATGTTCATCCAAATTTTAGATCAACCTTGATCTCTTCAGACAACCACAAACTTATATTTCAATAAATTTATTCTAATCTTTTTTTCTTGACTGAATTGAGACTCTAAATTGGTTCTTTATCAAAGAAATGGATGCCACTATATTTACATATCTATTTTCCTCAAGCCATTAGTTACCATCAATTTCTGTTCAGATTTGACCTACAGAAATTGCCTTATTAAAAATACTCAGATCACCATTGTTTAGTATACTGATAGAGTCAAATTGGACTCCAAATATTCTGTCTATGCTGCAACTTTTTTTTTTTTGGAATTTTGAGACAGTATGAAATGATAAGAAATAATAACAACTTGTTTCGATATGTTTATTATAGTATTAAGTAAGATAGTAAAATAATTAGTGTTATTTCTAAGTTTTATATTCATACACTCTAGAGATAGATAGAATTCTTCCGAAAGTATTACAAAAATACTTGTGACATTCAAGCATTCTTAAAAAACAATGTACATGTATCAACACTCGACGTTTCTCAAGAGTTGTTGGCTTTCCAAAACGATCACTACAGCAACAATAAATGTCGCACATATATCTACATTCATCTCCTAAGATTTCTTGGCCCTCTCCGGGTCTCCTGATTAAATACATTCTCATCAGAACTAATAGATGCCACACATATCTATACTTAACGTTTCTCAATAGTTATTGGCCCTCCAAAACGATGGCTGCATCAATAATAGATGCCACACATGTATCTACACTCATCTCCTAAGATTTCTTAGCCTTCTCCAGGTCTCCTAATTGAATACATTCACATCAGCAATAATAAATGCTATCATACATGTATCTACACTCGACGTCTCTCAAGAGCTGTTGGCCCTCTCAACCAACAATTGCAGCAATGGTATAAGCCACACATATATCTACACTCGACGTTTCCTAAAGGTTCTTGGCTATATATACATCTCCTATATGAAGTATATACAAGATATTATCTTGATGTAGTTTAAATACTTGGGGGGGGGGGGAGAAGTCCGACCACACCGGGCCCCCCTGGACCCTTGGAATATTCGACCAAATTCTGGTCCAAGGTGACTAACGTGGCAACGGGACCCATTTTCCAATGAAGGGCAAAATTTTTTCTCGTTTAAAAGCATCGAGTGCTAAGTACAAGCTGTCTATAATTGCATATCCAGTTCGCAATGTCTTCCATTTATTCGATCTTGTAGTTTACCATACAAGACAAGCCGAATCAAGATTCTAGCTAAGTTAGAGGAAACCATCTAGATTCCAGCAAGTCGGCATGCCGTGATAGAGATAATCAAGTGAGGGGACGTCTAACTTGGTGGTGTGGAACTCTCAGCGCGTGCCTGCAATACGGCGATGTTGGGGCCGAAATTGCTTCAGTGTGCCCTTGCTTCTGTGGATGCTAACAGGTATCTGAGGCTAGATAATTTGACAATTAAAATAATTTTATTGACATCTTGTCAATACATGCAAAGTGCACAGTCTTCACTATTTAAAAAAAAGATAATATGCATTATATACACTATGAACAATGAATATGGCGCCTCTGCCAGAGCTGCAGAGTTTGGTGGAGAATCGTCAGTGAGTCTCCAGCGACACCACGTATTTCGCGATCTACGAAGAATACGTAGATCGCGTACTTTGCCGCTGAGGAGATGGTGATGGCGTGGTCCTCGAGACCAACTGGAAAGATCCAGGACTGCAGGTCCGGCGGCCGGCCGATGAGGCTGAGGCTAGATAAGCTCAACACTGATGATCCAAGCCTTTCCAATATTTTTTTTATCGCAGTAAGGACAGTAGAGATTTGATTTATGTGTAAAAGAAACATTATTGCTGTAATGCTTTCATTTCTTATATAGATAGCACGTTATTGCCTTATAATTAAGATAGAGAGATAGTTGATAAGATTATCCCGGCTTAGACAAGATAGGTAAGCAATACACATAGCCACTCTGTGGATTAAAATTATTCGACGTTATTTCAATATTCAATAACTCCTTGTATCAATATTGAGAAAAAATATAAGGTATTCAGGGAAAAGTATATTTTTGCTTTCGAGCACGAACGCTCTTTTACAGGGGAGAAAACATGGTACAATGAAATTGATAAGGGACAATTTGGATTATAGATTATAAACACAAGGTAATAAGACCAAATCCAAATAAATAAATATTTTGTGACGTTTCGGTAACAACGCTGTTATTTATTTGGATTTGGTCTTATTACTACATTCAGTACTTTTGTCTGAAGATGGTAACAACGCTGTTACCGAAACGTCACAAAATATTTATTTATTTGGATTTGGTCTTATTACCTTGTGTTTATGGTACAATGAAAATATACTTTTCTCTGGAGGCCTGATCTTTCTACTCAGTTATTTCGATATATTTTAGAAAAGTAATATAGGTCGCTCTTGGAAGATTTGATTGTATTGTAACTTCTGTGTATTTATTGGAGTCTAGGGATCTTGAGTTGTGTTTGTGGTCTTCGGTTATGGTGAGTAAAGCCCAACATAAATAAAATACCTATAATCGCACAAGCAAAGCTTTTAATATCACCTATATACGCTTCTCTATTCAATTTCTCAACATTTCGCTAAATTTCTACCATTCTTGTTGAGAGAGGTATGTCAATTGTGAACCATTAGAGTTCAAATAACAAAGTGATTATAGATTTATATTGTTACGTCATCCTGTACGACTGTTTCTACTGTAGACTGATCCATTGTTGTATTGTAGACAAGACCAGAGCGGGTAGTCATATAATATTTTTATTTTTACAAAGAAAACATTTACAAAATTTGTCAGATCGCCAAATACAACTGATAGATATCTAAACAAACTATTTACAAATAAAATGCTGACGTGGCATGATGTGATTGATGATGATTTCACCGAGTAGACCATCACAGATTATTCTGTGATTTTATTTCATCTCTAAGCAAAATTTGTATAACCAGCCAACATTAACTTCTTTTCACCCTACAACAATATTTATAAAAATCATCTTTCAAACACCGCCATTACTCTGAATATTTCATATTGTCTAATTCTTAAATTGACAAATCGGCTGATAGGAATTGATGAGATAGCGACTTCCATCCTCAATACTTCGAAATACGCGACATTTAATGTCCGTACTGATTTACTGAAAAGTCACATACCTTGTAGTTCTAATCTATAAATCAAATTAATACATTTTCACAATTCAATAGTTTAATTTACGAAATTTTGTTACTAAAGAAAAAAATTTAGAATTTTTCCTATATATTTCTATAATTTAGTATTGAATATTTAGTATTGATCGGTTCCAAAATCACTTTATTAGGTACCTCTCAACAAGAGCAACCTAGTTTATGATAATTGAAACAATGAATAATATATGAGTTATTCACATATTAAACAAAAGGTTATCGCGGGATTAAATCCCGGTTCATGACTGTCGGGAATCGAAGGTGTTACCCACTCGTCCACCGACGTTGTTTTTTTATTGAATAACAGATTATAAAAAACATGATATATGCACAAATTATTGAGAGTGTTCATATTAAAAAAAACACATATTAATGGCTTTCATTATAAATGTGCTCCAGTTAATATAATTAAAATATTATTAGAATTATTTGTAACTTATCAACAGATTTAAACTAAAGTTAGAATATACACACAGGATATTTACACGTAGGTGTTCCTGAATTGAACACATATTTATAACTTCAGTGAAGAAGAACCATACACCCATGCACTCTAAAAAATACACATGAACACACACACAGTAACACACATATATACAAGTTAACATACACACAGTGTCATAATTCCAACCACCCACAACAAAAACAAAATTTCATTAATTTTTAAATCTTTTTCTATTCTTTCCTTTAGTTTTAATTCATATATTCATTGGTCAAAGAGATTGGTATGGGAGTCAGGGGTTGAAACTCCCGCCGGGTTTACCTTTAACAAGTCCCGGCCCGGTACCAATCTCCTTCCATCCTGATTGAACCATTATGTTTTCCTTTAACACAAGACAAACAAATTTGACTCCATTTTACATTTAAAAAAAAATATTATTAAAAGTATTATCAACAAAAAAAAAACATAATTACAAAAAAATTACTTTCAAAAAATTTACATTTTCTTTTTTTTTAACTTCAAAGTTTGATAAAAAGATAACATGGTTCTGTCTTTGCTCTTTTTCTTATCCTAATACCTTCAATTCTTCACTTTTTCTATGTTCTGCTCACATGACGCGTAACTGCCGAGGTTAACAGCGTGAACTTGTTACAACCCTATGTTGTTACTTAAAATACCAAAAACCTTTTTGATACCTTAAAAGTAATATTTTTATAATTAGTTTTCAATTATCATTACTCCTTCTCTAATACAACTATATTTCATATAAATTATATTTAATTCTACTTTATTGTTCAGTAATAGCTTGCTATACTGACATTATACTCTTAATTCGACATCAAAATTTTCTATAACTTTCTTTAAATATTATAAAATATTTATATATATAAACACAGAGCAATAACACGCCATCTATATATATAAAATGAAATAATTTAAAGCACGAATGTTTCTTTTATATACAAAACAAACTTCTTCTGTCCTTACTGCGATGGACAGTGCTGCATATATAAGCAGAATGATCCAATACAGTATTAGAGCTCTGAGAAGCGGTCTGGTGGATTAAATTGACGAAACCCCTGGGAGGGTTCATCACTGATGAGCTAAGCCCTCTCAATATCTTTTTATCACAGTAAGGACAGTAGAAGTTTGTATTGTGTATAAAAGAAACATTTGTGCTTAAATTCTTTCATTATATATATTTTATGATGTATTAGAGCGCCATCTGTTATCAAAATTTGAAACTATTATAGACGCGTATGATTCTTTTTAAAAATAAACAATTTCTACTGTCCTTACTGCAATGGAAAAAATAATGGGAGGGCCTGGCTTATCAGTGGTGAACTGGCGAAACCGCTGGGAGGGTTCACCACTGATGAGCCAGGCCCTCCCATTAATTTTTCCATTGCAGTAAGGACAGTAGAAATTGTTTATTTTTTATGATTTTTCAAACAGAAAATATGTTCCTCATATAAACATCTATTTTTATACATACGAAATGAATAAAACTAAAGAAGTCATAGACAAAAATCCTCACCAAAGGATCTATATATAAGGCATCCTAAATATTATGGAGAGCGACAAAAAAAATTAATTACATAGAGATTTACATAGTATTTGCATATGTCCTCTTAACAAGACCCCATGGCCTGAATCATTGTCGAATGGTTACAATTGATGTATTAGAGCTTATTAGGAATTAAAGTTGTCTGAGAGATGACCCTAAGTTATCAAAGAACGGATCAAAATTCGGGTAATTTATTCATTGCATCAAAATGTCGTGATGCCTACAAGCGAGTCATTATAAAAGGTTGATACAAAAATGTAGAATTTATTTGATTAACTTTTTTATTCGTTTCTTAGTAGTTTAATCATTTATGTCTGGTTATGAAAAGTCAATCGTTGTTAAAGTGGTTTAGTTTGTATTACAATCTACAGACGCGTTTTTTTTTTTATGAATTAGTAAATTTTAAGTGTGTCGGAAGATCATCAAAATCATTATTTCTTTTCGTATTTTCATCTTTTCATTAAGAATGATGGAATTTTAATTATGTATTCGTGTTTCTTTTGATTTTTTAAAAAGTTTTTTTGTTGTATCTTTTGAAATTATAGGTTTGGTTAATGGAAATGGTTTAATGTTAACTGCTATTGCCTTTGAATGATGGCATCTTATTCTATTTTCGAAGATTGCCTTTAAGGTGAAGAGTATAATTTTCCAAATGATTGGCATTGACAAGGTAACGATCGATCGACCCCACAAGCGAGTGCAAGTAATCAAACGGGGCTCTGGCACATTTGCAAGTGTAAAAGTCGAACTGCTTTTCACATGTGTAGACATGTGGTGCACTTACAGTAAAAGCAGTCGCCTACTTCTACCCACCATGATTATCATGGCCTATACTACGTGTATTAGGGATAAGCAAAAAAACGATTACTCGACCATATGGTCAGGTAAAACAACAGAATTACAGCTCTCTTACTATCCTTACTGCGATGGAAATATATTGACTAAGAGAGCCTAGATCATCAGTAGTGAATCCTTCCAGTGCTTTTTCAAACTACCAGACTGCTTTACCATTATATTGGTCTGTTCTGTTTACATAGCCAACGTTTTGAAGGAATTCTTGGGGAAGGTATTTGAGCAAACTATGGCCATAAGCTTATATATACACTCATAGACAAAAGGAAGTTTCATATTTTGATATCGCCGGTAGTCTTTTTTTTTTTTTTTAGGAGACAGAGGAAATATTGTTCACACTTAGTTATTTCGTGTGTCTTCAATAAAGGTCACTGTTTATCAAATATCTTTCATAGTTATTGTCTGAATCCCGATATGTATGCTAAAAGGTACAACTTTTTTAAGTTTTGTCTCCATGAATATATATAGAGAGAGATATAGTAGAATTACATATAAATCCTTTAATCTTCTTGCTATAATGGAAAATTATTGTAAGAGCTCCTGGCTAATGACAATGATGTTATTCCTTCTAGTATTTTTACCATTTCAATCGAGTAGATTGCTTTACTATTGGTATGTTTATATAGCCGTCACATTAGAGGAATTCTTGGTGAGAGTATTTTTGGCGAAATTTTTACCATTTCAATCGAGTAGATTGCTTTACTATTGGTATGTTTATATAGCCGTCACATTAGAGGAATTCTTGGTGAGAGTATTTATTGGCGAATTTTTACCATTTCAATCGAGTAGATTGCTTTACTATTGGTATGTTTATATAGCCGTTAGAGAAATTCTTGGTGAAAGTAGAGAGAATGACGTGAAGAGAAGATGTAGAGGTGTCGGTCAGAGAGTGAAACAAATCAATATGCGGGTCGCGGCAGTGTGTGTCCAGCAGGTGACAATGGCGACGTTGCGACAGGATGACATCTAGCAGTTCGTTATACCGAGGTAAACCTAATTAGGAAGGTGATTTGTTAGGAAATCAATCCTGACCTTCGCGCGTCCACTGACAAAATCTTAGCAGTGGAATACATACATTATTACCACGGAGTTAGGTGATACATGAAATTAGAGAAAATATATCTCGCGTAACGCAAGGCTCAACTTCGTTATCTTCTAACGCATAATTATAGTAGGAATAAATTCCCATTGAGGCAAGTGTGAGAATCGTGTAAAGAACATGCTCCCATTGAAGCAAGTGTACCGTGAAAGAATCCTAAAATAAATATGCTCCAATTAGGCAATTGTAACGTTCAAGAATCCTGAAAGGTATATGCTTCCATTGAGGCAAATGCACTGTGCAAGAATCTTAAAATGTACATGCTCCTATTAAGGCAAGTGTGCCGTGCAAGAATCCTAAAAGGCATATGCTCTTATTGAGGCAAGTCTACCGTACAAGAATCGTAAAAGGAATATGCTCCCATTGAGGCAAATGTACCGTGAAAGCATCCTAAAATGAATATGCTTCCATTGAGGCAAGTGTACCGTGCAAAATTCGTAAAAAGGTGAACGTGGGAATCTTGTACAAACACGCCCAAAATACTTATAACAGCAAGAAAACACGTTCACAATTCTCATCACAGCAAAAAAAAATATACGTTCATAAAAATGATCACATCAAAAGAAACACGATCACAGCAAGAAAGATAGAGAGAATCACAATAATAATATTTTTCACAAGATAAAAACTGATTAAAAACTGAAAAGCAAGAATCGCATAACTCCGATTTCTCAAAAGTCGCGGTATTCAGTTCTATTTTGAAGCTAACTTTCTTAGTTGTGCGCCTAAAACTACCAACTTTGATAATCTTATTTACAAGATACCCCAATGTTCATACCACTCAATTTAAATATATATATTTGCATATTTATATCATCATCAATAGCCTTTAATCTGGAATCCAGTCTTGACCTTGAAGCATCATTTCAATAACTAATATCGCAATATGGACTATTCCATCAAAATGTAATCAAAAGCTATGTTCCTTCTTTTGGCGTTCTTATCAGATAGATCACTAATTGAAGGCTTTTACTGTATGCTCAGGTAATACTTAATCACAAATATAACAACAGCAAAAGCTTTATCAAGACCTTTTAGCCTTATACAGATTCTCCGAGCACAGAAATGTAGGTTACATGCAGGAATAACAGCAATAGTAACAGTAATAAGCAATGAACTTAATCACAAATATAAAATATTGTCATTTTAATTGGTTTTATATCCTAATAAATATAACCCATTTATCATCATTTTGCTAAATATATTTATTCATTGAAAATTAATCGTTTTTTGACTTTTGATTCTCAATTTTAAAATTAATGATCACATAATAATTTATTGATTCTCATAAAGGGGAAAATAAAAATATAAATTAAGTAAATCAAAATTATAATGATCTTGGAATATAAATAAATAAAAGCTCACAAAAAGACTATTTAAAAAAAAAAGACAAAAATTGGGGTTAATTGAAAGCAAAGGTTTAATTAGGCCTAGGGTTATTCCCTGTAGGCGAGAGCGCTCAAGAATGTTAAAATGGCAACGGTGTGCATTTCCAGATATAGCATCGGAAGAGAAATGACTTCTCGTTATTTTAATAACATGTTCATAGAGTGCTTGGGGGCAGAAACAGCTGTAAATCTTATTGACAACCTTACAAAATTATAGAGAGCTGACCTTTTAATCTATGATTTTTGTTGAAGCCATTTCGGCCTATAACCCAACGGTGGTCTGTAGTTTGGCCAATCGTGATTACGCTAATTATCTTGCCGCTTTTTTTATTATTTTTTATTAGCTCTTCTATTTATTTCAATGTAGGTCATTTTTATTAATATATTTTCTTTCTATTATAACTTTTTTATCTAGTCTCTCTCTGTGAAAGTAGGTGATTTATATATGTCTGTAACTATGATTAAACTATTTGATTTGATTTTTAAAATATTTTTTGACCATTATATGAGTGTATTTATAATCGAAAAATTGGAAGTTTTAGAAATTAAATTTAATAACAAATTTGCGGGTTTTTTTATTACAGTAAAACCTTATAGAAGTTTTTTTCTTATTTAATATAGAGACAATATTATACAGTAGAACTGGGATAATTCAAATGTCTTCAATTTGAATATTTATCTTGGTCCCTAGAATTTCCTATAAATAGAATTTCCGTTTTTAATTCGAATTTTTGGATAATTTGAATTTTTTTTTATTTGGTCCCTTGGGCTTTGAATTATTCAAGTTCGGCTGTAATTGCAAAATATGATAATATATATAAATATTATATATATATAATTTACGATTTTGAAATTGCATCAAATATTAAGCTTAAAAATAACCGTTAAAATTAGAAAAAAATTCATTAATTTAAAAGGCTTAAACAAGCTGTGTCATAAGCGCGTCTCGTATTTCTACAATAAAAAAAGCGCTTTATAAATATTCGAAATAAACAAAATATATATTCAAATTAATATATTTACGTATAATTAAGAATACTAATGTGTATTTTATAATTGAACTATGTTTTTATTCGTTTTTTTTTTCTTCTAATAATTTAATTTAAAATCAATAAAAATCATATTATCAATGTTACTTATATAGCAGACGATGTTTACAACTATTTGAGTGAAACGACGTCATTTTTGAGAAAATTTTAAATAATTATTTTAATAAGTTAATGGATGAGTAGTTTTAAAAGATGGTACGTTTTGATAGGAGTCCTATTTTGGAGTGGAAAGGTTCCAAAAGAAGCTGTACATGGTTCAATGGACGCACGCCAAGTGCACCTGGTCTCTTTCTACCAATGTAGGTCGCAGTAATCGTCTGACAAAAAATCCCCCAGAGTAGCTTAACCCCTCTACTTACCTAGCGCACCCAGAATCGTACTTCTGAAAACTTCTTCAGGATTTAAAACATTTCCAATTCCCTTTAAAGTATTGCTTTCGAAAAGGAACAATAATTCTTCCAGTATGTATTATCAAATGTCATGTTGAAATTTTGATCTATCCAAATCGAACAGAATATAAAATTACGTTAATAGATGGCCCTTTAATATCTTGATTGTTGCTTATTTAGGCTTAAGGTCTTAAGGCTGGCGTGTCTTCCTCAATCATGTTCTTCTAAGATGATTGTTCCATAGCCATAAGTTGTCAACTGGTGATAAGACTTGGTTGCCTTGGTTTCTCTCTTCAGTTTGTCTACAAATGTAGTATGAGGGCGTCTTCTTGATCTGAAGTCTTCAATACTCTCTTTAATCAATCATTTCAGTAGGATTTCTATCATCCCTTAATACATGACTTATTCCATTTAGGGGATTGTTGCTTATAAGAGCTTACTAAGAACTCTCTAGACAAAATATCCATATTCTGCCAGGATTATGGCTCAGAGAATGCTTAACAAAGATTTTATATTAATTGTTGTTTCTTTATTGCAATCATTAATAGCAAAAGTAGTAGTGATGATCCAGTGCAATATACTATCATTTCCGCTAACCATGCATATGTATATAAGTTACAAGAGAAGGAATCGCCTGATATCATCTTAAAGTTAACGGCGACGAGTTTCCTTTGTTAATGCTGTAAATTATAATATATATTTGTCTTCTAGCTTCTCGGAAAGTTGCCTGTCGAAGGACGTCAAAGTCCGAAAGCTTGCCGAATTTACAGCATTAACAAAAAGAAACTCGTCGCCGTAATTTTTTGTTCCTTCTTCAAGATGCATATAAGTTATTGTACTAATTTGCATAATCTTGAATCGAAACTATAATATCAGCAAATTCAACTCTATTTCGTATCAAAGATTCATTTAGATAAATATCGTAGAAACTTTCTCGAAGTTGCTCTATGTCTACAGCAATACCGTCACATGTTATTTATTATTTCAAGGGAATATCGGTTCTAAGTCTGGTCTACCATATCCATAGACGACTCTATGGATATTGATCTATGGCCATAGTCTGGTGCTAAGATGTTGCCATGGTCTAATTGGTTCATTCATTGAGGATTTCCGAGAGAAAAGAATGTGATGGTCTCCCCTTTGTGCCTTTCACATTCATAATTGATTTATAAGACCGTTTGACAATATTTTATCAATTTTTTTTTGTAAAATAATTTTATGGACTGCCATCGCCTTATATGAGGACATAGGGTAATCTTGAGAATAATGAGTCGTCTGACTAACGAAGAGCTGAAGAGGATCAGTTTTGCCTTTAAGTCTACAAGTATAATCTACTTATAGAACTATCTACTATGTTTGCACCATCTTCAAAATGTAAAGAGATTCATAATTCTCTTAATTATCATAATTATCACGGATGATATGTGAACATAAATAAAATTATAATTATTCTATTTTTCCCCAATTCTGGTTTTTTCCCATCTTTCTATAATAAATCTTTAAGTTCTGGAATTATGGTACCATTAAATTAATGGTATATTCTTCCTGAAGAATTTCTCCTCATCTTTGTGTGACCTAGTGCGACCACTTGCGGCTTCTGAACAAACAGATTTCAAGATATGAGGTCGCTCACCTTCTTGTGACAAACATTTCCTGGACAGCGGCGGTGACAAAAGCTGGACACACTTCCAGCTAATCCGCATCGTCTCTTCGACAACTTGAAATTAAAAATGATTTTGAACATCGGCAATTACGTGGCTTTGGAACTGAAACGTTTGTCGGTCTGAACTTAATCTTCTTATTTTCTTCTGAAGAGAACCTGGAGCATAAACAACCTCACATTGGTTGACCTAGTCGTTGTGTGTCATTGCTCCGCCTTGAGTTCGATTCCTTCATGATCCATCTTTTTTTTTTTATGTACACTTATGGTCAAAACTTAAGGAAGATACATATTTTGATGTCACCAGTAGTCTTTTTTTTTTTTTTTTTTTAAGGAGACAGAGGCAATTTTGTTCACACTTGGTTATCTCGTGTTTCTTCAATAAAAGTCACAGCGTATCAAATATCTTTCAGAGTTATTGTATGAATCTCGATATACATGTTGAAAGGTACAACTTCCTTAAGTCCATGAGTGTATTTATTAAATATCATCACGGATATTTAATAACTTCACAAACATAAGTTTATGATAGCTTTAAATCTATAAATACTATATGTAAATAGAGTATGTGTATATGTGAATTCAAATTAAAAGCCACGCGATCTATCACTTTTTGCTTGTGAAAAACAACGAAAAGAAAGAAATGTTACATTTAATTTTGACTTTTAAAATGAAGTATAAAGTAAACATATCTATATATTGAAATACTTGGTTAGGGTTTTATGCATTCCATTTAAATTTAAGAGTAATTTAAGAATATACATTCATATTGGGAGGGTTTGGCTCATCGGTTGTAAACCCTCCCAATGGTTTCTCCAAATTAACCCACCAGAAAGCTTTTTTAGACCTCTAATACCGTATGGAGCGATTCTGCTTATATATGCTGCCCTGAAGGGTGAATTCTCAATTATGGTAAAAATACGATTGACAATAACAAACGATTGACATAAGCTTTTAGGACCGTGGAAGCGCATATAAATATTTGCATCGAGCATTGCTCTACCGTAAACTATAAAGGCCAAATAGTTAGATATAAATTAATAATAAAGAAATAATATATGATATGCCTATGTTGATTACTCATTTGAGCAGTCAGGATATGTCTTTTTCATCATGTCAAATGTCCTCTATTTGCCAACTCTTTGTTGTTGTTGTCATGTCCAATGGAAATCCTCAGATGTCTCCATACATCTCTATCTCATCAGTTGCAATGTCCTCTACCTTAGGTGTGTAAAGCTGCTGTTCTGGGTACATGTCAATTTTTTCTGCAAGGCTGCAGCTATTTCTGGACATGAGAATATATGGATAGGTGTTAGTTCCACCCCAGGACAGTTGTTGCATGTCCTGTAGGCTCTTGTGCCATCTGGATGTATTGTGATTCTTTTATATTGTTTTATTCTGAGTCTTGTGGTTGTTTTTGTAATTCTTCTCTCAGAGTATTGAACTTTCTTTGTTTTTTGTTGGATTATATTGAATTTTGCCAAAGCATCATCATCCCAACTCTTTAGAACAGGTTAAAGCATATTTTCACGCCAACTTGGCCTGTCGTACAATCTATCTTTTCTTCTTTTATAAAGAAACGTATAGATGCTCCGTGATGTGTTGAAGACGTATCACCTGCACCACACTGACGAGGGACAAAAGTCCTAAACCCTTACGCGGTTGGTTGTTCTTGATAAATCAAGAAAAGTGAGTATTTGGCCAAAAATCTGAGATAGTTATGTCAACGCCTAGTTTCTATTTATTACAATAGATGGCGCTTTGCTCGTATTATTTGTTTATTTGAGCAGTCAGGATATGACTTTATAATATCTGGTTGAACCTCGTTGACCCAGTAAGAAATGCATACTTACCGTAAATATGTTTCAGGATTATCTGTTCACAAGCTATATACTCGTAGACCGTTAACAAGAGTTATAATAGATTTAGGTTATACGATACTGTTATTCGTGTTATACCAGTCTGTGTTGTTCGAACTTTACTGGATTCTTATCCGGGCTTCACATCCGGTCGTTACCCAGATATTTCCAGACTGCTATTATCGGTATCGCGCTGTTCGGGTCATTTCCCGCAAACTGTTATTCTGTTATACCAAACCGTCCCTATGGTTATATACCTGACCTCTATTCTGGTTATACCAGACGGAGTGATATGCCAGATAGAAAGAACAGGCCACCTGTCTCAAACTGAATGAATGCCAAAATCATAGAAAGCACGGGCCACCTGTCCCTCAGACAGAATGAACGCCAATATCACAGAAAGCACGGGCCACCTGTCCCTCAGACAGAATGAACGCCAATATCACAGGTATAACGGGCCACCAGGCTCCCAGATACAACAGGCCACCCCTCTCCCAAGCAGACAAAAAGAACGGGAGACACTTATCTTCAGACACAGCGGGCTATCAGACAAACGGTACACTTATCTCCCAGGTAGACAACGGTACACCAGTCTCCCAGACACAACAGGCCACTACTCTCCGAATAGCCAAACAGGACGCGAGACACCTATCTTCCAGACACAACGGGCCACCAGACAAACAGAACGGGAGATGCCTATCTTCCAGGCAGGCAACGGGAGATACTAATCTTCCAGGCAGGACAACGAGTCACTAGTCTCCCAGACACAACAAGCCACCACTCTCCCAATAACCAAGCAGGACGGGAGACACTTATCCCCCAGATACAGCAGGCTACCAGACAAATAGATCAGGCTACCAACTCCCAGACACAACGGGCCACCGATCTCCCAAAAGCCAAACAGAACGGGAGAAACCTATCTTCCAGGCAGGACAACGAGTCACTAGTCTCCCAGACACAACAAGCCACCACTCTCCCAATAACCAAGCAGGACGGGAGACACTTATCCCCCAGATACAGCAGGCTACCAGACAAATAGATCAGGCTACCAACTCCCAGACACAACGGGCCACCGATCTCCCAAAAGCCAAACAGAACGGGAGAAACCTATCTCCCAGACAGACAACGGGCCACCAGTCTCCCAGACAGACAACGGGCCACCAGTCTCCCAGACAGACAACGGGCCACCAGTCTCCCAGACAGACAACGGGCCACCAGTCTCCCAGACAGACAACGGGCCACCAGTCTCCCAGACAGACAACGGGCCACCAGTCTCCCAGACAGACAACGGACCACCAGTCTCCCAGACAGACAACGGGCCACCAGTCTCCCAGACAGACAACGGGCCACCAGTCTCCCAGACAGACAACGGGCCACCAGTCTCCCAGACAGACAACGGGCCACCAGTCTCCCAGACAGACAACGGGCCACCAGTCTCCCAGACAGACAACGGGCCACCAGTCTCCCAGACAGACAACGGGCCACCAGTCTCCCAGACAGACAACGGGCCACCAGTCTCCCAGACAGACAACGGGCCACCAGTCTCCCAGACAGACAACGGGCCACCAGTCTCCCAGACAGACAACGGGCCACCAGTCTCCCAGACAGACAACGGGCCACCAGTCTCCCAGACAGACAACGGGCCACCAGTCTCCCAGACAGACAACGGGCCACCAGTCTCCCAGACAGACAACGGGCCACCAGTCTCCCAGACAGACAACGGGCCACCAGTCTCCCAGACAGACAACGGGCCACCAGTCTCCCAGACAGACAACGGGCCACCAGTCTCCCAGACAGACAACGGGCCACCAGTCTCCCAGACAGACAACGGGCCACCAGTCTCCCAGACAGACAACGGGCCACCAGTCTCCCAGACAGACAACGGGCCACCAGTCTCCCAGACAGACAACGGGCCACCAGTCTCCCAGACAGACAACGGGCCACCAGTCTCCCAGACAGACAACGGGCCACCAGTCTCCCAGACAGACAACGGGCCACCAGTCTCCCAGACAGACAACGGGCCACCAGTCTCCCAGACAGACAACGGGCCACCAGTCTCCCAGACAGACAACGGGCCACCAGTCTCCCAGACAGACAACGGGCCACCAGTCTCCCAGACAGACAACGGGCCACCAGTCTCCCAGACAGACAACGGGCCACCAGTCTCCCAGACAGACAACGGGCCACCAGTCTCCCAGACAGACAACGGGCCACCAGTCTCCCAGACAGACAACGGGCCACCAGTCTCCCAGACAGACAACGGGCCACCAGTCTCCCAGACAGACAACGGGCCACCAGTCTCCCAGACAGACAACGGGCCACCAGTCTCCCAGACAGACAACGGGCCACCAGTCTCCCAGACAGACAACGGGCCACCAGTCTCCCAGACAGACAACGGGCCACCAGTCTCCCAGACAGACAACGGGCCACCAGTCTCCCAGACAGACAACGGGCCACCAGTCTCCCAGACAGACAACGGGCCACCAGTCTCCCAGACAGACAACGGGCCACCAGTCTCCCAGACAGACAACGGGCCACCAGTCTCCCAGACAGACAACGGGCCACCAGTCTCCCAGACAGACAACGGGCCACCAGTCTCCCAGACAGACAACGGGCCACCAGTCTCCCAGACAGACAACGGGCCACCAGTCTCCCAGACAGACAACGGGCCACCAGTCTCCCAGACAGACAACGGGCCACCAGTCTCCCAGACAGACAACGGGCCACCAGTCTCCCAGACAGACAACGGGCCACCAGTCTCCCAGACAGACAACGGGCCACCAGTCTCCCAGACAGACAACGGGCCACCAGTCTCCCAGACAGACAACGGGCCACCAGTCTCCCAGACAGACAACGGGCCACCAGTCTCCCAGACAGACAACGGGCCACCAGTCTCCCAGACAGACAACGGACCTTCCCAGGCCGTTACACGGTGAAATCCCTCCACACCACGCGGCCTTGGTCCAGGCACTGAGGCAATAAATCCGCCCAGCTTCCCGGTCGTATTTCTGGGCACAAAGATGCCTCTGATCCATTGTGCCGCTTCCTTGAGGAAACCCTGCGAGGATTTACTGCAGGGTCCTCTTCTTGTAGGGCACTACACAGGGATCTTTGCATATTGGTTCAGCAACACTTGCGCTAGCTCGTCTAGGTTCACCCCGATTTGGTATTTTAAATCAATCCTATATGCTTGCATAAAAAGTTGTCTTCGCTTCACTAATTACCACATTCTAAGCAAAGTCGGTATTCTAAGCTGTGCATGATATCGCAATACATTGTAATTCTTCTGAATATAAGGTTTTTTCACACATAATAGATAAACATATAGCTAGGATATGCATAGGGCATCCTTTGTTGTACAACAATGGGATTTATATATTAAAAAACCCTAATTAAGACAACCACAAGCTCATAAATAGATTGTTCTGGGTAAATTCGAAGAAACGAATGAATTTTTTCAGAGATCTGGATAGTGATGTGATCTTGTTCTCTTATCCACAAAGTCTTTAGGAAGATCTACAGTTATATCCATTGGGGATTGACCTTGAAGTCTAAAAATCAAAGTAAAATAGAAAAGAAAATATATTTAGATTTGAAGTTAATAGCAATGACGATATACACACACGAAGCCTTTATTAATACTATTCTGTTGTAGATCTATATCAATTTGTAAATATGAGAGAGAATTATCATAAATTAAACTATTTTTGTAAATATATTTATGATTATATTTCTAACCTGAAAGGTTCAGGTTCCTAAAATATATTATTGTTTGTCTTTTTATTTTTGATTACTTTCTTGTATATAACTGTTTCTGTTTTAAAAATGTAAATCGACGCAATTATCCCTAGCCGGGATATCGCGTTTTGTGTGTTGAAATAAATGAAAAGACAATTCTTCTCATACCTATATTTACATGGTGATTTCAAAGTGTCAAAAAGATTAAAATATAGTTTTATAAAAGGTAGATATACCAAGATGAGTTTTTAGTATTAAAAAGTTTTTATTACATTAAAATGGTCGGCATTCAAATTTATATTTGAAAGGACACTTCGTGTTTTTTATAAGGAAAACTCGAACAGTGGAAAATCTTTATTTTTACTTTATTTTCTCTCATTGTCATTAAGGTTTTCTTCATCTCTCGCTTCTGCTTTTTTATAACTGGGCATGTGATAATGCCTTTAGAGCAATGTTTCTTTCATTTGCGGGGTATACAATCTTTTAAAAAGTAAAAGAAGACGTTCTTTCAAATATATAAAAAAGTATTAGTTACTGGGTGTATAACCTTATTTAAAAGAGAGAGTACATTCTTCAACGAATCAAAAAGATGAACCACATCACCTTTATCATAGAGGATTTCTTCTATGTACCAAGTAGTGTTGCGGGAGGTCCATTGTGAACGATATAAAACGTCTATTTCAAGCTGCATCCATGTTTCACGAGCCATATGACCCATATTGGGGTTGTTTTATATGGCGAATAAAAAAGTCATTCAAACCTTTTTATGATTTCTTTAAAATGTATGCATTATTGTACATAAAAACTACATTTGCCATAGATGCTGTTTATATAACAGTAGAAATGTTTAGAGAGAGTTTATATATAGCAATAATATGTTATAGATATGTTCAAAATATCAAATGTTCAAATAAATTATTTTTTATTATTATTTAAAGGACTTACAGGTATTGTATTGGTTATTTTTCGGTTTGAATAGAAATGAAGAGGGTTTATAACTTTTTCCATAGAATACTTATTTTTAGCAGGATAGTAAAGAAATAAATATAAATTTGAAAAAGGAAGAATAAATAAAATTAAGGAAAATAGTTTCTTTTAATTTTGCAAGTTTTCGAGAAAATGTTCTGCTCTTTAACGGGCAAATACTTAAATGTACAATATGAATATGATCGTCTTTATATTGTACATTTAAGTATTTGCCCGTTGAAGAACAGAAATTTTTCTCGAAAACTTGCAAAATCAAAATTAAAAGAAACTCTTTACCTTAATTTTATTTATTTTTCCTTTTTTCAAATAATTTCTAGGTAACTATTGCTCACATGAAATAAATATAAATATTGATGGGAAAGAATCTAAAGAATCTCTAGGTAGAATTAACTTATTTGAAATTGGTTTTATTTTTGATGATCCTCCACAATTCAAATTGTACCATTGAAGTATGGACGAAGAGTTAAGAGTTTGGAATTTGTATTAACTATTAAAAGTGTAGTTAGTTTAGCGCCTTGTTTAGTTTTCAAAATGAAAATGTTTTCTTTAGACCTTATTGTATTTAGAATAATTGTTGTTGGACCTGAGTTCTTTATTGTTGAATCCTCCAAATTATGTAACTATCAGACCGCTCTACTATTGTATTAGACAGTTCGGGACTTACACTCATGGACAAAGCTTAAGGATATGGAAAGCCTTTGATGTAATGAAGGAGACAGAGGCAATTCTGTTCACACTTGGTTATCTCGTGTGTCTTCAATAAAGGTCACTGTGTATCCTTTCAGAGTTATTGTCTGAATCCTGATATACTTGCTTAAAGTTACAACTTCCTTAAGAATTTTCGATGAGTGTACATAACTTGGAATTTTTAAGTTACTTACAGTACACAAGATTGTTTAGGGAAACTATGGATATATAAAAATTAGAGCTTATAGGATTGTAGAACTATACATACCTCTCGTTAAATTCAAGTTTGTCGAGCAATGAATGCTCTTCAGCAAATAATTCTAGGTAAGCTTGCTAGTATGTATTTGGATATCTCGTGCGTGCATCGTTGTCTTCTAGCGGTTAAACTTGAAATAGCACTTTTGATGCTACAATACCCAGGGTTTACTTTAGCAATTATAGGGCTTGAACTGTGTGTCCAGTGAACATGTGGCTAGGGTAGGCTTAGTCAATGTTTAAATATGAACTTCTCTAGTGAACATGCGGCAATGATGGACAATGTTGGAATATGGACTTCGCTTATGAACATACGGCTATGATGGACAACTTCCCAATGAATATACCGCTGTGGTAGACATTGAAAACGATGGAATATAGACTTTCCAGTGATAATTCGACTGTGTAGACTCTGATACCGTTGGAATATGGACTTCTCAGTGAATATACCGCTGTGGTAGACTTGGAAAACGTTGGAATATAGATTTCCCAGTGAACATACTGCTGTGGATTACTTGGAAAACTTTGGAATATAGATTTCCCAGTGAACATACTGCTGTGTATGAATTGAACAACGTTGGAATATGGACTTCCCAGTGAACATACTGCTGTGTATGACTTGAACAACGTTGGAATATGGACTTCCCAGTGAACATACTGCTGTGTATGATTTGAACAACGTTGGAATATAGATTTCCCAGTGAACATACTGCTGTGTATGAATTGAACAACGTTGGAATATGGACTTCCCAGTGAACATACTGCTGTGTATGACTTGAACAGCGTTGGAATATGGACTTCCCAGTGAACATACGGCTGTGTATGAATTGAACAACGTTGGAATATGGACTTCCCAGTGAACATACGGCTGTGGATTAATTAGAAAACGTTGGAATATGGACTTCCCAGTGAACATACGGCTGTGGATTAATTAGAAAACGTTGGAATATGGACTTCCCAGTGAACATACGGCTGTGGATTACTTGGAAAACGTTGGAATATGGACTTCTCAGTGAACATACGGCTGTGGATTACCTGTAAAACGTTGGAATATAGATTTCCCTGTGAGAATACGACTATGGTAGACGTTGAAAATGTTGGAATATGGACTTCCCAGTGAAAATACGGCTGTGTATGACTTGAACAACGTTGGAATATGGACTTCTAGTGAACATTAACATGCTGCTGTGGTTGACGTTGAAAATGATGGAATATGGACTTCCCAGTGATAATTCGACTGTGTAGACTTTGATACCGTTGGAATATGGATTTCCCAGTGAGCATATTTCTGTGGATTAGTTGGACAACGTTGGGATATGGATTTCCCAGTGAGCATATGCGGCTGGAGTAGACTTTAACGATGTTTGAATACGGACTTCCCAGTGAACGCACGATGGAGCAGCTAGCTGTGGTTACGTTACGTGTCCAAAGTTAAGGTCGACGGTGAGGAGGCCTCGAAATGGTCGAAAAACGAGGCCCCGAGTCACGGAGGGGCGTTGAATATTGAGCAGTGCGCGGAACGCTCGGCTGCGCGCGATTACACTCAGGTTATGGGTCAGAAGGTGCTATTCTGGTAGTTGCCGATATCCCCATTTGAACCTAATGTTCGGCTTGAGTGAGTGGGCGGTAGGCTTCTTCCTGCTTGGGCCCCGCCTCTCGCCCCTGACTTGGAGGCTACTGTCTAGGCTCTTCTTCTACCTCCTTGCTGCTTCCTTTCTAACCTTTCAACTACAGGCAGCGAGCCTCTTTATAAATGGTTCTATCATCTTTTATAAGATGTTGTCCTTGTAGTTTGTAGAGTGAACTCTATTAAAATGGCTGATTAATGAGATACTGGTGGAAATTGTGGTTGAAGAGCAGATGGAGATGTGTGTTCTGGCGGGGGATTAAGTGAATGACATAATCGTCAGATGACATCATTGGTCACAAAACAGATTATCAGTTCACCAAAAGATTATCGATAGCGTACGAGGTCCATAGTCTCGCAAACCAAGTCTAAAAACGACACCGCATAGGGCTACACTGAGTTCTTGGTGAGGCGAGTGTAACATGCAAGGTTTGCTTTCTTGAGAGCCAGATTAGGATACCAGTGGAGTAGCTTCTTTTCTTCTTCTTCTTCTTTGTTTCAAGTCTTGGCGAAGCAAGATTTTTTTTTTTTACTTGCAAAGTTATAATTCTTGAGAGTCAGGTTCTGATCTTGGTGTAGTATCTCTTTTTCTGAGATCTTGGTGAATCAAGTGAAATATGCAAGGTTTGTATGCTTACGAACCAGGTTCGATTATAAATGGAGTAGCTTTTCTGAAATTTCCAGTGGTGCAAGTATAGCGCTCAAGACTTATTATATTCCTGCCAGCTAAGGTTCTTCAATGTCATCCTTGCTGTGATAACATATTGAAAGTATTTCATACGAACTCAAGGTGGGCCAAGATGATCAACGAGGGCAGAGAAAGATCAAGAGGACGTACTACATTTGTGGATCAAATGAAAAAAGAAACCAAGACAACCAAGTTCCACCAATAGTGGAAGACAATGGCTTTAGATCATTTTGGTGGAAGCTGGTTAAAAAGAAACGCCAGTCGAACTGCTTTTCACATGTGTAGACATGTGGTGCACTTACAATAAAAGCAGTCGTCTACTTCTACCCATTATGATTATCATGGCCTGTACCACGTGTACTAGGGTTAAGCAAAAAAAAAAAAAGAAGAAGAAGAAGAAGAAACGCCAGTCTCTTAGAACTTATTCACTTGAAATAAATATATTCAATGTATATTCATATTTAATACACAAATATATACACAATTCGAAGGAAAAAATTTTTTTTTTCCTTAAAAACGATCAATTTAAAATATAAAAGTAAATGAGGTTTAATCATTTTGACTTAAATCAGATCTAGCCATAAATGCAATAGGCCCTTCTGTTACGTTTCGTACCAGAAATGTATTCGAGGAATCTTGAGACTAGAATATCATGTTCTTAAATATTGTTTGACCTTTGGCTCGGTTGATCTTAAATCGAGAATCGGCTGCATAAGATATAATTCGAAATATGTATGGTCAAATATGTTAAAATTAATTTCTAAAAAATTCAAAGATAAACTAAAGTATTTCGATATTTAAAATATAAATCAAAAGATCCAAACAGATTATAAAAGCGATGATTTTCTTTATTGTAAAATGGCAAAATCTCGATATCACAAAAGTTCATCGACGGGCCTAAAACAAAAATGTTTAAATTTTAACAGGCTGAAGGCTTTTAGGCTGAAAGTATTCTGATTTTCAATAAAGAACTATATAGCTTTTAAAAATCGATTTAGATCTTTCGATTTATATTTCATAATAGATATAATTAAAAGTTATTTATAATATTAATTAAAATTTTCCATTATTTATCCCTCATTTAAAAAATAATAATACAAACAACAACAACAAAAAGCCTTTATTGAGGACCTCTCGTCCTATATAGGATTCGCCAGTTTAAAAAAATAATAATACGTTTTTAAACAAGGCTTCAAGATTCGCGCCAAAATGAGAAAAAAAAAACCAAACGATTAAAATGACACGGATCTATCGTCTGCGTAATAAATCTCTGTCGAATGACCGTCTGCAATTAAAAGCAAGAGATCTAGCCAATTAGAATGCGTAATAAGTTCGAGTATATTTGGTAGGCCTAATTATTGACCAATGACGGTCTTGCAAATAATTGAGATGTATTCTGCTTTAGTGCGCAGACGCGTGGCGCACAGATGACACCAATATCTAAAAGATAAGCTAGCAATTAGAATGGATGTTTGGTCCGTAATTTTCAAATCATTTGGGATGGTTAACATGGAAATTTTACCCGAGGCTTTTTTGATAATTAATGGTCTACTAAATTTGCATCTTGTCACATCCCCCTCGGCGTTACAAGAATTTGAATGCAATTGCAAGGAGATTGCAACACCTATTTCAAATCTGATCTTTCAACCATTATTGTCAAGTTACAATTAATTTATTTTTAGTATTTGATTTTTCTTATGGTCTCAATGAATTTTTATAAAGTAATAATAAATCAAACTATAGATACACATACACGAAAAATGTCTTATAAAATAGATCATCATATATCGACGCGAGGTTTCACATTATATAATAAAAGACATGAAGTTTTGATTGCGTCAAAATCTATCATCTCTTTAAAAAACTAAAAAACGTGGGCTTTGGGAGAATGTCCTGGATTTATACCTGATGTAGATCAGGTTCCAAATTAACTTTACTAGCTACCGCTCAAAAAGAGCAACCTAGTTTATGATATTTACAACAATGAATAACATGTGAAGGTTATTCAGATATTAAAACAAAGTGTCCAATGCGGGATTCGATCCCGGTTCATGGCTGTCGGGAATCGAGGGTTTTAAACACTCGTCCACCGATTTCTTATGATGTAGATTAAGGAGATTGCCCGAAACCTCTTTTTTTTTTTGTTGGGATTGTTGTTGTTGTTTTTTAAAGGAATGAAATAATCCTACGCAATTGAGACGCTTTGTCTTTGGGTTTCAACCATTGCAATATCAATTTTAATATCGAATTCCAAATCTCAACTGGCGTACAACGGGGTGAACCCATCACAGTATTAACATTCAAGACCAGGGGTCGGCAACTTTTAGAGTCGGAAAGTCAAAAATTACAATTTACAAAATTTCAAAGTTTTTAAAGAGCCACAAAATTTGTTCTTGCCAACAATAAATAGTACAGGCATAAATAATATTTACGTTTGGAACTATATAAAGAGCCGCAGCTTCACATCCAAAGAACCGCATGTGGCTCCCGAGCCGCAGTTTGCCGACTCCTGGTCAAGACCAATACACTTTGTCTTTAAAATAAAATATAAGGCAAAACCTCGCTCTAACGAACATCAATAAGACTAAACCTTTAGTTTATTATAGCCAGTTTAATTATAAATTATATGATTGTACAAAAAAAAAACACTCTTTAATGTCTATGTACATTCGGGAAAACTCAGTCATTGCCCTAGTTACCCATCAAATTATCAATAAAAATATCATAATCAATTTAGCGCCCTCTATTGCTGAAAACTATAAACATATTTTTTAACATCACTTTTCTTTTTTAAATACAGTAGGACTACCTCCCTGTAAAGGACAACACCTAATTGCATAGCCAAAATGTCCTTTAGGGAGAGGTGTCCTCTTACCGGAGAGTTGCTAAATAGTAAAAATAGTGATTTTGAAAATGAAAACTGTTCTTTGTGGAGAGATGTCTTCTAGCGGGGTGACCGCTAAAGAGAAGTTCTACTGTATATATAATTAAAATTTAGTTCTACAGTTCTTATCCTAAAAAAAAAAAAAGAATAAAAAATTAATAAATAATTATTGATAATTTAAAAATAAGTATCAATATACGTCTTATGCAGACTATTCTCCTGTTAGAAATGAATCTAAAAAGAAACGAGAAGCAGGGGAAGAAACTGAATCCTCGCTCAGAGAAGAGAAAAAGAACACAAGGAAAAAATATCTATGTACAGAAGTAGAGACTATATACATCGTTTTTCGAGGATAGAACACAGTGAAGAAGTAGACTATTGAGTAAATGGTTGCATCTTGTGAAAAAAAAAAATATTTCCACAAAGTTCAGTTACTTTGTTAGGTTTTTTTTCCTCCTTGCAGTCTTGAATAATAATAATATATATATATAGTTTAACAAATGTGCCAATATATGCTGAAAATAGTCAAGCATATCGCTATCCATAAGCTAATGACAAGACTCATAGAAAAGTTAAGCTAAATATAGCTCTTCCAGAATTGAATGAGAAAGAAATATAAAGAAAATAAAACCAAAGATAATCACCCTGAGCAAATTAATGATAGAACATGGCTAAATGATTTGTTATCCAAACACACTATATTTGAAAAGCGTCAAGAACTAATTTGGTCCTGGGATACCAAGGCATCTTATGGTACAGAAACGAGGGTCGTGAAAGGAGTGTTGATATTTGGCTAAAAAGGTCATGTCAGAGGTCACCATCTCCCCTGGAATTGATCCAAAGGTCAAATCCTCCCAGATGGGAACCATTTCTTTCGTGAATTTTAAGGATAACAAAATCTCAATGTGTCACTGATCTTTTTTTTTTTTTTTTTTTTTATTCATTGATGTGATTCGAATTTAAAATATTTGGACCATTGACCATCTCGCAAATACGGTATTTAATCTTTTATTTATATTCCGTTGACGTTGGCTTTATTTATGAGATAATCTTTTGGCTTTTTTTTTCTAGATTATTTATTTTTTTCATTAATGAGAATTTATTTTATATAATGTGAATTTTTAAATTTAAAAATCTGTGAAAAGTTTATTAAAATATTTTAATTTGTGGTATGATTATTGATTTTTCAATATAAATTTCATCAAATAATTCGAAAATATGTGTTCATTAAAAAATATATTTTTCGTTTATTATTAAATGATTTGTTATGACCGTATGTAAATTTTAGCTATCACATATTATTTATTATATTATTGGTTATTATTTCGATTTCTGTGGTAATTATAAAAACATGTTTAACAAACCTTTCAATTGATTAAAACAAACGTTTTTTTTATCAATTAAAGCCAGCCAATTTTACCCATCTATTTAAAATAATCTCTCTCAATTTATCCTATATTAATATATAAGAATAATTTACATAAAAATTAATGTTATTATTGAATAAAAACGTATTGTTGATAAATAACAATCCCAACGAATCTTTATTTAAATCTTATTACATATATATTTTTTAAATAATAACGTATTTCTATATATATATACTCCAAGTTTTTCTATCATTATATAATTTTGAAATAAGAAAACCTCAGAAAAGAAAAAAAATTCAAATATGTAGACGAGTTTTACGAATAAAAATTTATATTATTGTTTTGGGTGATCTATTTTTATTGGGCATTTTCTGATATTTTTTTGGGCTCTTTATAGGAGGGCCTTTTTTATTTAAATTTTTCTCGAATTTTATCTTTAAAAAATATTAATTCTCCTTCAAAGTGTTTTATAATTATCTCTGTTTTATTTTATCGTCTGTCGTATTTTATTTTTGAATACTCTGTGTGAAAGCTAGATTTGGTATAGGAACTAACCTATAAGTTTTGTTTTTGGCTTCCCGTGTTTGTTTTGTTTTCTTGTCTTGCTAAGTGCAATAAATAATTATTTTGTTGCTTTAAAGAGAGTTGTAATTATTTAAAATACTACATCGTCACTCATTCTTTAACTCCATCCAAACTTCTAATGGATGATATTCTAGTGTTTTTATAGATTTGGTTATCGCGAATTTTAAACAATTATAAGGAGATCCATCGAAGGCAAACACAATTAACCATCAATTGTTATGCTCAAGTAGCCAGGGGTTACCTATATATTGCTACGCATACATATTAATTTTTAATTAAAAAGGCATATATTGGATCAAAATATCATTTATTTCACCAATATTTCAGTTGGCTGAACGCCAACCTTTATTAAGGTATTATAACATTTTATAAGACATACTTTAATACCTTGATAAAGGTTGGCGTTCAGCCAACTGAAATATTGTTTAAATAAATGATATTTTGATCCAATATATATATATGCCTTTTTATTTAAATATTTATTTACGGATTGCTCTATTTTCAAAACATATTAATCTAAGAGATTAATGGAAAACTTTAGAAGAAACTATGTACAATGTATAGAGGTCTTCGCTAATCCACCTCAGCCTATGGTTATATTGGTAGTCTCGAAATATGCTGAGAATTTGGGAATCTAAAACACAAGAGATCTAATATTTCTACATCTAATATTTAACTACAAAAATTTTCTCACAATTATTTTTATTTTAAAATGCAATATTTCAAACGATAATCTCTCTTCAATTAATTAAGCCTGTTGAAGATCGATTTTCACTTGAAAGCTTGCATTTTAAAAATAAAAAGAAACTCATTGTGAGGATTATTTTGTAGTTTTTAAGCGCTGTCAACCATTTTATCTTGGATATATATATATAATAGGTTAAAACCATTGGTAAAAGCCTGTTTATTTGGTGAGAAGCGAGATAAGCCTAACGAACGAAATTGAAAATTCGGAGAAGAGGGAAGTCCAGGATGTGTCCTTGAAGGATTTACGGTCTGCCCTAGGGTAGATGCCCTGGTTCGGTGTAAAAATAGAGTTACGGCCTCTGTCTGTAATTGGGAGGATCGCTGTGGTTTATCGGATTCCTTGCTTCCTGCTTCTGTACTGCACTAAGTTTATTTCCTGGGTCTACACTGCACTGTCGCGGAGTTTAATTCCTGCTCCTGTACTGCACTAAGTGGTGGAGTTTACTTCCTGGGTCTTTACTGCACTGGCGTGTACTGCACTGTCGCGGAGTTTACTTCCTGGGTCTGTACTGCACTGGCGTGGAAGAGCTTACTTCCTGGGTCATTACTGCACTGGCGTGTACTGCACTGTCGAGGAGTTTACGTTCTGCTTTTGTACTGCACTGTCGCGGAAAGTACTTCCTGAGTCTATACTGCACTGGCGTGTACTGCACTGTTGCGGAGTTTAATCCCTGCTTCTGCACTGCACTGGCGTGGTGGAGCTTAGTTCCTGCTTCTGTACTGCACTGTCGCGGAGTTTACTTCCGGCTTCTGTACTGCACTGGCGTGGTGGAGCTTACCTCCTGGGTCTTTACTGCACTGCCGTGTACTGCACTGTCGAGGATCTTACTTCCTGGGTCTTTACTGCACTGGTCTGCACTGCACTGTCGCGGAGTTTACTTCCTGGGTCTGTACTGCACTGACGTGAACTGCACTTTCACGGAGATTACTGCCTGCTTCTGTACTGCACTGGCGTTGTGGAGTTCACTTCCTTGATCTATACTGCACTCGTGTGAGGCTTACATTCTGGTTGGTACTGCAGTTACCTTAGATCTATACTGTAATGACTTTGATTCACTTCCTGGTACTGTACTGCACTGGTGTGGCATTGACTTCGTTCATCTGAACTAACGTAACACTTCCTACATCTGTATTTCACTGGTTCGAACTTTTCTGCAACAGCCTTATCGTCTATAAGCCACAATAACATAAATATATCTTTATCCATAATTACATCTTCACTGGCAATCGTCATACAATTTATTGGAGGAAAAAAACTTTTTATCCGAATATATATATAAACAAAAAACGATTGCTTTGACAACTCTTTTTTCCGGTTGTTTTACGCCAATAACCCATGAATTCACGATTGACATTTACATTTCAATATGGAAATAAAACTAAAATCACTTCATAGTTGGCTTTATGAAAGTAATTTGCATTCATGGATAAAACTTAAGGAAGTAAAAAGTCTTTAATATCATCGGTCGCCTTTTTTTTAAGAAGAAGAAGAAAATAGAGACAATTTTTGTTCACACTTGGTTATCTCGTTTGTCTTCAATAAAGGTCACTGGATATCAAATATCTTTCAGAGTTATTGTCTGAATCCCTATATACATGCTATATATAAAAGATATAATTTCCTCCAGTTTTGTCCATGAGTGTATATGTATATAGATAATAAATACATTGAATTTTAATAAAATAATAATTATGTTATGATTTTTTTTTCTTCGTATGTGTGGTTATAGATTTTACCTCCCTACGTGTGTAGATATGTGGTGCATCTACAGTAAGGCCAGTCTCTAACTACCCACCATGATTATAATGGTCTGTCCCACATGTACTTGGGTTTAATAAAAACTTTTCCTTTTTTTGGGGGGGGGGGGGGGGGTTTGGACTTGGAAGGCTAATCCGTGTATGAGACTAAATGTCTTAATGCAATAGTCGAACAGCTTTCTACATGCTTAGATATGTAGTGCATCTACAGTAAGGCCAATATCTAACTACCCACCATGATTATAATGGTCTGTCCCACATGTACTTGGGATTAATAAAAACTTTTCATTTTTACTGGTTTTTGGACCTAGAAGTTGAATCCATGCATGAGACTAAATGTCCTAATATGAATATACATTAATTCTTCAAATTAAAGATACTTCGGTCAGTAAATATTTTTTATTGTCTTGACGTTTCGACAAATATCTTTTGTCCTCGTCAGGAGCGAACAAATTTACTGGCCGAAGTATTATTTAATTTGAAGAACTATGAATGCCACCGGCCAGGCAGCCTCTATATTTACGATGAATACATTAGTTAATAATTAAAACAATAGTATCCAATAATATAAAAACAATAAGACGTAGGGATGCATTTCATTGATTGTCCAAAGTTGATGGACAGAAACGACAGAAAGCTGGTAATACATGTAGTCTAATAAAAGAAAGCATTTCCCAAGTCCTCTTGTTTTAACGATTTATTTTAGCTAGTAAATAAAGCCTGTTGATCTTGTTTGTTAGATATTATCTTCAGCAAAATTCCTGGTACAGGGTAATGTTTCTTCCAAGTGTCCTTCTTTACCTCAAGGGGACATGAGCGAATTTTGAAGGTAGCCTGGAGTGATCCTGATAATTCTTGATGGAGCTTGGAATGTCACCTGAGAAAGTTTCGTCTGCTTCATGGAACCCTATTTTGATTTAGTACTTTGGCATTCAAAGATATGATGCTTATTTTTCGCTGGGTCTGCTCAACTTTCTGTGAAGAGCTTGCTAAATGAAACTTTCTCTGGCTGGTAGACTCAAAATATAACATTTTCAATAATTCCGTTTAGTTATCCCATCCCTGGACACTTTTATTTTTCCGTTTATCATTACTCTTCACAATTCATCCTTTCATACCTCATCCATAAGGTTAGAAATAATCGTTATTTCTCCTTGAAATAAAATTTTGATTTTTCGTTGAAAAGAAACACATGCGGAATAGTTTTCAAATGTCGTTTTACAATCACAAGCCGCATTATATTATGTGAAATTGTTTTGTATATACAGTTAAACCTGTCTATAGCGCCCCCTCTTGGGACTCACCGATATAGGGTGCTATAGAGAGAGGGTGTGCTATAGACAGGTCACTTTTAATGTAAATCGCATCGTACTACGTATTTAAAATCGGGCACTATAGAGAGGGAGGCGCTATTTATAGGGGGCGCTATAGACAGGTTTAACTGTATTGTAAAAATATATAGTTATTCTCTCTTAAGTATTGTGTATGGTATGCGAACAAAATATGTTTTCAAGCATCCTGTATTATATGATGTGTTTGTATATTGTGATAAAAATATGGTGATTTCCAAGAGAGAGAATTATGTATTATATAATACGAATTCAGAGTACTTTTGATGCATTTTGCAATATTATATATTTAATGGATTGGACAAATACCGCTTTTATCAAAATAACTAAATTATTTCAATTGTATGGGTTCAAAATGAGGTGTTTTAAAGATTTATATTACTTTACATATAGTTCCTCTGATTTGTGAATATTCCATAGAATAAGTTGTGGGAAATATAAAAGTTCTTTAAGAAACGTTACCTAGAAAAAATGTATCGACTTGTCAATTTTTTTTAATTAAAAAATAACCTTTTCTGTATCATATGTATGATCAAAAATCAGCTTTTTAAAAACTTTAATAGTTGAGGAATATTAAAATAAGAACATTAAGCCTCCAGGGAAAAGTTTATTTTTTAAATATTTTCATTTACAAATTTCTCAAGCTTTCGGGCAAATAAGCCCTTCTACGATAGAAAATATCTTACATTAATTTCTCCCGTAGAAGGGATTTCTTGTCCAAAAGCTTGAGAAATATGTAAATAAAAATATTTAAAAAGAAACTTCACCTGGAGGCTTAATGTTCTTATTTTAATATTGATTCAATTGATTGTTTTATCAAATTGAGGAATGTGATGAGGGGTATAAATGGAATAAATAGACAAGTTATCAGTAAGATAAAATAAAAACATTTTTGTAAAGGCAGACCCAAGTTACTTGAATGCTGAATGCCAACTACCCGGTAATCAAACAAGAATTTACCAAAAATGATGGCAACTAGTAGTAACATAAAGGTAACCCAGGCTCCTGTAGCGTAGCCTTAGATTATGGGTAACTCTAGGAGAATTGCTTTTTATAACATTCTATAAAACCGATTATTAAATGTATATAAATCATTTATTGATAAATAGGATACAATATAAAAAAACTTTTATTTATTTAATATGACAAAAATATGTATTCAAAAGTCTTACTGGACAATATACAAGACATATTTATCCGTAGGTTCCTGAATCTGCCCAGATACACTCCAGGTTACCTAATCAGATTAGAAACCGGTCGTATCTCATTGAGTGTAACAGCCTTAAAATTAACCCTGAAGTATTGGCTGCGGGTGTTGAATATGAGCAGTGACAGATTGCCACGTATATGTTTTAATAGAACACGGGAACTCTCTAATGCTTCGGGCACACCCATCGGTTTCATTAAAAAGCTCACTAATCTGCTTAACGATAATGGATCCCCTGCACTTGTTTCCTGTGATGACCCTGAAACGCTGAGGAGCGCGATTACAGGGCTCTTAAAAACAGCGGCAGACCAATCTATACAAAACGACCTTACAAGAATGGATAAATCTAAGCTATACTCTCACTACAAAGACATTCACATATCTTTCATGACGGAGGGATACCTTTTAGGGGATTTTCCTTTCCCGGTTGTAAGACTACTCGCACAAGTTAGAATACTTTCAAGTTTTTTTAGAGAAAACCACACCAAGATGCTCTGCGGTGAGGACCCGACTTGTACCTTCTGTAATTCAAAACTACAAAATGAAATCACTCACTATATTTTTGATTGCTCTGCTCTGAAAGAAGAAAGAAGAACCCTTATGCTCAAAACTGGGCAACTCTGTGCTTCACTTCCATCAATAATTGACAATATGACCCAGAATAAGTATATTGCTACGGCGTTTTATGGTTTCCACAAGTCCATATCTCAGAAGAAGGCCAAGTGATACTCACTCCTCACTTTCTTACTGCTACTCTTTTTGTGTTGATTTCTTGCTTCCCTCTTTCTTATTATTATTATTTTTTTTTCCTTTTCTTGTTTTTTTTTTTTTTTTCTCTTTTTACTCTGTATATATCGCTATTTCCGTTGTCTCACTGCTTTGTTCTTATGCATACCTCTGGTGAATCCTGTATAGGGTCAGTGACCCTAAATAAAGGCTTTTTTGTTGTTGTTGTTGTATTCAAAAGTTGTAAGCAAAGTGATATTTATATGGCAAAAAGGCACTTCTCTGAACAATACATTTGTAGTGTTTTCTACCTATTGGTTTACTTAAATCTCAGACATCAAAAAAGATGAACTTTTATTTTGACAAATTCAATTAAACTTCAGCACATACCAACACCTTATATATGTATCTTTTCATATTTACATAACCTATCTTTTTTATAATGAAAAATATACATATTTGCATATTTGCGGAATGTTTATTCTTTAAAAAATAACAAATCAGTTTATGGAATCACTACAATATTTAAACAATGTGTTTGATTCGAAGATCTCTGAAAAAATCGCACAGAATCTTAATATTTTGAATACTAGAAGGTTTGGGATTTGGCCTTCAGGGGGCGGTTAGATATTCCATAACTTTCGACGAAGGGAGTTATAAAATCGTTCGAACATACCAAGATATTTAGGCTAAAACATGGCAGGTCTGATTCAAAGAAAAAAAAAGAGAGAAATTTATCGAAATTTTGAGAGAGGATTGTATTCATATACAATGAAGACCTCTCTTACTTTAATAAAGGCATTAAAACATATTTATTGCCTCTTTTTGGTGAAGATTGCTGCTGAATTTGAAGATTTAAAATATTTTAGAATTTTTGCTGATGTCACAGAGAATACAAATGATGTTCTATGAAAATGGTGTGGCAGGGTTGCTAGCCTAAATATGCAAACTGGGCGAGGTGAATGGCTTCCAACAAGACAATGGTGATTACCATGGCTCCGAGCTAATTGTGGGCTGGACAATGTCCCTATGTATAGGCTCGACAGAAGTGTTATGCTAACCCAATTATCTTTTTAAATCAGTTCAACGTACCTTTGTCTTGTGACCTTTGCTTTCGAAGCTGATACCTCTTTCATCTCCTTGTACTTTCTTTATTATCACATTCTCTTTCTTTCTTGTTCATTCTCCAAATGGGGTTTGATCTTGTCAATCTCTACATTGTTATATCTCTGAGTGCCTTATGAACAACCGCGTATATTGTTTTTTCAGTTTACCTGAATAGAGTAATAAATTTGGGAAAAATCTATCTACATCAGCCAATAATTTATTTAATGCTCGACGTCTCAGTCACTTGCTGTCAATCACTGTCAATCATTCCCTTGAGGAGAATGACAGGGAATCACTGAAACGTCAGGAGTTAAATAAATCATTGGCTGAAGCAGCTACATTTTTCCAAACCAACTTCCAACAACAAATGATCTTCAAAATATAGTACCCTCTGATGATTGAGTACACAAAGCTCTTTTATTAAGCACTTCCGTATTTAGGTGTATATGGTATAAGTCTTAAGAGAGACAAATATATATACATATTATATAATCTAAAAACTCAAATATTTCTATATTTTAAAAAATATATATTTTATTTTTATTCATTGATATTTCTACTTTTGGTTATCATCGTTTTTAGAATGACTTTCAGTTTTGTTGTAAATATGCGTAGTTAACATATCTATCCTTTTAAATCACTAATATAGGATTAACTTTATAAATTCTATATAATGTGAAAATAACTAATGTGTAATATTTTCCTTAAGTAATTGAAAATAAAAGCTGCTTGATGGTAAATAATTATCTTTTTCTTATCACGACTGCACCAACCCTTTATCTTATCGATCCTTTGTCTTATCAACCCTTTCTCTAACAACAAACAAATTATTCATAACATGTATATATATTGAAAAGGTGATAAAACAAAATAAAATTACCTTGGTAAAGGTAAACGAGAATCACCGATACTTAAAGTGTAAGAATAGATTTTGATTGTTTGATGTAATATTTATTTTCTCTATACCAAATACCCACAACCATTAGATCCAACTATGGACAACTCACGCTCAGAATGGCAAAAATCCTGAAAGCCCTTCTAATCAAATCATTTCCAAGTACCCTTATTGCAAAAAGAAAGCTATTGGAAGGGACTGGCTCATCAGATTGATTGCCAATACCGCTGGGAGGGTACATCACTAATGAGTTAGGTCCCCTTCCAATATTTTTCTCAGTGCAGTAAAGACAGTAATGAAGAAAGAAACAATCATTCTTTATAGTTTCTGATAAGAGCCCACCTCCCTAAGCGATCACTTCTGCAAATCTTAAATTGAAGGTCTATTTATGGATTGCTCTCTATATATAAACCATTTTTCTTTCATATTGTTACGTCGTACCCAGACGCTGTTCGTGTTCTTTGTCTGATCAGGATGCCACAAAGATACACACGTGAGTTCGAAGGGATGCAGCTAAAGTTAGCGCTTTATTATGGCTCTAAACAGAAGAACAATCAGTAGGACTTCAACACCTCCCCGGCAGAAGAATCATTTCCGCCGTGGATGTCACTCTTGTGAAGCTTCCCGCTTCACACTATACACGTCCAGCTTGGACTACACCGGCTTGTAGGCCGCTCCGATGTCAGTCTCTCCTGGCACCGCCTTGTAGGATCATTCACACGCCCCCGGAGGCAAGTTTCCACGTCTTCTCCTTGCCGCAGATGTCACCAGACTCTGTCCTCCCCCACACAGGAATGCTGTTTTTGGCGCCTGCCCCCCTAACAACACATGGCCATCCTACACTCCTCTTCCCCCAACTTTACTCTGGAATCGTGTCATCCGTGTTACAATATATTATAGATATAACATTCATTCAATATTATTGTATACCTTCAATTCGATATCAATTTATTCTAAGGATTTCTTTAATCATTATAAAGTCTATATATATACACTCATCCTGAACAAAAATCTCCAAAGAAAAGCCATCTCTAATAAAGACCAGATATTAACCGATTTTATAAATATAAGGTCTCTCATGTAAAAATTCAACTTCACTACACATTTTGATAAATGACTAATTTATTAATAAGAATGCACTATTAAAGTTACTCAAATTGAAAATTTGAAAAAAAAAAGAACTTACATTTTTCTGTCAATTTACCTTTTTTTATTCTAAAGAATAAAGCTCTCTTGTTTACAAGAATTAAAAAAAAAGGAAAGAAGTAATTTGTCGTCATAAAAAGAAAGAAAACAAATTTGTGGGAAACAAACAAAAGTAAGAAAAAATGACATTCAACAACAGTAGTTACCTAATGCCACTACAGTGTATCCTCGGCCACGCGCAAGGCCCGCGACTACCAAGAACGTAATAAAAAAAAAACTGTGTAGAAAAATATTTAATTCTCCATTAATCTCTAATTAATTACATTGATCTTTTTTCCATGGTCCATTGTTCACGCCAACCTTTTCTGGCGTCATGTCAACTCTTCTCAAGGTCATGGAAGTGGCTACAAAGTTGAGTGCACGTGCTCTTTAGCCTTTTAGGTATTTGTGGAGAATTGAAACCTTTACGATTTTGATTATCTCCTTCCGCAGAGATCTATGGTAATATCTTCTCAGTATCATTTCTATTGTATAGTTGTACCCCTGAACTGGTATCTTTTGTCAATACTAATCTTCTCTGTATCCTTCCTATTGTAGTAGCTATAGGTCTATGCTAATCTTCTCTGTATCCTTCCTATTGTAGTAGCTATAGGTCTATGCTAATCTTCTCTGTATCCTTTCTATTGTAGTAACTATAGGTCTATGCTAATCTTCTCTGTATCTTTCCTAATGCAATAAGCGTTGAAAGTTTAAGAGACCTCGTAAAAATTTAATTGATATATAACTTAATTAATAATTACTTGATAAATTACCCAATTTAGTACAAGTTCTGTCCGAATACATTTTTGCCCAAACCTAGTTGTTTTTAAGAAATAATGTTGACATTGTTATCATATATAGAAGTCGCACAACAATAGTCTTAATAAAGGCTATTTGTATAAAATGTGCTTCTTACTTATTGTAAACTCGACTAACTTCGGCTATAGCTACGGCCTGAAGAAGAGTTCACCCTCGAAAGCCTAGTCGAGTTTATAGTAAATAAAAAGCACATGGTTACTTTATCTTTAATTTACTTTTAGTAGTAAATGTACTGATGATTTAGGAATTCATTTCCATACTATTATTAATAAAAAATGTCTGACCCCGTAATATGTTAATTAGACCGGGCTAATTTGCATATTTCGAACAAGAACCTTCATGTTTGAAAGCCAGTTCGGCTATGGTTTTAGCAAAGAAACGGTTTTACCTTAAAGTTTGAGTGATTGTCTATTGATACCATTGGGGGTTTATAGCATTTTATAAAGGTTTGATTATTTTTCGAAATATGCTAATTATCCCGATCTACTTTGCATATTACAAGGTCAGGAAAGATGATTAATGAATCTTTCTATGATCATTACTAAAGATAAAATAAAGTGACAATTTGTGTGTGTGTGTGCAATGTGAAAAATTATTTCAAAGGTGAAATTGTACTGGGATAAGGTGGATAAATTAATAAAATGGAATCTCCTGATCGTGCAACTGAAAGTTGCTGATGGCTTGCGCCATCTGTCGGAATACATATACACTAATCGTTGATTTTTTTAGTTATTCAAGAATTGGTCAAATACCCATTCTTGATTAATCAAGAAAAACTAACCACGTACGCGTTTCAGGCTGTTGGCCCTCATCAACGTGATACAATTCTCAAAGACCAAAAAAAAGGTCTTTCAGGCATCTTGGGAAATCATGAGACGGGTATTTAAGGATTTTCATTCTAGCTGATGTACAGATATGTTTTATTAAAGAAATGGTTCGTGCTAAAGTTTTAGCGATCGTCTATTGATCCCCCTGGGTGATTTTATTGCACTTTAGGAAGGTTCATTCACCCTTCACACAACACGGCCAAAAAGAAAAAAAAAAAGTCGAGCCTGCCAGGATTCGAACCTGGAATCTTCTGATCCGTAGTCAGACGCGTTATCCGTTGCGCCACAGGCCCACGTTATCAGAAGTAGGTTTAGTTTATTTTAAGTAATGTTATGATATGGCGAGAGTGATTGCTAAGGAAGTTAGGCGCTGCTTATCAGATAACATCAGAGGTTTTAATGTTGGTCAATAGATATTGGTGGTGGAACACTGTCAATTGTCAACAACCTACAATTTCATCATTCATTGAGGTTTTTTTATTTAAAAAAAAATCGCTTCAATGGTCCTCTATTCTCTTGAACAAGTCAAACCAACCCATCAGGGAATGCAATCAGTCAAAAGGAACTCTAGCACATTGTAAATGTAAAGTCCAAACGGCGTTCTATAGAATTTGTAGTGTACTCACAACATTCCCTAACTACCTACCATGATTAGCTTGATCTGAACTATGTGTACTTGGGATAAATTACAAGTAAATAAATACCTCTTTGTTGTAATATATCTCAATGATTTTTCAAAAGGTTATGGTTTATGGTAAACATAAGGTTTTATTCGCAGCTAAATTTCAAAAAGATATATAAACAGTATAACCTTGCTATAGCGAACCCAAATGTAAAAGAACCGTTAGTTCTCTATGGCCAAATGGTATCCCTTATAATGGACGTTAAGTTCGTTATTAGCGAAGGTGTTCTATATGCAATTTTCGTTTTAGTTTCGTTACACTGCACGTGCTAAAACGAAAACGCTATCAAGAAGTTTCAACAATTCGATAAATACGGTAAACTTTCAAAACGTTTCATTCGGCTAATGTGTTCGCAAAGACGCGCAAATATTAAAGGTGAATATAATGAAAAGCTGATGGTTAAAAGCTCACCATTTTTTATCCAATAAACGAAACTTCTTGCGATCAGTTTATATTACCTATTACGGTTTATATAGGCGACAAAGCGTTCCTTTTTCCTGCATTTTATGTATCGTCTGTCAGCAGAACGTATAGACTGTGTGGGAGAATGTATCATAACACCAGCTTTGGGAAATTCAGACAACTAGCCAGTATACCATGGTTTGTGGCTATGACTCCTCATTAGTACAAGGACGGCTTCGATTTAGTAACTTCCTGGGAGAGGAGTTAGGAAATAGTTCGAATTTGCCCAAAAAAGGCATTTTAGCTCAAAACTTGAGTATACAGGTTGAATTCTGTTTGAATTTGCTATAACTGGTGTTATGATTCATTCTATAACTCCACCTGTACTTTCTACACATAGGAGTGTAAATTAAATTATTTGTTTATTCAGAAATGTAAATACCATTCATAACGCGAATAATTCTTTTTCAAATAAAACAATTTCCTACTGCCCTTATGGTAATGATGAAAATATTGGAAAGAAACACTTGGTTCACACATCAGTGATGAACTTTCCCAGCGATTTCGCCAATTTAGTCTACCATACCGCTTTAACCCTTTAAGCACCAGGCAAGACGATGTATCGTTTTGATGTGATCGTGTTGATTGTAACCTTTTCTCCTTAAAATAATCTGATGAAAATTAATTAATTGTATTTTAAAGCGTATATTCTGTTGCATTGTGTTTCATATGTTTGTATAAATTATAAAAGTGTTTATTTAAAAAATAATAATTTGAAGAATAGTTTGATGTCTTTTGAAGGCTAACAATAAT
Source organism: Cordylochernes scorpioides (assembly GCA_030710605.1). Classification (NCBI taxonomy): domain Eukaryota; kingdom Metazoa; phylum Arthropoda; class Arachnida; order Pseudoscorpiones; family Chernetidae; genus Cordylochernes; species Cordylochernes scorpioides. The sequence goes on from CP092876.1 coordinate 34,092,569, forward strand.
CAGGAATGACCTTGAAAACGGCCGGCACCTAAAGGGTTAATATTGTGTTGTAGGATGTTTAGCTTATATTCGGTATTCTTAAGGAATTCGTGGTGAAAGCATTGAAGTGAACTATGGACATAAGCTTTGATTCGATGCATTTTTATAAAAGGTAGAGGTCTCTCTTACGTTTAGAAATATCATGTCCTCTCATTAAAATGACAATTATATAAAGTTTTATGTTTAAAAAATGGTAGAGGGGGTGAGGAATCTCTGACGACGCACAAATTAACCCATTTCTCGTCGGCGGCTGCATGCCTTCACCTCTAATTGGAGAGCATGCTTGTCGTAGCGCAGCTAAATTAGAAGGGGGTCACCCAGCTCGTAAAACTGCGCCTGGGGCCGAGCTTCTGCAGCCTTCTTCCAAGATTTATTCTTCTCTTGGGGTCCTTGACCAGTTTGGCTTTTGTTTTGGCCTCAAGTAAAAAAGATGTTCTCGCATTGTTTCCATGCTGTTTAATGAGGTGATGAGATCTCTTTTCCGTGTTAGTGATCTTTCTTCGGGTGTTAACAGAATTTCTGGTGTAGTTTTGTGATGGTAAAGATGCTTATTCCCTTCTCTTTCAGCATACTTTAAATATTTTTTGTTCTTTTTTACGAGTTAAGGATGTTTTTCGGGTAATAACAATATTTCTTGTGTACCTGATGCTTTTATTTTTTGAGTGTTAAAACAGAATTGGCTGAATATTTGCTGTTTTCTTATTCTTGAGATTTAAAGGTAAAGATGCTTTTTAAAAAATCTTTTTTTTTTCTTCTTTTATTACTTTCCAAAGATAATGCATGCTAATATAAGTTCTTATATAGTTAAGATGTTTATCTTTTAGGTTCGCGATGCGCCTTTTGATAAAAAAAAAAAATGTATTCTTTGTGCTTGAAACTTTAAATGGTTGATGTATAGAATCTGATTTGGTGCATATATGTATTTTTCACTTTGATTTAGATCAAATCATTTTTTATTATTATTTCCTTTTTTTTCGGAATGGCATAAAAATGATCGTTGTTGCCACTTTTTCAGAATGGATAGGCAATATTTATACATCAATAAAGTTGTAATTTCTATTTATCATCTTGGATGTTTTTCAGGTGTGTTAAAAAAGTTCTTTGCCATTTTTGGGGTAAGGGAAGAGGAGAAAGTTTTTTTTATATTCGTTCATTCTCTTTTCAGCATGGAAGCATATGTGGAATGTTTCTATTTAAAAATGCCAGTATATAGCATCTAATATCAAATTATAAAACTATTTTAGAGGCGTAATATTCTTTTTAAAATAAAACAATTTCTACTGTCCTTACTGCGATGGAAAAATTAAAGGGAGGGCCTGGCTCATCAGTGGTGAACCCTCCCAGCGGTTTCGCCAGTTTAATCTACCATACCGCTGTTATATTGCATTTTGGAAACTTCCTTTTATAGGTGACTGTTGTAAGACTCTTGGAATGGGTATTTTAGAAGAACTATGGACATAATTCTGCTGTCCTAAAAGCTTATGTCCATAGTTCTTTTAAAATACCCATTCCAAGAGTCTTACAACAGTCACCTATAAAAGGAAGTTCCAAAAATGCAATATAACAGCGGTATGGTAGATTAAACTGGCGAAACCGCTGGGAGGGTTCACCAGTGATGAGCCAGGCCCTCCCTTTAATTTTTCCATCGCAGTAAGGACAGTAGAAATTGTTTTATTTTAAAAAGAATATTACGCCTCTAAAATAGTTTTATAATTTGATAGCATCTAATGGATAGGGAGATTCTGCAACCAGTCCAACCACGCGATAAAGATTGATTACTTGAAATAAAGGCTGTTCATTAATTTTAACAAAACCCTGATGATCATATACCCTTCAAATAACTGTGAAAGGAGATCAGCTTACTGGTTTGCTAACCCTAACCGAACCTAAACTGAACCTAACCTCTCAAGAGATTATAAACATTTTACGTTAGACATGGATTAGTAAGCAAGGGATCTAGTCTCGAGACCTCCCGAAGTAGAGAGATAATGTCCAGTTTCTTATCCCCTTATGCAAATATTACACAAAATCAATGAGTCCATGCTCATCGAGCTGGTTTTATAATAAACAGCGACCTCTCCCAAAGGTCCTGTTTAGTACATCTAATGCAAGCCAAAATGTGTTCTGGAGCTGCAGGCGTCAAGCTATATTTTAGGTAAGTAGGGTAGATTTTGTTGCTATTTTCTATCTTTAGATCTCCAGTAGTATATATATAGGAAAAATAAATCTATATATTTTTTTTTCTATATGTTTTATTTCACTGCATGACCTTCTTTATTATTATTATTAGCATTATTACTTATTTTCTTTTAATTTTCTCAAGTTTTAGCGTACTCGCGCAAATTCGGTTTTAATTACCCATTTCTTGATTTTTTTTCTCAGGAATCCTCTAATTGAGGTACAACTTTGCACCACACTGATAAAGGCCAATAGCTCGAAACATGTGTGGTTAGCTTTCCTTGATTTATCAATAAAATAAGCTATCCAAATCTCCTGTAATAAACCTAAATCCACTATGGCAGAAATGTATTCCGATTAATTAAGCTCTCGACATCTAAAATCTCGTATTTTCTTAGTCATACGATTCTTAAAAATGATGTAAGACCTCCCATTAGCGACCTATCTGAAGAGCGACCAACTTTGTAAAATCAAAAATGAAATCATCTATCTATACAAGGGCTCGCGAGCCACATTCGGCTCTTTATATAGTTCCATACGTAAATATTATTTATGTGAGTACTATTTATTGTTGGCAAGAAAACATGTGTGGCTCTTTAAAAACTTTGAAATTTTGTAAATTGTAATGTTTTACTCTTCCGACTCAAAAGTTTGCCGCCGATCCCTGATCTATACAAACCTCTGATAAAGCGACCAACTCAAAGAGCGATAAGGAGTATCCTTTTTTTAGCTTGTCTTTCTCAATGAAGCTTCTATTGTATTCCTCTGGCCTTTTGTTTTGATTTTTTATGTGTCCTTTAAGAAAAAAATATAAACATGATTTGTGTACACAAACATTGTGAACGTAAACAAAAATCCAATAAACACCCTTTTAATTTTAAAAATGAAATTAGTACGAAGTACAATATATTGGTATATGCAAAATTGAAAGATTAATAATCTCAACAACGGCAGTACATTATGCAAATATTCCTTGTAAATCCATTTCATATATGAAGAGATTTTCTCGCATGCCTCTAATTGTAGATTATATATGTGCATATTTCAAACATGCACCATTTCAAAAATAAAATACAAATTTGTCTTGATGTCTTTTTAGACTGTCATATGTTATAAATATACATCAAATTTTATTGCATGTCATCATATCATCAATTAATTATCAGATCATTATTATTTCTGCAAATATTGTTTTTTAAGTCATTCAGATGTATTTGAGATATTAAACTTTTGTATTTTTAAATATATATTTCGCGTGCGAGATGATTTGATGTATTCAAAATAATTCATAATATTCGTTTGATAAAAATACAAAGCAAAAATATTTATTAATAACTTAATTAGTACAAATTAAAATATTCGTTTGAAGGTATAGATAATATTCATTCTAAAAATAAAACTAGATTAGAAACAGACGAACGCTAAGGGGTGTATCGTATGTAAATAAAGTTCTATTGGCGGGAAAACGAGGCCAATACATTCATCAAAATTTTCCATGGTCATTGAGCAAATCATTGCTATCGGGAAGCACTGCCCTGGCCTTCAGAAAGCCATTCTACTCCTGCTTGTAATGATGTCATTAGTCAAATTTTAAAATTATTAATTCACTGAATCAAACTTTACGACACAATTCCCATGGCGTTAATTAAATTGTTTTGACGATATATATTTTATTGATCTCTAAAAAATATATTCTCATTGAATATGAGATAGCATTATTTAATTAGAAGTTTTCTTTTTTGTTATCTCACAGCAATATTTGTAGGTGTGTGGAGGAGTGCTGTGTCATCTTGAAGTTTGTATTTCCTAATTTTCTACGTGGCATTTGGTGGAGATGCTGGGTAGATTAGGGAAGAAAAATTGAAGTTAGCCGAAGAAAATCTTGAGGCTATTGTTATGTGATCTACATTTTCCTAGACTGGCTCCAGGATTCCACCGCAGTGTTCAAGCCAAGACTACTTTACTAGAAGACGATGTCTTTATTGACGATACGACGACAAAGCCGCAAAAGAAAGGACGAAAAGCTACTAGGGAAAAAAATGCAGACTCCAAGGGAATCCTTGGCAGAAGCACATCGGATCCATGTCAGTAACTACAATATTTTCACTCTGTGGGTCACAGCTCCAATGTTGAATGAGCTATATGTGACATATTGTAAGGTAGAAAACTAGGAAAGACAAACTACAGGATGACACAGCAATTTATTTAAAGCAAAATCAACATTTATAAGATAAGCAATGAGGGAAGTTTCCAGAGTAGCAAAATATAAATAATATAAAAATTAATAATCTGTACATAGAATAAATACTTTGCTACAATATTATTAATTTTGATATTTTTGACTACTCTGTAAACTTCCCCCTCGTTTCCTATCCTGCTGTGTCATCCTGAAGTTTGTCTTTCCAAATTTTCAAGGTGACAATATATAGCTTAATAGAGTTGTTCAAGCTTCCATTCCTTTATGTCCTTCTACAAGAAGATTCACTCCTATTGACTCTTCCTGTATAAGCGCATGTAGGCTCTCGAATAGCGATATCAAACTCTATCTACAAGAAACTTATATCTGGATAAGTCAGGAAGCATAAGACATGGTACATTATCTTTCTCTGCTTCAGCTTAACTTATTGTTTACTTCTTTTCTTCTTTTATATATTTCTTATATCCTTTTCACTACTTATTTAATATACTTGGCTACTTTTCTTTAGGTAAAATATATATGTGGAATTTTCTAAAATTACGGAAGCCTCTTTCGATAGTTTCTTTAAACACACACACATGCACCATCACCCTCAATTTTCTTCTTGTTCCAAAAACATTTTATCAAGTACCGCTCAAAAAGAACAACCTATTTTATGATATTTACAACAATGATTAATATATGTGAAGGTTATTCACATATTAAAACAAAGGGTCTAACGCGGGATTCGTTCACGGTTCATGGCTGTCAGTAATCGAGGATGTTACCCACTCCTCCTTACCTTAATTCTATTCAAATATAATTTATTTAAATATTTATATTTATTTAAATATTAGCAAACGCCATGGCAAATGATTATTCTGTGATTAAAAAAAAAAGAATTTTGTTAAACGTTAAAAATGAAACCATCATAATTTGTTACCATATATAAGAAAGTTTTTAACAAATAAAATTATTTTTTTGTTTATAAACAGAAAAAAAAAAAGAAAGTGTTCTAAAAGAGTTGATCATTTTAATGCGTCAATCTGTCGAGAGATGGCGCTGGAGGAGTCAACACGAGTAGCGTCTGGTGGCAAACGGGTTCTGGCAGCGTGGATTACTGGTGGTTTCCGAGTTTGATGCAAGTGGTGCCAGGCAGCTTCTTAATTATTTTAGCATTATTCACAGAGTTACACCGAATTTTCTCGAAGTTACATGGAGATATTAGGAAAATATTCCCCATAATTAAAGGAACAAGTTTAAGATAAATCGAGAATTTTGAGCAGTGGTATCAGGCTGATTCTTTAATAACTTTATTAAAAATCACAGAATTCCAACGTGCAGAACAAATTTTCACAAAGTTCCATGTAGATATTGGAAAAATATTCTATAAAACAATTAAATGAGTGTATATATGTTTAAGACATATTGATCTTTCCACAGTGGTACCAGACTGATTTTAAATTATTTTTATAATTCACAGAGTTGCACCGAATTAAATGCATAGAGATATTGGGTGAATGTTCATCATTATGTTGAAGAATTACCATTCAGTGTATAATGCAAGGTAATTTCAAGGTTGCCAGGCTAAATCTTAAACCAACATTATATATTATTCACAGAAAAAATATATTAATATTTTCTAAAAGCCTTAAAAAGAAAAAAACTGGTTTCCAAAAATATGTTTTCTAAATTTTATAGTTTTATATTTATTTTGAAATAGTAATGAAAATTAAGGAGAAAAGATTTTTATTCAGATAAACGTGTGACAAGCTTTCGGGCAGTCACGCTGTTGAAGGGCGTGACTGCCCGAAAGCTTGTCACACGTTTATCTGAATAAAAATCTTTTCTCCTTAATTTTCATTACTATTTTAAATAATCAATGGAGAAAGTTTTCATGTAGTTCTGATTTATATTTATTTTCCCTCTTAATTTTGATGTAGATAAACAATTCTAATGCATATTTAAAGGGAGAGAGGTGCCTCTTTTGCTACAAGAATACCATCCTCCTGCAACTTTATGTTGTATTCTAGCTTAGAAATTGGTCATTGCTACTTCACCAGTAAAAACACCTTTTTGGTAAATTCGACCGATTTCATAACCCCCCTCTCATAGGATATTATGAAATCGAAGCCGTCCCTGTTACTGATGAGGGCCATAGCCCTAAATTATGTTATACATGTTGGTTTTGTCTGAATTTGCCAAAACTTATGTTGTGACTCATTCTTTATAACCTCCTTGAAGTGATTTTTTTACTGGGGTGAGATAAGCATAATGCCTTGTTCTAATGTATATTTAAAAGAGAAAATTCCTCCCTTGGTAAGTATGAATTTATGAAAACCAAGGTTTGAATACTTATCTTCTATATATTAAAGTGATCAATTCTGTGATCCTAAAAAAAGAGCTTTAAAATAGAGAAGAAGGAAATCGGCGTGGTGATATAATGGAAAATGATCTTGCAATCATCCAACTAAAAGTTGATACTGTCAGAGCTCCCTCTATCGGGATAAATATCAACTGATCGTTGAATATATTTTTAAATTCCGGAATTTTGATGCTATATATTATTATATATGAATGATGAATTGTGTGTTATAAGACATCATAATGTTTGCCGTCAGTGAATAAACAACGTTATTGTTATAATATTGGTATTTTGTCAAATCACGCTGTTTGCTAAATTATTGATTTTGAAAGATCTCCCACATCAATATGGTAGTAAATAGAAACGTAGTGGATAAAATTGAAGAAATTTGGTGAAAGGTCTACGCGGGATAAAAAATACTACACGTGGTATTGTATCGTGTTTCTCCCGTAGATGGGCTCTCGTGCCCGAAAACTAGAGGTTTGCGAATTAAAATATTTAAAAATAATAATAAACTTATCCCATAAAGCCTGATGTTTTCAACTTAACATGGTAATGTTCCCATGACACGTTTGGAACATTCAAGACACATCGTTTTACTAAGAAGATGATACATGTGTGACGGTACAAATTCCATGATCCAACCATGGATAGATACTGTAGATTCAGCTTGGAGTAGGAATATCACAAGTATTCAACCCTGTTTATATGAATTTTACTTTATTTATGGCATACTACAACTTAACATGGTAATGTCCCCATGACATGTTGGGAACATTCAAGGCACATCGTTTTGCTAAGAAGATGACACATGTGTGACGGTACAAATTCCATGATCTAACCATGGATAGATGCTGTAGATTCAGCTTGGAGTAGGAATATCACAAGTATTCAACCCTGTTTATATGAATTTTTCCTTTATTTATGGCATATGTTTATTAAATAAAATAGACAGTAGGACCTTCCATGAGAGACGGCCTAAAGCCATTGTTAAACCCAATCTCTCCTGGATATGGCCTCTCATCAAAGGTTATATTTTTGATGAATATCCCTCGTGAATTGCCCTATGACATGACTGACTCTCTGATAAGAGACCATCTCCAGGAGAGGCCCATTTTTAGGCTATGGTCTCTCATGGAAGACTACTATAAATACTATTCAAAAAGAGATAAATAAAAGTCGCTTGTTTTTATGTTCCTCGTGAATTTCACACATTCAATATTTGCTTCTTTCTCTAGTTAACGATTTCAAATTTATAAGATATCAGAATTTTTCATTTAGTTGCTGATCCTCTTGAAAAGGATTCTTTATTTCAACTAAGAGGAAGAAAATCGGTGTGTGTGTGTGTGTGTGATCCTATTTCAAAAATAAATATCAATAATTTCACAACAATGAACCAGACTTGGATTTCTGTCATAGCAGCATTAGCCAAACTTTCTAAAGCTATTCAAAACCATAGGCATCCTTTTCTACCACATCTATAAAAAGTTGTGTTCGAGATTCCATTCAATTCGTTATCTAACCTCTTATTAATCTCATCAGAAAGGGTCAATTAAAAAAAAAGACGAGAAGACGCTGTTTATAATTGGATGGTGTTAGAAGGAGGATGTGTTGAAGGCCCCACGAAGAATGCCGGCCGCCGGCCTCAAGCTATCCAGGCCGCCGAAGAGGCCTTCACCAAACCTCCACCACCACCAATATCCACTACTTGTCTGAAGATTAGCAAGTCAACGACAAAAATCTTTCTTTTTTTTTACCATCCCTTGTGTCCCCCTTCGGGTGACCTTGAAGGAATTCTAGGTTAATTGATTTTTTAGGGAGGTTAGAGGTAATGCCGAGTATAAAATGGAGAGTACGTTCTCGTCTTCCAACCTTCTGAAAAGAGTTTGATCTATTTCTTTAATGTCCCTAATATATTTCATCCTTCTTTATGGAGAGATAAATTCTTAGAAGAATTCGCTCGAATGTCTCAGCTTAGTTTAATCACAACTTGTAAGCATTTTACAAAATTCTATAGGATATACGTAAAGTAAATCTGCAGTTAAAAACTGTAGGCAAATATATTTATTTGATAGTGTAGGCTTTGTTTAATTAAATCAATGGTTATTTAGTATTTTTGAAACTTGGTTAACACTCTGTATAGCCAAAGAATTGTCGGTAAAATATACACATTCACAAAAGTATTTTTATTAAGACATCTTATATAAACTCGTTCCATAATTCAAAGAGAAAAAACAAACAATGGCAAAAGAATCAATAAAAATATAAACAACATATACACAGTCTTGATTCCAAGATATAACAATCACTGAGTGTCTTTTGGCTAAGATCAGACTGGCCAGTGTGTCTCAAAAGCTTTTATTTAACATGCTTCCATGTCTTTCCATACACAAATCTAGTATACTTACAGGGCACCTAGAAATCTGGTATTTGCACACTTGTTCAATCCCGATGACAATGTAAATTGACAAAATTCGAAACTTCTGAGTGGTCGAAAATGAACTAATTTCTATTTTTCCTTTCAAATTCTATGATCAATTTTCATTATCTATATTTTGATAAACCTAATTTTAATAAATATTTTCTATATCATGGGATAGAGCTTTATATAATGTATAACACATGGTATCCCTATAAGGTAGAAATGTTATTTTTACAATAAATAAATTTTATTGATTTTTTTAAAATTTCTGCTTTTGAAGAACTTTTTTAAAAGTGTAAAATTTAAATAATTCATAGTGCCTTTTAATAAAATAATCGTGTTTGTTCATATTTCTGAATCATTTTCAATAATCTCAACATTCTATTATTGTGAAAACTAAAGTATAAAGTAGATTATTCCTGCGTTTTATGCTAGATTATTGCATTTAAAAAAAATGCTTTACCAGGGAAAAAATTGCATTTATTACAAAATATTGTGTGTGTACAAAAAGTATTTTTAAAAAATCATAAATTCAATTGTCATCTATCGTTAGAGAATTTGAAATATTCATTTTGGCAATGTGTTTCTTTTCACATATATATATCATCAGATATCTAAAAATGTTTGCAAATATATTATTTTCTCAAACTAATCTATAGAAATATTATCAAAAATATTTGACATAAAAATTATTTAAAAGTTTCCTATTTCTTGAAAATTAAATATAATTAGCCGCTATGCTTTAAATTTGACGATTGTTGGATAACAAGATTTTTTTTCTTTAAAAACATATTTTGTTGGTAGCTTTCGAATCTTGCTTTTCTCAGCATGAAAAATTATATACATTTTTATCACCATGCAATAAGATGAAAATATCTCATCAAATTTTACTGAAAAGATATTCCAAAATTACTTTAACCATTGAAGTTTCAAAAATATCATTTTATAACAAAACCTATAATGCAATTGTAAGAAATGCAATTCTAAAGACGATACAATCATAGAATAATAATAAAAATGTAGTGCGAGATCATCATCATTGCCTGGCAATGTAGGAAACTGGTCTATTTCCTTGAAAGATATCGAATAGGGAAAACTCACTTGATGATCTCAAGCAATTTGGAAATTAAAACAACAATAAAGTTGGAAAACCATTATTTCAACAATGGCAACATCCTTACGTCATTTGTAGGCAGCCGAAACATTTTGTAAGCTTTGCACATTAGGAAGAATAATATGGATGACTTATTGTTCTTCTGGAACACCTCGAGATAGTTTCTAGAAGTTATCCTACTTCAAACTATATCTTAATGAATACGAATTCGTTTCAAAATACACAGTTATATTCCATAAACTACTTATTGAATACGGAATTCGTTTAAAATACACAGTGACCGTACATAAACGACTTATCCGATGAGCGACGATTTTCGTAAAATCCAAAAAAAAGATTACCTTTGATATAATCCAAAGTCCAATAATCAACGAATTCCAAGAGAAATTAGGAATATTCATGTTCTTTGGGGATATCTCATGGTAATGATATTGTAATGCATCAATATCCTCCTAAGAGAAGAGCATTCCTTGATTTCCAAACTTAAGTCTGGTCATCTTCGGATAATTACTTTCCAAAATGGTTGCAAGGTTTTCGCACTATGTACTAAGTGCAATTCTCAACTTGCAATCCTCAAACCACATCATTGACTGTATTATCTCATCCATTGATGAATTCTACTCATTTCCAGCAGACACCATCAACAAGCTCTACAGGTTTGATACCCTAATATGATTGAGTGAAGATAAGAAAGAAGAGTAGGAATGTAGGAATCAGCTTCCAGTTGGTAAAACAGCTCCAGTACCAAATGGACCTAAGTAAAATGGCATTGGGCTGAAGATATCAAACTGGCCAAACCACTTGAAAGATTCACATCTATTAGAAGGCCATCTCAACTATTTATTTCTCATTGCAGTAAAAATTAGATAAAATTGTTTTAAATATAAAAATGACAAAAATAAACTCTCTCAATCTATTAAATGACGATTCGTATTGCTTATCATTTGATGGCTAGAATATTGATGAAGTGATTAAAAATGCGAAATTGTATTGGATAGATTTCTAAATTATGAATCATTATGTTTTTTAATTGACTCTACAATCCAACTAGCTATCTTTAATTGACTGATGCTATGACAGGAAATCTTTTCGTGAGAGGTCGCTTTTATTATTGTTATTATTAGCCCTATGGTACACGCCATACAGGCCGTGATAGTCATGGTGGATAGTAGTTAGCGACTGCTTTAACTGTTAGAGAGAGTACACCACATGGCCATTTTATAAATGACAAAGAACTTTGTAATTTACGTTTGGATAGAATAAATGAAAATTCTGTTGTGAATAACCATTTCACTATACTTTTTAAAATTACATAAAAAATGGTCTATTTTAAACTATAATATATAGTTTAAATATGATTAAAATGCCATATTAAAACAATAATATAAATGCTGTAGTATAATAATGTAATCAAATAATAAAAAACAAAAGGAAGCATTTTTCTACATCATATAAACTGTTAACGACAATAACAACAATAAAAAAAAAAAAGTTGACACAATAAGAAAATTAGGGTATTACATACAATTTCCGGTACAACACAAATCGGAAGTGGGTGTTACTAAAGCCTAACTTCCGCCGCGGGGAATTACGGGAATCCAAATTACCTTTCTACGTCATCATGACGTCATGCCAATTTTTTGTTCGGCTGCGTCTATCACCTATATCCGGGTTGCGAAAGAGTGGAATAAAGGGGGGATAAGAAGCCAATTCTATCTTCAGTATCCGCTTTTTGGTATTCTTATCCGAGAAATGATTTGCCCTTTCTTAAATTCACCCTCAGGCGGATTCTATTTTGATACCTTCATTTATATATATAGCGAAAAGATTTTTTCATGTTATGTGATTTAATGCGTGAAAATTTTATTATTTTTAATAATCTAATTTTCTCTAAAAATCAAAACAATTTATATAAACGTATTTGAAAAATAACAATTTTTAAATAATATTTTGATACGAAAAAAAAAAAAAATAATAATAATGATAATAATATATATATGCTGTAAACATCTCAAAATTATTATTCTCATATTTAATTTTTCATAGAACTTTATTCCAATAATCATCATCACTTAGCATTGTTGACATGACTTTGTAAAAAGGAGAGTTTGGTTAAAAATAAAAAAACTAACGAGACATACATTCTTGATTATTTATTTCCTTTACATTAAAATAGCTATAAAAGAAAAACTTACATACATCCGCTACAATTTTATAATTATTCAAATATTTATCTTTTGATAAATATAGAAGAGACTTTGCGCATATTATTTTTTCTTAGACATAAGTATTTATAAAGTTCTGATTTAAGATATATATATTTTGTATATATTCAACTCTTTTTTTTTTTTTTTTGGAAAATATACAGCACCCAATACATTAGTTACTAATTTTAAATTATTTATATATTTTAAAATATTTAAGATCGCAAAATTTGTTTTAATATCTTCAATGAAACATTTTTTACAAGAGAGAGTCGATTATTCTATTTAAATTTATTTTTTCTATATATAAAATAGTATATATTTTGTCGAAATTGAATAATTAAAAAAAAAAATTATCAGGTTAAATAAAATTTAAGTTAAAAAGTAAAACAGAAGTTAAATTTACTATAAAATTGCGTAAATCAGTTTTCTAAGATATCGTGTCGAATTTATATTTAATGGGTAAAAACGAAAAATATTTTTAAAATTAGAGTTCATAAATCATTTTGTAGCCTTTATGTAAAAATTGCGCTATACAAAGTTTTTTTTTATATATAAATAAATTGGCTATTTTTTTAAGAAATGTAATTTACTATTCTTTCGAATCGTGTTATTTAATAAAAGGCGGAATTATATTGAGAAGAGCGTTGTATTTAAAACTACTAAATAAAAGAGTTTTTGACTAAATGTTAAATATTTTTAGAAGACGATTCTTTGTGATAAATATGTATTCTCTCAATTTTGATTTTTTTTTTAATTCTCTTTTTTAACGTAAATGTTTACAAACAAAAATTTCATAATAAATTCACTCTGTATATTTATAAGGTATTTTTTAAATAAATTATATTTTTCATTTATTTCAATGCTATTAACTATAGCTACCTATTATTATACAATGGAAATATGTTTTCACACACATTAAAATAAATTGAATTTATTATTGGAGAAGAGAACACTTAATATGAAAAGCTTTTAATAATATAATTATAATTTTTAATATATCTTCATTGCTATATCTTAATTCACAAACACAAATCGAAAATTTATATAAAACTACATGTTGACGGATAAATGAAAAGATTTTGTTAAAAAATAATTTGAAAAATGACGTACCACTCACATAAATAATGTTTTAGTTCATATTTTCACCATCGAAGTCTTCTTGGAAATTATGATAGTTTATGGAAAACGCCATGAAATATGACTGGCTATTTTAATAGCGATATCTAATAAATTTCAAAAAATTCATCACAGAAATATTCATCCAATAAATTTCAGTAGACATTTGACCTTTGTCAGGGTAAACTATTTATTTTTATTTAGATTTGGCAACAGAAATATATTTTCTACTTTAGTCTCTTGCTCTTTAGGAGCTGTGTGTCAATTTATAAAATATACTTTGGTCTATTAAAAGTATCACATATTTTTTCTTTTATATACATCTTAATTCAATTTGTTTAAAAATATGTTCGAATAGTATTAATAATTAGAGCTCCTTTTATATAATTCTATCACATATATTATATGCTATTCCTTTTTTTTTTTTGTATATTTTATAAAAATTGTTGAAAATATATTCACAGCCGGTTAAAAATCACTTTATTAGGTACCGCTCAACAAGAGCAACCTAGTTTATGATAATTGAAACAATGAATAATATGTGAAGGTTATTCACATATTAAACAAAATTTTAACGCGGGATCCAATCCCAGTTCATGACTGTCGGGAATCGAGGGTGTTACCCACTCGTCCTCCGACTTTTTTTGTTTTTAATATATTCACATAAGATCTACAACGAATTTTTGAATTCTTCAGATTGTCAAAGAGATGTTTAACTAGTAAAATGGCTGGAATAATTCTGTGGTTAAAATATAGGAAGGCCAAACCACGAAACCATGGTTTCTAGGTGGACATTCCTGATTTGTCAAACCAGAAATTGTGGTCTTGTTACATCTGATAGTTTGCATAGACGGGTGATAGATGGCGCGTGGTTTTTGCGTCTGTTTTGACGAAACATATAACTTCATTTTTGTGATCACAATTTTCCCCCCGGCGAAATTTGCATCCATACAGTCGAATAGGTATTTACTCAGATGACACCAAGACATTACTGACCCAGGATACCTTGTCGTTAGCAATTAAGGACAACCCCTTTCCTCAACCTAGTTTTTTCTTAATCTAAACTTTAAAGTACCTTTCAAAATGTAAAAATACCACAGCAAACATTCTAATGTGTTTGTTGGTTTTCTCCCAAAATTTACAAATACACGTTCAATAAATTGAATAAGAAATAAATTATTTCAATGAGGTGTTTGAGTTATATGCTAGATATATATATATTTTTTGAAAACAGATGTTATGAAACCAGAGTGTATTTATATATATATTGTAAATTCATTATCCGACATCTACGGCATCTAGACTCCCACCCGACATCTACGGTAGACTCCCGCACTCTCCACCGTAACTACGGTAGACTCCCGCACCTCCACCCGCCCGACATCTACGGTAGACTCCCGCACTCTCCACCGTAACTACGGTAGACTCCCGCACTCTCCACCGTAACTACGGTAGACTCCCGCACTCTCCACCGTAACTACGGTAGACTCCCGCACCTCCACCCACCCGACATCTAACGGTAGACTCCCGCACTCTCCACCGTAACTACGGTAGACTTCCGCACCTCCACCCGCCCGACATCTACGGTAGACTCCCGCACTCTCCACCCGCCCAACATCAAACGGTAGACTCCCGCACTCTCCACCGTAACTACGGTAGACTCCCGCACCTCCACCCGCCCGACATCTACGGTAGACTCCCGCACTCTCCACCCGCCCGACATCTAACGGTAGACTCCCGCACTCTCCACCGTAACTACGGTAGACTCCCGCACTCTCCACCCGCCCGACATCTACGGTAGACTCCCGCACTCTCCACCGTAACTACGGTAGACTCCCGCACTCTCCACCCGCCCGACATCTACGGTAGACTCCCGCACTCTCCACCGTAACTACGGTAGACTCCCGCACTCTCCACCCGCCCGACATCTTCAGTAGACTCCCGCACTCTCCACCGTAACTACGGTAGACTCCCGCACTCTCCACCCGCCCGACATCTAACGGTAGACTCCCGCACTCTCCACCGTAACTACGGTAGACTCCCGCACTCTCCACCCGCCCGACATCTACGGTAGACTCCCGCACTCTCCACCCGCCCGACATCTACGGTAGACTCCCGCACTCTCCACCATAACTACGGTAGACTCCCGCACTCTCCACCCGCCCGACATCTACGGTAGACTCCCGCACTCTCCACCCGCCCGACATCTACGGTAGACTCCCGCACTCTCCACCCGCCCGACATCTACGGTAGACTCCCGCACTCTCCACCCGCCCGACAACTACGGTAGACTCCCGCACTCTCCAACCAATCGACACCTACGGTACCATCAAAAGAAGATATCTACTAAACGATTTCGGATATCCGGCCTTTCTCGGAGTTGCGGATTGATCGTTTCCCCTCTAGCAGTGTGCAAATGATGATAGTTGCATAGCCTCGACTTCCGCGTGCCCCCGGTGGCGCCCTCCCCGGTGTTTACGTCGCCCCCCCAATTACTGCGACGCCAGCCGGCATCCTTTACGGCGGAACCTGTCAATCCTACGGCTTCCACAATTTATGGTCTCAGGTTTGGGTAAACAACCTCCCCTCGATCGTTCCCTGGCAAATTTGGTTAATTTTCATTAAACCAATGTTTACTCATTTTGTTTTCAGTGGGGGAGGTTCTTACGCTTTCTTAAACCTCTGTCTTTCTCTTTCTCACAACATACTTGAATACATCGCTTTTGTAAAGAGTTTGATACCTTCAGCATTAAATGATGATGTGAAATTCTTCTTTTTTTTTTTTTTGCAAATTATGATATAGCAGCAATGTTTTTCTTTCGAAATCACACAAAGTATAATAATTCGGATTTGATTTTGCTATATTTTTATCTTCCTTTCTTTCTTCATATGTGTTGTATTCTTGTTCGGCGGTACATTTACTGAAATAGGAAGGATACAGAAAATAGTAGCATGACCTTCTTAGCAAAACTGGCAACCAAAATCCTGATATATTCTCCTAACTCTCTCAATTTTACAATCTCATTTCTATCTTATTTCCTTTAAATTCCTATTAGCAGATAGCGTATAGCTCACCTTCAATAAAACCTAAATTGTCGTTCTATGAACATTCATCGCTTTAAAGTTTATTTTAAAAAAAGCAATTTATAAAACTGAACATTTTTGAAAACAATATCACGACCTTTTGAGATCCCTATATATATAAAAGTCAGTGTATGCATGTATGTGTGTTTGTTCCTATGTTGGTTATACACGTCCACAATACGTAACTAATCTGACTGAAATTTTAACAGTATATAGAGTAGAATCTGAAAAACTTATAGTGAAAATTTCAGGTCTCTATTACGAATATTCGTCGAGTTATTTGCAAATTGCGTTGCAAATTTGCCCTTTCGCTCGCAAGCAGCGCCTCTAGCGGTGAAGATGGGAGGTAATATCAGCTGACCTAATGTATATGTAAAAAGGGGTTTTAACAGGACATAGAGAAAAATATGGAAGAGATATTTGTCGCATTTTTAGCCAAGAAAAATTGAAATTGACAGGTTTTTGACAGAAATAGTTGGGGTTTTTTTTAGTCAGAAAATGATGATGACAATATTGCTGTATCATCATTTGATTATCAGATACAAAATTATATTGGGAAAAATTCCAAAAAGCTGAGACCACGGGTGAAGTCAGTTCATTTTTAGTATTCAGGAACAAGATTCTAAAAGAAAAAAAAAAAGTCATTCGAGCAGAAGACACAAAGGCAGATCATCTCTCTATAAAAATATCGCTTCTCAGACACAAATTTGGAGCGGGACGTTTCACAAGAGTGACATCCATGGCGACAATTTATAATTGTAACGAATAGTATTTGAATAAAAACATTTAATCGGGTAAAACCCGGGCGTTGCCCGGGTCATTCGGCTAGTTTTCTATAAATATCGCAAAAAAAAAAGATATAAAGATTTGGTAAAAAGATATTATAAAAGATGAGAAACGTTTATTTACCCACTGATTGGTTGTTTCCTACTTACAACTTTTACGTAAAAAAAAAAAAAAAAAGATGGGTGTATAAATGTGTTTGTATTTTGTGGCTTAGATAGAGATCTGCGAGCTGATGCTCCTCTCTCTTGTATCTTGGAATATGCTCCGTATAGCGTAGTGATGATATCGCACACACACCCTCACCGCACACTCTCACATGCACTCACTTTCACTTACACACACTCACTCTGATACACAAGCACCTTACTCACTCACAATCGCAAATTCACTCTCACACGCTCACAAACCCCATTACACACACAAACCACATTGCACACACTCCCTCACACACAAACCACACCATACGCACATACACACTCATTCATACATACAAACCCCACCATACACATATTCACACTTACTCACATACACATATATGAACACACCACACATACCAACCACACCATACACATATGCACTCACATATGCGCACACATTCAAACACAAACCATACCACACACATACACACTCATTCGCACACACAAACTCCACCATACACTTATTCACATACGCATATATGAATCCACCACACCATACACATATTCACTCACATACATGCGCGCACACACACATTCAAACACACAAACCACACCACACACAAAGCAAGTAGGAGCTGAAACTCATGAAAATAAAATCGGTAATATAGGAAACAATTAATTGCTGAATAGAGCGATATTTACAATGGATAACATTTATTTCGAAACAAAATGTGGCCGGGTTTGCTGAATGGAGTGTAGCACGCAGTCAAGTATGACGATCGCAGCGGACATCTTTTGGGGCGCTTTCCTGAAGGTTGGAACTTCTTCGCGTGCATCTGCGACTGAACGATGGAGATTTCGCGTGTGTTCCGCTCGATCTGAAGCGCGGCCTATTTTGAGGCATCGTCTGCTCGAAATAGCGCGGTCACACTGGCAATTAAAAATCAGACGATTTTTTTGGACTACGCTTCAAAGAATTTTTTTTTTTTTACCTTCTCCCATTAATATGCGTCGTGGGGATTGAATTTATGGTATCGAATATATATTTCTTTATTTGAAAAAGTTGAAGATTTGCGCTAATTGTGCCTGAGATGATTTACTCTCGAAATGGTTATATAATATAATTATTTTAGAAAAATATATAGCTACATCAACCCAATTATGTATTTGACTCCCGACCTTTCAGTGACCCGCTGTGACTCACCCCATGGGAATGAAATATCGGGAATCAAATACATAATTGGTTGATGCAGCCATATATTTTCCCAACAAAACTTCCAACTAACAAATGATCCTAATTATTCCAGAAAAAAAAAACCAATAAAGAAAATTAGATAGAAACGTAAATAGTTTAATATTATAACCTTCTTTTCTCTATTTTTAAAATTCATTTTTATATATATCACGATTCAATGATACCAATCCATGATTGTTAATGCTGTTTCTAGTGTCCATCAAGTAGAGTTTGACTTTTAGTAACTACAGTTAAACCTGTCTATAGCGCCCCCTCTAAATAACGCCTGCCTCTCTATAGCTCCCGATTTTAAATACGTAGTACGATGCGATTTACATTAAAAGTGACCTGTCTATAGCACCCTCTCTCTATAGCACCCTATTTTGGTGAGTCCCAAGAAGGGGCGCTATAGACAGGTTTAACTGTATAGGGGCAAATATTCTCTAATTTGATCTGATGATAGCCCATCACTCGCATCTTATCTAATGACCTTCCGTAAGTTTGTTTTGTATGTAAAAGAAACATCATTGATTAAATATATTTAATTCCTATGTATATATGGAGAGTGTTATTGCTTCATATTAATATATATAAAATATATTCGTCCTTATAATATACTAGCGGACGTACCCGGCTTCGCCCGGGTTTTACCCGAGTAAAGGTTTGTCTAACGAATCTCTCGATAAAGTGAACATTTTTTCCCGGTCCCTTGAAAAATACTCGATAAGTTGAATAAAATCAATATTAATTGGTTCCCTCTGTAATTGGAAGTTAAATGAATAGTATCTTTGCCTTGGAATTGTATCATTATTCTTGTCTCAAATAAATTGCCGTCCTGAGATAATCTTACTTTTGATAAATAATATTTAAGATAATAAACTTAGTGATAATAAAACTTATAGATAAAAAAAACTTGTTATCATCGTCGCAATGATGGCGCTGCTTGCGAGTTAAATCTACAAATCTGCAAATAACTCTAAGGATATTCAAGATATTCAAGAAATTATTTTTCAGAAACCTTCCCAGTACTATACTAAATAACTTCCCAAAGTTTCATGGCGTTCCAATGAGTGGTTTGGTCAGGCATAAAGGACACACACATACATTCATTTTTATATATATAGATTAGTGATATAATGATAATAGGAATCCATTTTAGTATATTATCATCATTCCTGCCACGAAAATGCTCAAATTAGTTCGTTACTGACCATAATTGTATAGACTTCAAATAAGCTAATCAGCTAACTGCATAAGATTTTTTTTTAAAGTTCTATTTAATAGTTTTAGAAGATAAGAGTAAAAAACATCCATTTGACATTTCATTTTTATATATAGGGATAGACCATTACACACATAATGTGACATCGTAAAATTTTTACATAAAAATAATTCAAAATAAATAATTAAAATTAAACAGAGAATTTTAAACAGAATGAGATACTTTTTTTTGTAATAAATAATATGTATAATACCAATGTAATATATAAAAATAACCATTTATGAGAAATCGACCAAAACGATGGATACTCTTGGTCTCTCCTGGAGGTAGTCGTCTATCGGAGGTTGGATTGGATTAAGAAAAGTCATTTTTTTATTATATATAAAAAAAATCACTCCTCATATGAGTCGCTCATGGGATGTTTTGCTGTAATTATTAAATATATATATAGATATATATATTGCAAGTATATAAACCCTTTTTAAATGAGGGAAAATATATTCGAATTTACGAAATTATATGAGAAATATTTACATATATAGAGTTATAATTAGTTCT
Organism: Cordylochernes scorpioides; assembly: GCA_030710605.1. Lineage (NCBI taxonomy): Eukaryota > Metazoa > Arthropoda > Arachnida > Pseudoscorpiones > Chernetidae > Cordylochernes > Cordylochernes scorpioides. The sequence goes on from CP092876.1 coordinate 34,113,207, forward strand.
TTATAAGGTTGTTGTAGTCGTGTCCAATGAAGAGCCTCAGATTTTTCTATGCATCTTTATCACAGCAGTCGCAAGTTTTTCTCTTCGTGGGAAAATAGATGCCGTTGCCACGTTAGTCACCTTGGATCAGAATTTGGTGGAATATGTTCGTTATAATATTATATTACTATAGGTTATATAGGTGTTCTCCTGTTTTCCTAAGTTCGTGGAGGGCTTTTCTTGATTTACCAAGAAATTGGGTTGGCCAAATATCAGAGAACAGGCTAAATCAATGTTTAGTTGATTTCTGTTCCACTAGATGGCGCTCTTCCATCTAAAAAGCACATGTGCTCATGGTCAGAATATGCCTTTTTTATTTTTAATATAGAATCCTGTAAGTTATGGGAGAAAAACACTGGAAAACTTATTGGTCATTGTAATAACTGAAAATGTCTGGTAGATTAAACTGGGACGAAACTGTGCTGAGAGAAACCATGCCGCCATAGCAGGAAAGAATCCCACATAACAGGTCTATATTTGTTATCTCTGATAGTGATCTCAGAAAAAAAAATTCTCACAAAATTTATAAAACTCCTTTTTGAAAAAAAAAAAATAATCGAACGAAAAAATTAAATTTTCGATTATACGTTGACAACCCTTATATATAATTAAGAAATTAATCTAGTATTCCAACAGTTGATTAATTGATTTCAATTTGTAAGGAAAGCTACTCAACTTTCCCAGAAGTTACATTGTCAAATTGTTGGTTTATTGTGGCAATGTTACTTCCCCTTGTTGTTAGGTCAATATGGTGACTAATTAATAGTGAGATAATTGGACATATCCCAGGACAGCATCCATCAATATTACATCAAGAAGACGGTTTCCTTCAGTTTGGATCTTGATTAGAATACAGTGAAACCTACCATCGGAGCAGTTTGACTTTTGCACTTACAAGTGTGCCGTAGATAGGTTTGATTACTTGCACCCAATGGTTGGGTTGGACTTTTGGAAGCATCGGGGTTTATTGGAGAAATTTTATATTCACAAAAAGTTCCCAAAGCGGGATTCTATCCCGGGTCGTCTTCTTCTTTCTTATCTCCACTCAATCATATCAGTGTATCAAGCTTGTTAAGCTTGATGTTGTCGGCCGGGATGAGTTTGCCGTAGAGTTTATCACTGGATGAGTTAATACAGTCAATAATGTGTTTTGGGGTTGCAGGTTGATACTTAGTACATAGTGGGAAAAACCTTGCAACCATTCTGTAAAGTCATTGTCCATAGATGATCAGACTTATGTCTGGAAATCAAAAATTGTTGTTCTCTTGGCAGGGCAGAACTTTCCCTCCTGCTCTGTACCAGTCATGTACAGCATTAGATTTCCCTTCCTGCAGACATTGGGTTTATCCCGGGTCGTACCTGTCGATAATCAACGGTCTAAGCCTCTCGTCCACTGACTCCTAAAGAACACTTTTTAAAGTATAAAATAAGAGAAAATAAACAGTAGCAATGCGTTTATTTATTCGTGCAAAGTACAAGCTTTCGGATCTTTATAATCTTTCTACAGGCATAGCTATAAGTTAATAAAGCTTCAAAAACTTGTCTTCTTATTTCTTATCGACACTCAATCATATTAGGGTATCAAGCTTGTAGAGTTTGTTGATGGTGTCTGCTAGGGATGAGTAGAGCTCATCAATGGATGAGTCAATACAGTCAATAATGTGTTTTGGGGTTGCAGGCCGAAAGCTTGTCCTTTGCCCGATTAAAGAAACGCATTGCTAGTTTATATTCTGATTTTTAACTTTATAGCAATTTTCTATTCTAATAGACTTTTTAAAAGTGTTAAATCCTAATAAATTATTCATAATAACAGATAGACATGGCATATTTAGATGTGAATAGACTATTCTATTCTATTATTGATTTCAACTATATCAATATTTCTTGTTGTAGGTACAAAGCATACAAAATCTATTTTAATACCCAATCTTCCAGTATTTCAGTTTTAAAAACAATGTGTTGAAGATATCTTTTTGTTGTAAAAAAAATTATATCATTAAAAAAATAAATAGACTCCCCCTTCCACTCCTAAAAAAGGATCAAATAACAACAATCCTCCTATTCAAAAGATAATTCCTTAAGATTTTTTTTAATTAGAAAAAAAAAAGAAGAGAAGAAACAGGAATTTTTCTTAAGAAGAATTGAAGGAATGTTGAGATGAAGGAAGCCTTGTATAAAAGGAGAACACCTTATGGGAGTTTTGTCACCGTAGGAAGCGGTTCACTACAATTTATGATGTGTAGACAATCTACTGTAGACCGTCTTAAATTCTAGGCTCCATTCTGACTTGGAAGGTCGCTCACCGTTGTCAGAACGGCCTGAGGAATGGGACTTTTGTCCCTGCTTCGTTCTTACAGGGATTTCCCCGTGTTTTTGTCTGTCCGCTGTCAAGACCTTGGCAAACATTCTAACCCGTACTTTTCCAACATGGAAAATTTAGAAATACTTTTTATATCTTCATTATAATATCATTCAACAACAACAAGAAGTAATTTCCTATATGGAATGACGTTAGAATGGATTGATAGGTTTTAGTTTAAATTGATTATGTTTCACGATTTGTTTTAAAACTTAATATATTAATCTGAAATATAATTAATATGCAAAATACTTAATAGAAATATTTCATAGAATTATTTTAAATTCTATTACAAACGCGTATATTGTTAGCTTTTACTTGATTAACCAATAATGAGTATTTGACCAATTCTGGAATAAAAAACGATTAGTTCATATACATATGTATATTCCGACAGATGGCGCAAGCCATCAGAAACGTTTAGTTGCACGATCAGGAGATGCATTTTTCTTAATTTATCCGCCTGATCCCAGTGCAATTTCACTTTTGTACTCTATTTCAAAGCCAACCTGCAAAATTATATTTTCCATATAAACAGATTAATTCTTATATAACTTTGTAAATTCCAATTTCTTTCTCCCTCTTTTTCCCTCCATTTCTTTTCCGGACCTCTCAGGAAGGTCATGACTATAGATCTTAAGAAAAGTATTGATTGTATGTGTGTGATTGATGTTGCCTCTCATGGGAGGTTCTGCTGTATAGTTCACTGATAGGAACTAGATAGGATTTTTATTTTCTTCTAATAAAAATTAAGTCTTCCATGATAATGCGTCACAGACGAAGAATGAAAAGTTGGCGTTTGCTATTGCAGATCTTTTCTAATTACATTCAAACTGAATAAATTTATGTGAAAATTCATGAAACGGGTACATGGTTAACTTTCCTTGATTAATCAATAATGGGTATTTGACCAATTCTGGAATAATTAAAAATCAGCGAATAGTTGATATTTATTCCGATAGATGGCGCAAGCTTTCAGTTGCACGATAAGGAGATTATTTTTTTTCCTGAATAAATTTAGTTAGGTATATTTTTCGGGATATGCAAAATAAGAACTGGTATGATTTTAATTCTCGAAAAATAGATGCAAAGATGTCTAAAAATATATATATAGAACGAACTGAAAGAAGATGTAAACTCGATTTTTACTTCATTTATTTAAACTCTTTATTAATGTATTTATAAATATTATTTACTTTTCTTCAACTTTTGTAAAAAAAAACAGAAGAATCCAGGTATAAGATTCTATGTCTTAATAAAGGCTTTGTATGTATGATTGATATGGAGAAAGCCTATGGATAAACAAACTATATAAAATGACGCCCATGACTGTGTAAATAGAATTGACAAGCTATCTGTTGTCAAGCACTCTTTAAAAAATCATTAATATCAATGAAGAGGCGTATGTTATGAGAAGAAAGAAAAAAATTCGTTAAAGTTTAAGTTTCGTACCATAATTAAGTATCATTATAGGTCGGTCAAAGTGGACGAGACGGTCATCGTCTCTCTTCCGCTGTCGAGGAAAAGTCAATCACTTCATTAATCTTGAAGACTGTTTGAAAAATCGGATGGCCTACCGAAGAAGAAAGATGCGCGTCTCGACGCCAAATATATCTTCCCAGACGATTGGTGACGCCAAATATTTCTTTGAAAATTAGTTTCAGACGATTCGATAATGACAAATATCTTTGAAGATTGTCTCTTTTTGTCTAGAGATGGGGTGATAACAAGTATAAACTGAAAGATTGTCTGGTTCGACCAGATTTGATGATGTCAAATAGATGACGCTAATAATCAAATAGTCGTTTGCAAAAGATTCAGTCAAACCAAATCAAAGCGTAATTATTATATTACAGAATATTCGTTGATATCAAATTTAAGATGAAGATTTTTCTTATGTTTTTGACCAAATATATTCTGATACTTTTTATATTTTCGAATATTTGCTTCCAGAAGATATTAAATCTATACTGAAATATTTCGTTAAATAAAATTTTCTAACACTAAAATGTAGATTTTTTAAATGAATTTTTTTTTAACTGAAAGAATGTGTTTTTGTGGGAGATGTTTATCACCCCACTAAATACTTAGTGATAAAGAATGAGCTAAAACACCAGTTTTTGGCAAATTCAGACAAAAAGCCAACAACCTATATACCATAATTTAGGGCTATGGCCTTCATCAGTACAGGGGCGGCTTCGATTTCATAACATCCTAACTAGAGGACATTTTTATTTGAAAACTGTAAAAGTAATTTGTGATTTCAAATCAATATGTTATGATATTTATAATTATCGATAAAAATTAACGCAATATTCGTAGAGGAGACGTATATTAAGAAAAAAAAGGCAGGAGGAAATACAGAACTTATATAAAAAAGTGTTACATGTGCAGTAATTAAATAATTTTTTTAGAATTCCATGTAACTAATAAATTTCTGATATTTTTTGGCACTTAGGTGTCTTATTATGAATCATTAAAACTACATCTGCAGCAACGATAGGAAATATTAACTGAGATGGTTTGGTTCATTAGTGGTGAAGTTTGGTCAAATTCATCTAGAGAACTCTTGGATTGTTTTTATTAATTCAATAATGCAACAGGTTTCTGGAGTTAAGGAGTTTCTTTCATTTTTATTACAATCTCAAGCTTTCGGGCTTTACCACCCTTTTACAGGAGTATAAAAATAAACAATAACGAAACGCCGTTGTCATTTTTGTTTATTGTTCATTTATGTACTCCTGTAGAAGGGCGGTAAAGCCTGAAAGCTTGAGATTGTAATAAAAATGAGAAGAAACACATCTCCAGAAACTTCTTGCACATTATTGAATTTATATATAGGATATTCACATCTATTGTATTAATTGGATTGTTTTTCTTATATAGTGTTCATTTACCTAAGATGGCTGTTTTAAGGAAATTTAGGGAACCTATCGATATAAACTTATACAGAAGTGTATGCTAGAGTGGAAATATCTTCATTTACGGGGCTGCTAACCAGAATGGATGATTTTTGAGATCCAGAATCTAATAGCCTACAGCACCCAGTGTTCCCAAGTGATCACCTTCCCAAGTACTGACCAGGCCCGACATTGCTTAACTTCGGTGATCGGACGAGAACCGGTGTTTTCAATGTGGTATGGCCATAGGCAAAATTATGCCAGGGTAAATGCATCGAGAGCCAGGCTCTTCCGCAAATATTCTTTTATATTGAAGCTATGCTAAGCCTACCTTTCTTTTAAAATACAGACGATATAAGAGTCCATTACAAAAGCAGAGCGGTCTGGAGATTGACGTGGGGGAAACATTGTGTGTGTGTGATGAGCCAAGCCCTCTCATCTAATATTATCTATCATATAGTAAAGTCAGCTCAGGGGTGGCTTAAATGATTAATAATAAGAAACATAAGTGTCAAAATGATCTAAAATATATACGGAAAAATCTACATAATGAAATAAAATCGAATTACATTGAGAAAGAAGCTATCGTGGAGGGGCTAACAAATCTAAAATCTATAAAATAATACAAAAAGGTATTTAACATATATATTTGATATTTATTAATGTGTCCCTTACGATCGTTTCAAAAGAGAGAGAGAGAGAGAGTAAAAAAAAGAGATTAGTTAAGATGGCGCCAAAGAATTTCTAATCAGACGATAGTGTGGTATCTCACAAGATGATGCGATGCCAATTACCATATTTTAATTGGGAGGCGGAATTCAAGATCTTTTCTAATCAATTAGCTTCTTCTAAATGCCTCCGATTTGCATACAAAGCGCCAATAGTGGCCTCTCACTTAGTCCATATATGGAAGGAACTCTTTGCACCCTCGAACTTATATGCAAATATGCAGCAGCATCACCCTACTGATCACTTCTCGTCTAAGCTTCGATTAACCCACCACGTTGTTCACCAGCTATGTAAATTTCTCAAGAGATTGGAAGTTATGTTAGCTTGTTGTTGTTGTTTCTGGTAAGCCACCTTAATCTTCTTTTTTACTATCTCAATAATAAACACGTTGTTTAATAGTTCTAAGAATCTGTGGGAAGGCTCTTTTTTTTTAATATGCATAGCTGTCTATCATATTGTATCTATTCTATGTATTATACATTATGTTGTCAGAATAACTTAAACTGGGATTTTTGTTTTATATCATGAGTGTCATGGAATCGCTATATTCTAAATATCGCTAAACTTATTCTCCGTAATCGTTTTATATAACGGTGATCCCTTATCTTGTATTTCTTTATTTCGACTTAGAGCGCTGTCTCCCTAGGGACACTTGCACTTTAAACAAACAAAAATTTTGAAAGAAAATAAATAAATATATTTAAATATGTACAGAATTAGAATGCAAGTTTGTTAGATGAAAAGATTTTAAAAAAATACATATATCAACACAATTGATATATTTAAGACGAATAATCCTTTCAATAATTATAATAACGAAAAGATGAATCTTTTCGTTATTATAACAATTGATATATGTACAAAGGGTTGGTATGCAAATTTGGTTTAATGAAATCAAATTGTAAAGTATTGTGTGTATTCAAGAAAAGCAATTTTCAGATAAAAAAAAAGTTTAAAGGAATATTTTTGAATGAAAATATGCTAGATATTAGAGAATTATTCAATTCAAACAATACTAAAAAGAATTAATAACTAAATAAAAGCGTTCCAATAGAATTTAGTAGTTTTTTATAAAATTCAAAATAAATCTGCAAAATGAGTTGAATTTTATATATTTTATTTTCTTTTATTAAAATATTTAAAAAAACCTTACGTAATAAGTTTATTTAATTAATTAAAATAAATAAACGGTTTTTGATATTTTTGATAAAAGTATATCACAATTTTCTTATAACTGATCCCATCTCCAATGGCTTCCCTACAGACATGGACGATATCCCTAATCATATTTGTGATCATGAAGTTTTCGAGGTTTTTGATAATTAAAGAATTATGCGACGTGCCGTCACTTTTTTGATCAAATAATATATTTAAAAGTTTAAAAAATAATAATAGAATTGCTATAGTTGACTAATATTCCAACATGTACTTGCAATGGACACCCACACAAAAATCCTTTATTAAGACATATAGTATTATGCACGGATTTACCACGGAGTTGTCTGCAAATGAAAATAATTTTTAAAGTCATATTTAATCACATTTAATGGTTATAATGAAACACTTATATAAAGGAAAACTTATAATTAAGACAATTAAGCTTATAAACAGTTTGGTTTGGGTAAATCCAAGGAAATAAAAATATTATGGACTTGCAGTGCACCTTATTAAAAAATTAAAAAGCGAGCGAAATTTTGAGCAAAAAAAAAAATTAAAAATGCATGGTTAAATGCATCGAAACAATGATTTTGTTTCTATCTTCGCGCTGATGGTGCTAATTCAGATTATTTAAGAAAAACCTCAATATCAGCTTTGGCACAATTTTTTACAAAATATATCAATTTGTATATTATTTATATAATAATTCTAACATTACAGACACGCTTCCTAAAAAATTAAAGTGAAATTTTCTGAATTGAAAATTTCACAAAAAAATATTTATAACAATAATTTCGTAAATTAAAATAAAAAAAAAAAAAAAAAAAACAGACGATTAGCGCATGCGCGAACCAAAATGGGCGCCAAAAAATATCAAAGCAGACAACAAATGGACTAATTAAGAAAGTATTCCACCACCAGCAGACGACTACTGTCGAAGCAGTCGTTACCCCCATGACGTCACCACGGCTATATATACGGGCTGGGGGGGGGGAGCAATCATTAGCTAGCTTATTACCTAGCGCGCTATTTTTAGCAAATAGGTTAAACTGCGTGGTCGTCTGTGGGCGATAACCTTAGCGTAGTGCAAACTTTGCATTCTTGCCGCCACCGACCTCATTTGCATATGCGCTCCCGCCAATTTCTCTCCTGCATCGTTTGGTAGTTTATTTTTCGTCTGCTTACTATTTCCCCCCAAATTTCTTAATCCAATTTTTTTTCTTGCAAAATTTTAGTTTTAAAAAATATATAACACTTTCTTATTAATTGCATTTTTTATGCAAACTTTTCAAGTTTTGCGTTTATGTGATTTTCTTAAACCTTAACGAATGTTTTTTATTAAAATAAATTTTCACTGTCTTATTTTCACAGATATTTTCCGTGACTTGAAGATACAAGTTCTATCGATGTTCTTCTCTCTCTTTATAAACCATCTTATGCAAATATTATTTTCTTTTTTAAAGAAACGCAAAAAGAAGCGTATCCCTGGAAACCTAATGTTTTCACCTCAATAAATAAAATATGTAGGGGAATATATATATATAGTTGTGTACTAGTGTCTTCAGCAAGGAAGGCTTCCCCACCTTGAGAGAGTCCTCCTCCAGACAAGGTTTTCTTGAACACTCCAAAGAAAGAACCCTCCAATAAGAGACCATCTCCAGGAGAGATACCAGTTATCTATATTTTAAAGTTGGTTTCTCATATGAAGTTTCATCCTTTTTATAGTAACCTTTGTCATATCTATTTAATTTTTATCTATTTATTCATTTGCATCTTTTTTTTCCCATCTATTATTCAAATTTCCTTCTTTTTCCCCTCTCTATTTCTCTTTTTCCCCTAATAATCTTATTGCAACTTGTTTCACCATTCTCATAACCCTTGAACCACTACCTTAGACCATCTTTCACTTCCTAGCCTTCAACTGGATGGTCAGTTGAGTTGTCGTGTCCAATGAAGAGCCTCAGATGTCCCCGTGCATCTCTATCATAGCAGTTGCAATGTCCTCTATCTTGGGGTTTTGTTCTTCATTTGAAAATAGGTGCCGTTGCCACGTTAGTCACCTTGGACCAGAATTTGGTCAAATATTCCAAGGGTCCAGGGGGGACCGCAGTGAGGTGTCAGTCGAGTGCATTCGTCTATTACTGCCGTTGGGAATGTCTGAATTGTGATCTGTATAGACTAGAAAGGACTTAGATTTCTCTGGAGAAGACCAAAATGTTCACACATTTATATAATGGAAGGTATTGCTGTATTCACACAAACCTTTTTTTTTTTTTCGGGGAAATTTTACTTAATTATGCAATAACGCGCCATCTATAGATAAGAAATGAAAGCATTAGCATCAATGTTTCTTTTAGATATAAAACAAACTTTTACTGTCCTTATTGCGATGAATACGGACAAGACACCTCGGTTGGCCGGTATTGTGATCAGGGTGCACGGATCGATCTGATCTGCACCATGGACAAGATACCACCACCACCTCAGTTGGCCGGTATTGTGATCAGGGTGCACGGATCGATCTGATCTGCACCATGGACAAGATACCACCACCACCTCAGTTGGCCGGTATTGTGATCAGGGTGCACGGACCGATCTGATCTCCTCCATGGACAAGACACCACTGCGATGGAAAAAATATTGGGAGGGCTTGGTTCATCAGTGATGAACCCTCCCAGTGGTTTCGTCAATTTAATCTACCAGAGCACTTCTTTGAGCTCTAATGCTGTATTGGAAGATTCTGCTTATATACCCTGCACTGAGGCTGGAATCTTAGAAATGGTATTTAAGCAAACTATGGACATAAGCTTTTAGGACAGTATAATTACATTAAAATATTTGTATCGAGCAATGCTCTTCCGCAAACAATAAGGACAAGTTTGAGTCAAAAGGCGATTCATTAAATATGTTTATATAAAAAAGGGCGTACCTGTGGATCTGTGAAAGAAAAAAACAACAACGCTTGTAAGCGTAATAAAATACACTCATAGACAAAATTTAAGGAAGTTGTACCTTTTATCATGTATTTCGGGATTCAGATAATAACTCTGAAAGATATTTGATACAGTGTGATATTTATTAAAGACACACGAGATAACCAGGTGTGAACAAATTTGTCTGTCTCCTTAAAAAAAAAAAAAACAGAAGACATCAAAAACTTTACATTTAAGATTTGTCCATAAGTGTAGAATCCACACTTACAAATCGTTTTTTCAAACCGTGATATGCTTCATTAGATAGCACTAAGTATTCTCTTATACTATTTCCTGATGTATCTTCCGTAATTGACCGATCCTTCATAGAACTTGGATACAAGTGGTAAAGCGATTTTGAAGATTGAATCATGTTTAACCATTCTTGAATTAGTGGTGTGTCGCCTTAAGAAGATTGGTCGCTCATGGAGGATATTGCTGTGACAAGTTTGGATGATCTATTGTTTCTATAGAAAATGGACATTTTTATTTGAATCTTTCTTATAAATCCTCCACAAAGTGACATTTCGTCCCATAAATAGATTTTTGTTTTTTTGCTCATCCCTAGTACAACGTAGTACAAGCCATGGTATGGTGGGTATTAGTTGGTGATTGCTTTTACTGTAAGTTCACCACGTGTCTACAGATGTGAATAGCAGTTCGACTTTGCACTTACAAATATACCAGAGCCCCGTTTGGTTACTTGCACTCGCTGATGGAGTTTTGCAAGAATTTGGTGCATTTATTATTATTATATTTTTTAAATATATATATATTTTTTTTTTTTCAGAAAAAAAAAAGTGCCCAATGCGGGAATCGAACCCGGGTCGTAGCGGTCGAAAACCAAGGGTTTAGAACATCCTTCCACCGACCCCCAATAGATTTGTCACTTGATCTATATACTTATGGATCAATTCTTTAACAAGATATGGAAATTACTTCAATGGCTTGTGATAATCTCAGGCAAGTTTAACCTGTAAATGCAAGTACCTGAACAAGTCTCCAGAACTGTCTATACGCATAAATGCTTCTATATGTGTAGAGATGCAGTGTATTTACAGTATACCTAACCCCTATCATATTGGTTATCATGACAATGTTTACTTGGGGAGAAAAGCTGTTTGTTTTCCCCTCCCCTCTATCAGTTTCCCTCTTGAAGTCCCCTGATCTCTAGTGGCGCCAGGCTTCGCTTCTCTATCTTGAGCCTTTCTTCTTATTCCTTACTATTCATAGTCTACCATCGTCGCTATCCATCCGAATTTTTCATCAAACACATTATCAATCGCTTATATTTTCTACCAATTGCAATGCAATGTAGTGAACAATAAGGAACGAGAGAACTGCTAGAGATATTTGCCATCATTTCCTGCCAGAAGATGAGTTCTGCAGTATTTCCCATGCAGCCGATGGTACCGTTAAGCCGGAATCGCTTGGCACGATCTTCAAACACTGACCTTCGACCTAGCAGCGTTGCCAGAGCCTAATTGGTCTCGACCACTCTCAGAAAAATGGCAAACATTGGGGACCTTTTGTCCATTTTGGCTTCATTGAGACCTCTGTGATTATTAGCTAGGTATTTCTTCTTCTTCTTTTTCTAAGGATCCTTGTCTTCTCGTGTCTTCCTTATTGATCTTTTGTGTGAGCTCTGATTGAGAGAAAAAGTATCTTCTGTGAGTTTTTCTTTTTTTCAGACCACTCTTATACTATTAGAGTTGGACGATATCTTTCTTAGCGAGTTCCTGGTGTTGATCTATTTTGTCTCTTTATTCACTTTGTGCTTTCTTTCTTATAATACTTGGGTTAGTATTGTAATAGCTTATATTTTTCTTTCAGATTTTTATACTAAATGGTAGAATTAAGTGTTTATTATCCTACTTTGCTTATTGTTTGTTTTTAAAATATATTTTCTCTCTCTCTGTACACGCTTGTTCGGTGGTACGTATACTAAAATTGGAACGATACAGAGAAAATTAGCATGGCCCCTGCGCAAGGATGACACTCAAAATCGTGAAGCGTACTCTCTCTCTCTCTAATGTGATCTTGTGTTAGGATGATATGCACAATCAAACAGGTTCTCTTCTTCCTTTAACAACCCACACAATCCACTAATACAATATATTTTCACTATTTTACGCAGAACGCGTCCAAATTTATAATATATTAAATAAGCCATAATACAGTTAAACCTGTCTATAGCGCCCCCTCTAAATAGCGCCTCCCTTTCTATAGCGCCCGATTTTAAATACGTAGTAAGATGCGATTTACATTAAAAGTGACCTGTTTATAGCACCTTCTCTCTATAGCCCCCTATTTTGGTGAGTCACAAGAGGAGACGCTATGGACAGGTTTAACTGTACCAATTTTGGAAAATTCAAACAAAAGTCAACCAGTATAGCATGGTTTCGTACTATGGTCTTCATCAGTACAAGGAAAACAATGATTTTGTAACATCTTTAATGAGGAATTATGAAAAATTCGAATCTGCCAAAAAGGTGTTTAACTGGTGAAGTATCAAGACCGAGTTTAGACCAAAATACATTGTGAAAGTGCGGATGGATGGTTTCAAGTTCATCAGGTTGGATATACTGCAAGCACTTTCCTGTATTTGGTCCTTTTTCATGAAGCGGGAATTGTATTTGCGTATTTAGAGATATTTTTCTCTAAATATGTGTTATGTTTAAAAGCATTAAAAAAAAAATTGATATACAGTAGAACCTCTTATAAACGACCACCTCCTTGAACGACCATCTTTGTGAAATCATAAATGACACCGACAGATCTAACTTAACCTCCAATAAGAGGACACCTCCAAGAGAAACCATGGTTATCCATACATTGAATATCTTATTATATTTAAAATTTTATATTTATATAGAAATTCACAACACACACAACAAAATTTACATTAGATTTATATTTACTTCTATGGCCTAATTTTTTATATCGTTTATTTATAATAAACTAGCGGATGTGTACCCGGCTTCGCCCGGGTTTTATCCGAGTGAAAGTTTGCCTAACGAATATTATATATTATGAAGTATAATAAACAATGTTAAAGATTAGTTTTAATTATTAATCAAGATAGTGTGTGAATATGTGAGAAAGATGTAATATCGTTGTTGTTTTCTTGGCCGACTGTTTTACATATGGTGTTATCTTAAAATTGCTTGTTTTGAATATTTTTTTAGATTGAGTTGAATGAATTGCTGAATTTTTTTTGTATTTATATATAAATAAAATTAACTCTGTTGATTTTTTTTTTGTATTTAATCGATAACAGCGAAGTTACGCATGTTAAAGTTAGGAAAAATATTTTGATGTTAAGCAAAACCTGCTCCATCTCGTTTTACATAAATGTTGAAAATTTGGTCGAAATTGATGCATTGTAACGAAAGTTTTTAGTGAACAACACTTATGAAATTTGCATTTTATTAATATAGATACAATTGTTTCATGTAATATTACCTCAAAGTATTGAGACAAAATAAGTTCATTGAGACCTCAGTCAACAGTCAAAAACACAAAACAAAAATATGAACAAAAAATAAAATAAAATCTCCTCAAAGTATTGAATTCAAAAACTTTTTCAAACGCAAAATTATCAAAAAAATTCTAAAATTCAAAAAAAAAAAAATTTTAATTTCCGTTGTAAAATATAGGGAATTTGAACTGTAATCTATACAATAAAATATCTTATTTGCAACTTTCTTTTGTTATATTTTTAAAAACGTTATGTCTTATAATTTTGATTAAAAAATATTTATATAAATATAATTTCAACTACAATGTATTTTTTAGTATACGGAGATTTCTGTTTATTTTTCTTTCTTTTCGAAAATTGAAATCTTTAAACGTTATTCAAATTAAAAATGAACTGGTTTATACAATGTTAAGGAAAATGATTATAACAACAATATTAAACCATGTAAAAATGATAGATAATTTATCAATCCATTATTGAGAAATTAACATATTGGCTATATCTAACAGGAGTATCATGAAACTAGTACATTTATCATTGGTGTTATTTTTAAATATAATAATAATGACCTGAAATTTTGTCTTTTTTCCTAAATTTATCGATGCTTTATATAAGTCCGCTAAATTTCACCAATCTCTATTCCAATCAACGCTATTTTTATCACTTTTTTAACCTAATTCTTTCCAGCCAAATTATAAGAAATGTATCATCGAAAATATATTCATAGGTTTCCAACATACGATAAAAGATAACGTTAAAAGATCACCAAAAGATTGTCTAGAGCGATAAGAGTGGGTACCCCTCTGTGAAAATTTGCCCAAAAATCCCTCTTCATCATCATCATTTATTATTCCACAAAATTTTTGTTCATCATCAACTCTTTGTTAACGATAAAGGATAGTTTGGTCATTAAAGATGGTCATTGGTCAGAATGTTAGAATAACAATAGCTCATTGTTACCTTTTCTCTTTTGGAACAAAATCTTAAAATTACTCGTTTTTTTGAAGTAAGATTTTTCTCTCAACAATAGAAGCGATCTGGTATAATTCTGATTTGATAATTAATAATAGAGTTTAGAGATCATAACAATAAAAAGATGACTTCACGAAGTTTGTTAATTGGCTTGTTATAAAACACCTTTTAAGGTACTTGCCAATTAAATTGAGAAGAAAACTAAAAGAGAATAGTTAACGTGATAGTGTAATTAACTAAAAAAAAACTTTTTTTTTCAAATTATCAATGAGATTATTACTCTGTTAAGAAAATTAACCTGGTATCCCTGGAATTACTTGATTATATTCTTTTGAATAGAAAGAAAATACTGAGGCTCAAAAATCATCCATTCTGGTCAGCAGCACCGTAAATAAAGATATTTCCCAAAAAAATAAATTTCTGACCGTTTTAAAAATTATTTTTGAGTGAGTTTCAGAATGATGAATTTGAAAAATAATTAAATCATATTTTATTAATCAATAAATGTGTGCAATAGAACATGTAATAACATGCAAATAACTGCATGGTTTAATTTTGTTGTTGTTGATGCACTTAAGTTTTTAATTATTTTGGGTTTACGCTCAGAAGATGTCCATACTATATTAGCAATTTAAAGGATATTTGCAAAAGGTATATGCGCAATAAAACAATGGAAGCTTTGCAAAAATATTTGTTTTAGTCTATTTATTATTTAAGAATTTATTTGTAAAAAAAAAATAATAATAATAATAATATCTCTATTGATTTATTACGTACATGCCATATTGATTGCATATTTATAAATATTCTGGGAATTCTCTGTGTAAACACCACTTTATCTATCGCTAATTTAGAATCTTTTACGTTTTTGAATTTTCGTACGGTTATGTATGTTCACACACAAGAATATAAAGGTTGTAATTATAAAACGTTACTACGTAGAAGCTGTACATGCACCCCGCTGGGTAAAATGCATAAGAATGTTGCCGTGGGAAACAAACATCAAAGGTAAGGTGACAAGCCGACACTTGTCAAAGATGGTCATCTCCAATTTACCTGCCAGAAGACGGTGGTCACTATAGTTACTGGTCAACTGGTCATCCCCCGACATAATCTCCAAAATGACCCCCCCCCCTAATCCCCCTCTTCAACCAACGCTCTTCTAAACATAACAAGATTCAGCGACCATCCATCCAAATACAACAAGAACACAATCAATACCTTTATTTAGACCGTTAATCTTTTTTACAGATTCTACTCAGACCTTTTCTTCTACAGATATTCTGCAAATAAGCGGGATAAAAAGCAAGAAAGAAATTTGAATATTCAAATTTATATGGAAAATATATACATATAGGAGACTATAATTATATATGATATTATATATGCAAATAGGTTATAGGTATTCCTCTGCTCTCGCTCTTCTTTTTAAGAACCAGGTAGAAAAATAGACTGTGCACTAATCAATGTAATAACATAACAAATGTTATTGATTTTATTTATACATAAGTCTTTATGATCTTTAGTCTTATGTAAAAATTTAAAAATGAAGAACGGGAATTTGAAATTTTGTAGCTGTACTTGTATACAGTATTTGCATTCAGAGAAAGCAAATAAGAGCAAAAAATATGGCAATGAAAGGATAAATATTAAAATCATGATAGGTTCTGCTGTGTTTTTCCTTTGTTTTACTTCTCTATAAAAATTGAATCATCTCTTGGAACCAGTTTTATATGAGATGGGAATTACTATTATCTCGTCGATTCCAATTGCTCGTTTCTCTAAGGAATTTTTCTCTTCAAAATAATGGCAATTTTTTAACCCTTGCGAACTATGAAAAGTGTTTTGTATTAAAATTTATTTAAATACATTTTCTTGTTAACCCAAACTAACTTGACCAAATAATTATATACATTTATCAATCGAACGGGCTACTCTTCTACTAATTTAAATTACCCATTGAAAAGGAACTTTTGGAAATAAATTGTATAATCATCGTGAGTGAGCAAAGGGAAAAACTGAAATGATCCATTTACCAAAAGAAAACAAAGAACGATCAACTAATGCCCAATCAGAATCTCAACAATGAAATGAACTCTATATAGGTATCTCCTAATAAAAAAAAAAATCTCTCAAGATTCTAAAATGAAAGGCTGGAATTTCATTTCTATAAAAATAATTGCATGCATATTTCCACCTAAGCAGCTATAATAAATATCGGCACATTTAAAATATAGAGCTATGGATGAGCAGAGGTAATCCTCATTACACAAATTTCATATTTCCTCTAGAATTACCATATTACCTTCACGTGGATGGCAATCTCATCAATACATCGAAATATTAAGATGGGTTGAGGAAACTCCTATCTACCTTACTTAATATTACTGAATAATTTACCTAACGTGCTCTTACACCAACGGACAATACTCACCTTTATTCTCTTCTCAATATCTTCAGGAAAGGGAAGTCTTTGTTTCGAGATGTATTCTGTGAGACTGTTTTAAATTATTATTTTGTCTTTGGATATATGTTGTGTGGAGCAATTTAAAGATGAGATAACCTTATAAATGGTATATATAATGAGTAAAGTGGAGGTCGGTGGAAGGATGGTCTAAACCATTGGTTTTCGACCGCTACGACCCGGGTTCGATTTTCGCATTGGGCACTTTTTTTCTGATTTAAAAAAAAATGCTCCAATGTCCCCCGATTCTTGCAAAAGTCCAACCCCACCAGCGAGTGCAAGTAACCAAACGGGGCTCTGGAACATTTGTAAGTGCAAAGTCGAACTGCTTTTCACATGTGTAGACATGTGGTGCACTTACAGTAAAAGCAGTCGCCAACTTCTACCCACCAAGATTATCATGGCCTGTACCACGTGTACTAGGGATAAGCAAAAGAAAAGTAAAGTGATATATGATTGTTCTGAAATTTGATAACATTAATGACTTAGAAGAGATGTTGCGTGTTAGAATCTTGAAGATCGAGCATGATTTATCATGATACGGCAGCATTCTAAATATCGATTCTACAGCTGTATTTGAATATTCATAGGACCGTGGTACGACAATAGTACCAAGATTCAGATATAGAATAAATTGAGATTTTCTATTATAAAATATCAAAAACCTTTCGCAATAAGTTTATTTATTTACAGCTTTACTCTATAATATTCCAAAAATTCCAAGTTTTTTTGGTTCATATTCAGATATAGGATAAATTGCAATTTACTATTCTAAAATATCAAGGTTGCTAACCAAGCATCAAGAAACAGTTACTTATTTGCATATGGTAGAATTACCTTTGGTTTCAATTTATTATCAAAATTTTATCATTTACATTGTGTGTGCTCTTACAGATATTTAAGACTATATTTTAAACACCCAAATTGTATTTTAATGTCGGTGGACAAGTGATTAAAACCCTCGATTCCCGTCAGCCATGAACCAGGATCGAATCCCGCATGGTACACTGTTTTCTGTGAAGAACCTGTTCATATTTTTCATGTAAATAACATAAGATAGGTTGCTCTTTTTGAGCGGTACCTAATTAAGTTATTTTGGAACAGGAGGAACAGGAATTTGTATTTTCTTTCAGCAAGTTATTCTTCCAATATTGTGAAATAAATTACGTCGTTCTCAAAAGAAACAGCACAACCCTGAAGAACAAGATTGGTATATAAAAAAAAATTCTGGAAATATTTTCAATTTAAAAACTTTATACGGAAGAATTTCCAAGCTAATTTGCCTCTATCGGTATGGAAATTAACAAATAAGGAAATAAACAAGGTTGATCCTTCACAGGCCAACAATATCGGTAGAATTTGATTAAGGACTGGACGAACATAGCTGGTAGTGGCTGGCCAAAGACAATGGGGCGGAATTACAGCCCATTAGGAAATACAAAGTCCAATTTTATGCAATAATACGATGAAGAGGCCTTGGATTCGGATGACAATAGAAGCGCCCTTGTGTCGGATCTGTCATGGCGACATCCTAGTGGTCGTCTGCCTTGTGTCGTCTGCCATATGTCGACTGTGGATCCATCATGGCGATGATCATTTGATCATCTACCATTCTGATATGCTGGTCAACAATGGGTCGTTGTTGTATCCATCATAGCAATGCTCATTTGATCATCTACCATTCTGATATGTTGGTCAACAATAGGTCGTTGTTGTATCCATCATAGCAATGCTCATTTGATCATCTACCATTCTGATATGTTGGTCAACAATGGGTCGTTGTTGTATCCATCATAGCAATGCTCATTTGATCATCTACCATTCTGATATGTTGGTCAACAATGGGTCGTTGTTGTATCCATCATAGCAATGCTCATTTGATCATATACCTTTCTGATATGTTGGTCAACAATAGGTCGTTGTTGTATCCATCATAGCAATGCGCATTTGTTCGTCTGCTATCCTAAGAAGTTCGTCTGTCGACTGTGGATGGCGATATACCTTTGATCCTCTGCCATTCTGAGATGTTCATTTGTCTTGTATGTATCATGTTCGACATCTTTTGATCACCTAATGTGTATATTATTCCTAGTGTCGACTAGGAATCGATCATGACAATCATTTTAAAAATCGCTTGACATTTTGATGTGTATCGTCTGCACGAGTTAACACCATACCAACTAATAGATATCTGAAATGAATTTATTCTGTATCCACAAGGTAAACAATGGAGGGAAAGAACTAGCGAAAGTCCAGAATAAAAATCAGGCCGACGTAGGGTGACAGTAAGGTGACAGGCAGTACGTGATTGGTCCATCTCCTTCATTACACCGACGACCAATTAAAACGAGCTGTTTAACGAACATAGACCTTGAACGGCGGCGGTGGTGGCCGGAATTGGATCGGAGGCGTTTGTTATTTTCCACCAACGTGCAATAACACCGTCCGGTCGTTCCTGGACATTCTCTAGACTTGACTGTCGAATACCTCAATACACTGTCTATGGAATCTAGCTTGTTCTGTGGCGCTGGTTCTGTCTAGAAATGTTGGAATTACTGTTGTTGACAGAGATATGTTGTCTTCTCACGTGCAATAACACCGTCTGACCATTCCTGGACACTCTCTAGACTTTAAAATTCCTCAAGACACTGTCTATGGAATCTAGTTTGTTCAATGGCGCTGGTTCTGTTGAGAAATATTGGGAATATTGCTGTTGGCAGAGATATGTTGTTCTCTCACGTGCAATAACACCGTCCATTCCTAGACATCCTCCAGGTTGTTAAATACCTCTAGACTGTCTAGACGTGATTAACTGTTGTTCTATGGCGTTGGTTCTGTCGCATTGTGAGAGAAATGGTAATTATTGCAGTTGGAAGAAATTTTCTCTCGTGTAATAACACCGTCCAGCCATTTTGGCTTCTCTATCTAGACTGTCTATAGAATCTAGTTTGTTCTGTGGCGTTAGTTCTGTCGAGAAATATTGGAATTACTGCTGTTGACAGAGATATGTTGTTTTCTCCAGTATAATAATACCGTCCTGATAAGTTTATTTTCTGAGCATTCTTTTGACTACCTAGATGTGTTCTACTCTAGATTTCATGCGGTAGCTTTGATTCTATCATTTTTTGGACACTGAGATTGGGACGAGATCTAGGTTGAAAAAAATGTATGCTTTCCTCGCGTGCAAAAACATCATTCTTCCAAACTGGCTTCTTGGACAATCTGGAGACTATCGTACTAACAGAACATACGTTGAATACTAACTCGTGTTACAGGATACTATACAGCGGTAGCTGATACTACACTCAGACCTGCTATACAATCAATAGAAGTACAATTACGTACACACAAAACCCTTTATTAAGACATTTAGTACTATACACGGAGTCTGCAAATGAAAAAGTAAAAGTTAATCACATTTAATGGTATAATAAAGATATTTATCTACAGAGGAAAACTTTACTATACAATTATACAGGTAGAAATCCAAGAATTTGGTGTACAACCGACGATAAGTTGACAATACACAGGGAACCTGATGTACATCCAATAAACTGCATGGTACAGAACCAAGACCTGGTAAACACTAAAACCTCTCATGGACGACCTATCTGATGAGAAAACATTTCCCTAAGTTAAATATAGCACATTATAACCTCCAATAAGAGACCACCTCAAGAAGAAATCAGATTCACGTTTATTCATTCAATCGTATCATTTATTTAAGACCTCTTTTTAGCCTTAAATACAGTTTCTTCAAAAGGATACAGAAAAAGAGTTGAGAAAAAAGAGAAATAAATTCAAATTTACAGTTATATGATAAACTTGTACAATATAGCTCTATTAATTATAAACACATAGATTATAGGTATTCTCTTTTCTCTATCTATATAGATTCTTGATTAGTAAGTCTCCCATGGTACTGAAGTTAGCCAATCCAATATGACAGTGGAAGTTTGAAGGTCACCATCCATTCTGTACTTCACAAAGCCGGCGTTATTGAATGCGTCGTCAGGTGCGTAAATACGAGCACGCACGTAAGTCCCTCTCTACCTCCTCATGATACTCATATTTCTGACATTGGCGTCAATTCTATAGATAGCATCAAATTCTTCAATCTAATCTTTTTTCTTTCAACTTCCTCTCCTTCTTTGTACATTTTAATTGTCGTTGTTCTTATGGTACATAATGAAATCTCCATTTGTGTGTAAAAGGAGAGAGGGGGATTGAGGAATTAAATATTTAAAAAGAAAACGTACACGCATTGACAAAATTTAAGGAAGTGAAAAGTTTTTGATTTCGCTCCTTTTTTTTTTTTTTTTTTAAGAATGCAGAGGCATTTTTGTTGACGTTTGGTTATCTCGTGTGTCTTCAATAAAGGTCACTGTAATATCTTTCAGAGTTATTGTCTGAAACCCGATATACATGCTAAAAGGTACAACTTCCTTAAGTTTTGTCCATGAGCGTATATATATAAGGGGAAAAATATAAAAGTTTATTTTAAAAAATATTTTAAAAAAGTTTTTAACGAATTTTCTGATTTTTTTCTTCTAATTACACCATGTAGAATGAATTCTTCTTTCTCTCTATGTCAGGACATTAATTTAGTTATCTCTATATTTCCTGTTTTGATGTTTCATTGCAATGTGATATTTGAATTTTTTTTTCTGCGAATAGTCAAAATCGAGAGAGAAATTAAAAATATATTTTTACTCTGCTAATTATATTTATAATTACAATTTTCAACAAAAAAAAAAAAGAGAGAGAAGAAATTTGAGATGTCTCTCCTTAGTTTTTTAAAATTTGTTAAATTATGTTTTCACCAAAAGATATTTCATACTTTTGTAACATCATCTCTCAGACAGGGAAAACACTCGTGCGAAATCTTTATCTCTTCATATTATGAGCTATAATTGTTAATTATCTAATTAAACTTCATTATCATGTTATTAGATACCCCGACTCTGGCTGGCAAATTAGCGACTTTCCTTATGCTTCAAATTTTTATGACAAATGGGCGTCAGTTTCATATATTCCGGGTGCAGTAAAATCCTTCTTACGGAGGGAACACAAATTTTGGACGCTGTAGACACAAATACAGTTACCATGATACTATGGCACAGCCTGAATCTTAACACGGGTTCAAGTATAGGTACTAGGTACCGTGGAACTAGAGAAATTAATAAAGAAAAACAGAAAGATCTCATCAAAAATACATATAACAAGTTTCCTTCAAATGTCAATGTGTGTTCAATGATTGTACCAAAAGTTGACGACTGCATTATACATTCCAGTTAAAGATACAAGATTATAAAGCAAATGAAACATGATTCAAGTAATCAGCAAAACGTTTAAAGAAATGATGTACACTCATGGACTTAAAGAGACAGAGGCAATTTTGTTCATACACTGGTTATCTCGTGTGTCTTCAATAAAGGTCACTGTAATATCTTTCAGAGTTATTGTCTGAATCCCAATATACATTCTACAAGTTTTGTCCATGAATCTACAAAACAAGACAATTGACAATATAAACAATTTTATTGATTCTTATAATCAATTGATATAGAAAAATAGTAAGATCAAATAAAGGAATATATATAATAAAGTAGTAAATAAAGGGTAGATAAAATGTAGGGAAATATATATAGTGTTGTATATGTATACAAATTTCTTCAGCAAGGGAGGCTTCCCCACCTTGAGACAGTCCTCCTCCAGACAAGGTCTTCTTGAAAACTCCTCAGTTCCACGCCGAGGAAGTACTTATAGATGTGGGTCTTGGAAGACACCAGGATGGCGTCACCATCCAGATTTCGTCCGAAGACCTAGCCCTGAAGGCAGGGGGGATGACGGTGAAGGCCTCCCGGATGAGAGACAGAGATAACAAGAAAGAGATGTCGAAGACCAACAACCTTACCAACAGTCGCTTCTTGTATTCCAGTTGAAGATTGGAGAAAGTAGACAAATAGATGAAGAACAGCCCCCCGTACAATACTGTACTACCCTTGTAGAATAATGTGCTAACCCTCCTCTGTACAATACTGTATTCCTCCCCTGTACAATACTGCACTACCCCTGCGCATCATTGTACTGCCCCTGAACAATTCTGTACTACCCCTGTAGAATACTGTACTATCCCTTCCCTGGACAATACCCCTCCCCTGCCGCCACGACATGTCTCCTCAGGACGACATGTCGCCAGGCGCAGACGATGTTTGCTCAGGTCCGCCATATTGTTGTTATTTGCACACGTCGGATAAGCCAACTTTGCGTCACGACGAATGAAAAACATCTCCTTGCTGTTGACCGTACTTCTGAAGAGATGATAATATATCATCATTGCCTTTTTTTTTTTTGCTCGTGTGCAATCGGATGCTGCGTTCGTTTCAGACAATGCAGACTTGCGAAATTAGCATTTTGGGGAAATATCGATAGAGACGTGAAAATTTCAAAATTATTTATTCTAATGAAAGGATAAATATGGAATTAAAATGTAAATATGTAAATATAGACAGCAGATATCCTTTTAAATAAGTGAGAAATGTATTTTAGGTCCATTTTGCATATTGGAATTCAATGTGACTATCTTTTACTGAGTCAACATAGCAATATGAATATGGTTAAAATGGACAAATCACAAAACCTGTAACTCAGTAAAATCTTTGACATCCGCACACCTTCTTAAGCAACCACTTTTATAAAATCAACCAATAACTTTATTAAGGCCTTCAGTCTTATATACAGATTCTCCTGAAAGATAAAGAAAATGAGTAGGAAAAAAAGAGGAAGAATGAAATTCGAATTTACAAAGTTTTATGATAAAAATGTAAAGATTTAGAAGAAGAAATACAAGTCGGGAAGAAGAGCTTCTTTTATAAGAGGACCATCGTACAAGCTTTCTGGAGCAAGATACCTTTCTACGTGTACTTTTATAAGAGGATCGTACAAGCTTTCTGGAGCAAGATGTCCTTCTACGTGTACTTTTATAAAGGAATCTCTTCTACCCGACATGTGTTTTTTTCTATAGCGAATAGAGAGATTTTATCGTTGTCTTAATGTATATTACACACACGCAAACCTTTATTAAGACATTCCGTCTTATACAGACTCCTGTTAGAAATAAATCTAAAAAGGAATAATAAGCAGGGGAAGAAACTTAATCCTCGCTTAGAAAAGATAAAAAGAATAAAAGGAAAGAATATCTATGACATCAGAATTTAAAACGCTTATGGAGATATGTATCTTTATTTTGATCTTCTCAAGCTTTCGGGCTTGTCTGCCCTTCTACAGGAGAAACAATATATAACGAAAATATAACGCCGCCTGATGCTAAAACTATATTTTCGTTATATATTGTTTCTCCTGTAGAAGGGCAGACAAGCCCGAAAGCTTGAGAAGATCAAAATAAAGATACATATCTCCATAAGCGTTTTAAATTCTGATGTCAGATATCCATAGGAGATTTAAATCGATTCATTTGAAAGAATATCTATGTACAAAAGTTAAGACTATATACATCGTTTTTCGTGCATAGAACACAGTGAAGAAGTAGATTATTGAGTAAATGGTAGAGATGTATATCAAGCAATAATATGATTTAGATAATATATACATAAGTTATAGGTGTTCTCATTCCCTCATTTTTAAATATAGATCCTTTAAGCGATGGTAGAGGAAGGGAAAGAAAAAAAAAAGAGAAAAATATATACGTCTATAGAGCCAATATATACCATCTTTAGAAATATATATACAGTAGAATCTCCCTTTAGCGGACACCTCTCTATAAAGAACAGTTTTAATAGGTAAAATTGGCATTTTTACTATTAAGCGCAACTCTCCGTTAAGAATACACCTCTCTCTAAAGAAGACCCTCTCCTTGTCTGGAGGAGGAATCTCTCAAGGTGGGGAAACCTTCCTTGCTGAATACATTTGTACACAACTATATATATATTCCCCTACACTTTATATGCTCTTTTACTATTTTATTATATATTTTTTCCACCTTTGTAAAATTTGATTAAAAGAATCAATAAAATTGTTTAAATTGTCCTAAAGGACACTTTAGCTTTGTAATTAGGTGTCCTTTACAGGGAGGTAGTTCTACTGTGTAATATAAGTGCACATATGTATCCTGATGGTACAATATCAAAGTGCCATCACCAGTATGGTACGACGTAGCAAACGTAGCTTCCCCCCATTCTTTCTCTCGGCATCATAGAGGTTCTGAAGGCCGTCCAGATGACCTCAGAGCTGTCACAATTGAATGGACAGTGTTGTCGTCAAGGATTGTCAACTCACCTTTTTTTAAACAATTTGAGGGATCCATATAATGTCTACGTTTTTATGGGAGATATAAATATTTTTAGAATTTAACTGTTTTTTGTATAGGTTGAAATTATGCTATTGACTGAGTGTATCATTAATTGTTTAAACACAATAAGTCATGTTTTTTCGTAGTTTAACTGTTGAAGAGATACGCGTGACCAAAATCTTGACAAATAGTTTTTAAAAAGAGACATAATTAGCAGCAAAATATTTGAGCTAAAACACGATTCATTTAGAATGAATTTATATTAAGAAATACGCACCTGGTTGTATAACTACAGTTAGCTTTTTCCGTATTCTCTTGAATACGGTAGACTCGAAGTTTTACAATAAGAGGTACTGACTATTCGAAGCAAATATTTAATATATAAAAAAGGTGTACGTGAATCTTTGAGCGATGGAAAAACAAATTTTTCTTGAAATATTTCGAGGGATGGCTCCCTATCTTTATCAATTTATTGCACAATAAACTTAAAAGTAATTTACAAAGTAGATCACATGGAAACAACATTCCATGCGATCTACAGGAATTTGTAAATTATTTTAAGTTTATTGTGCAATAAATTAATAAAGATGAAGCATTTCCTCAAAATATTTTGAAGAAGAAAATTGTTTTTCCATCAGAAAGATTCAAGTACGTAATTTTTATATATTAAATAATTCTGCTTCGAATATATATTTTATTGAGAAAAAAATAATAGAAAAAGAATAATAAAAAGGTCAGGTGTTAATATTTAAAAAAAAGGCATATCCTAACCATAAGCACATGTGCTTTTCAGGGAACAGGCTTAATCGATGTTTTGTTGATTTCTGTTCCACTAGATGCTGCTCTGTCATCTGAAAAGCACATGTGTTCTATTAATGTATTTTATTGTAAAGCTTCGAGAGAGTATACCGCCTTTAAGAAAATACATGAATGCTAACTGTACATCAACCAAGGCTGTTTATAAAGACATTTGGTCTTACATCGACTCATCCTGGAGTCCAAGAAGTAAAAAAAGCAAACAATGGAAGAAAGTGCCATTAAGTAAGAAGGCAGGTTAGCAGCCATACATACCTAGTCTTGGTGTAAACACTGCGGGTGTCGACGTCTCCATCTTTCTCTATAGAAAGTTTTATCTTCTTCAGTTTTAAAAAGATTTTCTCAAGTTTTCTGATGAAATGTTGAACTGGAAGTACAAGCTAACAACGTTCTCTCTACAGCCAATGAATCAGAGAAACACTGCAAATCTTCAATGTTACGTTAACAGACATGTGAAACTGCTGTCTTCCTCCGTTTAAGCATAACAGTAGGCATACCATAGCTTCAGAGTATAGCTCTAATAAGGACGGCTTTGATTCCATACAATTCTACGAATAATATACAGTTAAACCTGTCTATAGCGCCCCCTCTAAATAGCGCCTTCCTCTCTATAGCGCCCAATTTTAAACATTTTACATTAAAAGTAACCTGTCTATACACCCCCTCTCTATAGCACCCTATTTTGGTGAGTCCCAAGAGGGGGCGCTATAGACAGGTTTAACTGTATATTTAATATTTTGAAGCCATTAAAAGACTATCCCATAGTTTCAAAAAAATTACAAAATAATTTCAGCGTAAAAAGAATAAACAGGTTATTAATTTACATTTAAACTTGATAAAGCTATTTTAAAATAGCGATACACATCAATAAAATGTTCAAAAATGAATATTATTAATCTTAAATGTATTTTAAAATGCATATCTCGGCCATTAATACAGTTAAACTTCCCATTTACGACTTATCTGGTGAGTGGCCTGAACGACCAACTTTGTAACATAAACTTGTCATCATCTAATCATCAATAAAAAGGAGTGCAAAAGAATACCTATAAGCTATTATATCAAAATAGGTATAGCTCTATATTTACATATTTCCCATATAACGTTGTAAATTCTCTTTCCTTTCTCCATCTTCCCCCCCCCCCCCCCCCCCCCCCCTCCTTTTCTGTATCTTTCAGGAGAGAATGTGTATATAAGATTAAAGGTCTCAATAAAGATATTGATTGATATCTGCTAGCACAACATCTGCTTAGGTAGAATGTGTGACCTTGATTGGACATGTAAACAACCTTGATTGAAGACGATGGGTGTTTTGATGAAAGAGCTCAAATAAATTGTTCAAATAGCTTTTTAATTCGGAATCCCATCAATATAATTAGATGTTGAAATTCCAATAAAGGAGGTAATTTACTTACGATTATCTTCTCCTCTAGCGACGGCCATGTTGTCCTCTTCCAAATTTGAGAAGAGGTTGCGTAGAGATTTCTAAAGTGATGACGTCATCGTAGTTTTCATTTCTAGAGATTCGAACCACGTTTTATTTGCATACTTCCTAACCGAATGATCTGGCTTCGCCCGGGTTGTCCCCGAGTCAATTTTTTCCCAACGAATGATGCTTAATTCGGTCGATAAACCTAAAACGCTAAGTATATCATTTAACCAATATCTTTATTTAGACCATATATACAGATTCTTCTGAGAGATACAGAGAAGGAGTGAGAAAAAAAGAGAGAAAAGAAATTCGAATTATCATAGTTATATGGGAAATATATATACATATAGAGTTTTAATTATTTATATATATATATATATATAATATTATGTACCTATAGAGGCATATCTCCCTTTAATTATGTATCAGAATTATACATTATGTTTTTCATTCTAGTAAAAAAACCTTACTAGTAGTGAAGAATGAGTCATAACACCAGTTATGGCAAATTGAGACAAAAGCCAACCTTTCTTGAAAATAAAGATACTTTTCGGCCAGTAAATCTTTATATTACCTCGACATTTCGACAAAAATCTTTTGTCCTCGTCAGGAGCAAACAAAAATTAAAACATTTAGCAAAGCGTTAAAAATCATTCTGAGAATAATTGAGAATGATTTTTAACGCTTTGCTAAATGTGTAAATTTTTGTTTGCTCCTGACGAGGACAAAAGATTTTTGTCGAAACGTCGAGGTAATAAAAAGATTTATTGGCCAAAGTATCTTTATTTTCAAGAAATATGAATGCCGGCCAGGCAGCCTCTATTTTTACGAAAAGCCAACCTGTAATTTTTCTGAATTTGCCAAAACAGGTGTTGTATCTCCTTCCTCATCACTATTTGTAAAGTTTTTTTACTAGGGTAATACATCGTTATGATGTATAATTAAAGGGAGAGATGCCTCTCTATGTACATGAATATAATTCTCCCGCAACTTTATGTTATATATAATATTATATACATATCTCCTGATCTCCTTTTTACATACAGATTCCCGTTATGTTATGTAAAAGGAAGAATAAAAAGCACTGTGTATACACACTATACACAACAACAACCACCACATATATATATATATATATTGAAAATAGAGCAATCCATAAATAAATCTTCAAATAAAAAGACTTATATTGGATCAAAATATCATTTATTTTACCAATATTTCAGTTGGTTGAACGCCAATATATATATACCTTGATAAAGGTTGGCGTTCAGCCAACTGAAATATTGGTAAAAGAAATGATATTTTGATTCAATATATGCCTTTTTATCCGTTCGCCATTACTCTTCATATTTTTCACCCTCCATACGTCATCCATTCATATATAGACCATCACTCTTCATATATTCAACCTTTTCATACGTCATCCAAAAGTTAGAAATATTAAATTATTTCTCTTTGAAATTAAAAATGATTTTTCATAAATAAAAAGAAACTTATGCGGTTAAACTGGTTGTATAGCTTTATAATTATACGCCGCAGTCATTTATAAGTATATATATATATGTTTAAAAATAATTTTTAAAAAAATGCTCATGTGAACGCGGTCAGGATATGCCCTTTTTAAATATATATTTACATATAAAGAGCTTATATATACATGACGATTTGCATTATTAAAAGAAGAAGACCTAAAGAAGCAGTTTCTTTAATTTATTCTGAAGAAATGGTTTCCTAGATGTGTTTTTTTTTTGTTGTAAAGTTGATTGTTTAAACACAAGTTGTTATCAGAGTCCGAATTTATATGATGTTCTAGATATCAAAATTATGGTGTATAGATAAAGTCTACATAAAATATGTTTTATATAATGAAATAAAAAGGACTGAATTTAATCCACAATTCACTTTAACTTTGAGGGAGGATGACATTCTCGTATCAGAAAGAGCAAGTTACTGTTGAATTAAGAAAAAAAACTTTTTTTTTGCAAATTAGGTCCATTTCATAACCCCTCTCATAAAATATGGCGAAACAGTAGGTGCCTCCATCTCGAGGATTGGCATTCTTCCAAACTATAAGCATATTTTATAACTTACGGGATTCTATAAAAGCAAAGGTAGCCTCTCTAGTCAAAATATACGTCAAAACTAGACGCTATCTATTAACCATCGTCGCAAACTAGCGGCCTCGGGTCGGTGACAAAGTCACAAAACCTGCTTTGGCAAACTGAGAAACGTTCACCTAGAGACCACGGTTTCGGGCTAATGGCCCTCGTCAGCCTAGGGCGGACTTTATTCCACGAGATTCACAAGGGATCTAATGGAATCTTCACAATCCACCTAAGAGGTGTTTTGCTGGCAAAGTAGCTAGGACAAATCTATAGCCAAAATAAATATGGAAATTTTTCAGGGAGGAAATTCATCTATAAAAGATAACGAGAATATGTATATAAAAATAAGAATAGGGGAACACCTATAACCTATTTGGTTCGAATTTTATATACAAATACTTATATAGTTCTATTTATATTGTTTCAATATAGCTTTGTAAATTCAAATTTCGTTCTTCCTCTTTTTTTCACTTCTTTTCTGTATTTCTTTAGGCACACGTTTCTCAGTTTGCCAAAGCAGGTGTGGCTTTATCACCGAACCGAGGCCGCTAGTTTGCGGCGACGGTCAATAGTTGGCGTCTAGTTTTGACGTCTATTTTGACAAGAAAGGCGACCTTGGCTTATATAAATTCCCGTAAGTTATAAAATATGCTTATATTCATAATTTTAAAGGTATTCAAATCCTCGATTTAGAGATATCTAAGGTTTCGTCTCAGTTTCTACTAAGAGATACAGAAAAAGAGTTGAAAAAAGAGGAAAAATTTATTGATTTATTCATGTAAGCAGACTTTTCGGGTTCGTTCAGCAAGGCTGCTGTTGTGGTATAGGTACTGATCTGAATCTACGTCTTCTGAGTAGATAGAATCAAGAAATCGCATTGTTTCTATGACGTTGTAAAATGGAAAAACGCTTTTTTTTTAGCATGAAGAGCTTCCTTTTACAATTTTTTTTTCAAATGTCTATCTAAACGGAATTTACAAGTTGTTTACTATTGGATTTTTTTTTTAGTTCAATTAACCATAATTCAAGGGAGAAAATTTGAACCCACACTAAAAAAAAAAAACAACACTTGTATTTACTGATAAACAAACACTTTTTAAAGAGACTGTTCTCACTTTGTTTTTACCTTTGATTTTTGAAGGCCATTTGATCAGTTGGCAAGGGACCATTTCAGATATTTCCAGCAACCTACAATTGAATGGGCATTTGTTGATTTCCTCGAATTGACTTTTTGTAGGCGTTAATTTTGGCCTCGGAGCAACTTCCCCATTCACCATTCTGCAAGGTCTTTGCAGATCAGAAAATATTTTACTAAATCTCAATTACAGTCAAATATCTCGTGAGTTCAAAGTTCAATAAATTATTCTCTTGCATCAACTTAAGGTGAAAACAGGCTTCTGGGGATAGGTTTCCTTTTGTACTTGCACATCCAATTATTCGAAGGAGCTCTGTTTATCCAGGATAACAAACATCCCAAGAGAGGCCACTCGAATTAATGGATATGTAAATATAAAAAGAAAATTATGCTCGGAAGCCTGATGTTTTCACCTTAAATAGTAAAATCTCTCATCATCAGCGACACATCGGATGAGCGAACAACTTTTTTAACAACCGATTTTGTAAAAAAAGTCTGAAGCTGATCAAACTCAAATCTCCGATGAGTCTCCTAAAGAGACAAGGTGAATCCATGATTTTTTTAGGCGGTCGCTCAAGAAAACTTCTACTATAGTTATTCCATGCTTTTTGTTTCTCATGATAATCGCATCCACACAGTCTTTGTACAACACCATTAAAGGCCTTTTATTAAGAACTTCGTCTTACATAGAGTTCCAGAGTCCAAGAAAGGAAAAAAAAAAAGCAAACAATGGTAGACGAATCAATAAGTGAATAGATAATAAGCTATATACAGTCTTGGTGAAGAGAAGCATAGCAAATATTCTGTGTTTTCTAGACAATTTATTTTACCTTTTAATAACAATATTCTCAACTTTTCTGCTATATTGTAGAACTGGTAACGCAATCTTGTCAACGACTAAGAGAAAGAAGCTGACTTGTCACAATGGTAGGTATGTGTGGTTGCAAATTTTTGTACCAAAGTCTGGAACATTGAAGAATACAATAGAATACCCTATATCTTGAATTTCATCTCCGCATAATTCACATTTTAAGTAAGGCATCATCCATTGTAGCAAATTCCATACAGAATCGGTCTCATTATATGCATGATCGTATATAGGCAGATCATTCTGACCTCAACACCAATCTTCAAAATGTCCTCATCAACAACATCAAAATCTTCACCATACAAAAAGAGAAAAGTTCAAGATAAATACTTTGTATAGAATACAAAACCAGATAACCATAGCAAGAGCTTGTTAATGCACCATTCTCAAGCTCAATGAAAAATGTTCCGAAAAGTCTAAACGAGAGCGCAATACCTCAATCTAACATTCGAAATAAAAGAGAGAGAAAAAGATTCAGCACCTGCACAGATACAATTTAAAGAGATATATTCGAGAAACGATCTTAAAGATACAAATGACGTCTTTGTGAAGGTCACAAAAGAAGATCTAAGAGTTACGTAATCAAATTGCTGGAGGTTAGCAACCCCCTCCAGAAATTGGTGAGAGGCCGCAAGCAATTAATCAAGATCTAATACCACACACAGGGGGTGATGTAAGCCTTCCTTGTAACACCCACAAACCTTGACGCGAGGGGTTAAAGAATGAATCACCTAAATAACCTTTATCCGCTTCTCTTTTACGTCTTCCTGAAGACGATTAGTTCTTCCGAGGTTGTAAAATTTTGTACGGGAAGAAGGAATACATTGAGGTTACTTCACCCTACATTTTTTAGTTTCTGAATCCAGTGTTTTGCTACCCTCTCCCATAGCTTACGGGAATCTGTATATAAATAGGAAATCAGGAAAAATACCAATAACCTATATACATAGGAACTCACTGGTTTGACAGTCACCGAGATGGTGCATCGAGCTCAAGACAGAATGACTGGCGTCTCATCGTGTTTGGGATATAATATGTACAGTGGGCCACAACGTTCGCGAATAAAATGATTTATCTATGTATATATAATATTTCATAGTAGACTATATTTACATATTTCCCATATATCTTTGTAAATCCGAATTTTCTTCTCTATTTTTTTCCTACTCCTTTTCTGTATCTCTCCGGAGAATGTGTATATATGGCTAAAGGCGTATTGATAAAGGTATTGATTGATTGATAAATCTTTTTGTGAAATTTTCCATAGAGACATATTTCCATCTTGAAAATTTCGATGTTGAAATCGATGATAATGATGAAATATCTTCTTGAATTCAAAACAGAATCCGTTTCATCCGTAACATTTCTACCGTTTGAAAAGTAATAGCTAAAATACACCCCAATGCATTTCTTTGTCATTTAAGAACGTAAAACTTTCGCGTTTCACAAAATTCTTCTTCAGAAAACAAATATATATCTTTGGTTTATTTCAAATTGTCTGAGAAAGAACTGCATAAACTCGAAAGTTTACGCTCTTGAATTAAAATAAAACGCTTTCCAATATATTTTAGCCTTTTCTTTTAAATATATATTTTATATCAATGGAAACTAGATAAAATCTTTCTTATCAACATATTCCATTTATTAATTTTGAAAAAAAGGTAGAACTCGAAGGGTGATATGTTTAATTTGCATCCAATATGAAATATAGCGAAATGTTCAACGTTAGCTATGATGCAAACTGCTTCAAAGACATTAATGGTTACAGAAAATTATTTACAAACCTAAGACCGACAAGAGTGGTTATTGGAAACATGACAACAAACACACAAAAGTAAAATAAGCTAATTAATACAGATAATAGTAATAATAACATTTTAAAAAAGTTTTATGTATCCGTATGTGAAGAAACAATGCCATGAATGGATAAGTAGGTCATTAATTCGTATTAAAAATGGTTTATAAGACATCGGCAACTATGGGATGTACGACTTACTAAGGATAGAAATTCTCACTTTTGTGAGCTACAATAAGAGTTAAAATAAGAGTTAAAGGCAGGCTATTTGTGTCTCCGCCAGGGAACTTGGTGTTTACAAGAAGCATTAGTAACTGTAAAGGATCCCTCTAGAAAAGTAAAGCCTACAAACAATAGAAATGTTCACATAAACAAACAGAAAAATATATAATTCACTTTTAAAATTGATATGAACTGTTGTTTACGAGACATCAATAGCTCTGATATTTACACAAATAAGCTGAAGACATTAAAGAAAAAAATATTCACAGAATCAAGTAGAGAAAGCGATCTAGTATAAAAGACAGATATCTCTCTGTAGGCACTGAAAAGAAAACGAAACCATCTCAACGGTATTAGATAACAAGTATAGTTAACGGTAAAAGTGGCGGGGTTGGGGATGTCCCACTATTTGCTGTCACGCATGACCATCCCAGGTAGATGGAGCATTGTCCATGATCACATTGACAATCGCTAATGGACCAGCCGCTTGACAATGAGGTGAGTCCCCGCTATCTCCCTGCAACATCTCTCAGCAACACAATTAACAATTTGTTCAGCCTTTCTCTCCGTTGATCAAGCTGTCAGTCTTTGATGGTTCCTTCGCTTCGTCATCTATTTATGGATTTCCTAAGGGCATTGAGGAACACACGGGGCTCTTGAAGTCTTCAGATGGCTTTCTAAATGTCAACAAATATACATATTTAATGCGAACATTTTGAAATAGGTATATTTTTGCTGATAATAAAGGTTAAGTCCAAAGAGAGCCTAGAGCTTTAAGGAAACGACGAGTAAAAAGGGAAAAACGAGATTTATGTCTTGAGAGGATCCATAACTTTGAAACTAATAATTATATGAAAAAAAAGGAGTTTAGGTCTAAAGAGGTTCTAGAGATCTTGGGAGGCTTATTTAACATGAAGAGAGATATAAGAACAAATATTCTCGATTACAATGTTTCCAAAGCTATATCACCCAAAATAATAAAATTTACATTTTAAAAAATAATCACAAACAAATAACCTGAAATCTGTAATATAACTGGGAAGTTGGATTTTCATTGGAAAAAGAACTCAGGGTTTCAATATCTAATATTCTCTTACTTTCCATCCCCCTTTCAGGTTGTTGTGTGGGGGCACCTGTCCTAGTATGAGGAAACTATATGATGGAAATTTTACTGGGAAGATATTTATCAACAAAAATAAAGGTCGTCTCTACCGTCAAATGACGCTAATAAACGCCATCTAGTAACTGTATGCGCAAACAAGCGTACTCGGTTAGGTGACAAAGCCACAACACCAGCTTTGATAAATTCAGAATGCCCACCTGAAGACCATGATTCTAGACTAATGGCTTTCGTCAGTTCAGGGCTGATTTCATAACATTCAAATGGGATCAAATGGAACCTCCAGAATTTGCCGAAGAGGTGTTTAGCTAGCAAAGTAGCAAGGCCAATTCTATGACCAACATATAAATGGAAATGGAGGATATAGATCTATAAAGATGAAGTTAACCTCTACAGTCAAAATAAACGCTAAAACGAAGCGCCATCTTATTGACTATCTCTGCAAAGTAGTGGACTCAAGGTCGGTGACGTAAAATAGAACAACAAGACGTGGTTTGTTCTATGGAATTTTTTTTTTTGCATTGATTAAATATGTTTCTGTTTAGATTTCCTTGAAATTTTTTGTGTGTCATATGTATGATTGGCTGACTAGAGCTTAACCACATTGTATAGAATAGATTGCACCTAGACACTGGCCGGTATTGTGATCAGGGTGCACGGACCGATCTGATCTGCT
Organism: Cordylochernes scorpioides; assembly: GCA_030710605.1. Lineage (NCBI taxonomy): Eukaryota > Metazoa > Arthropoda > Arachnida > Pseudoscorpiones > Chernetidae > Cordylochernes > Cordylochernes scorpioides. Next base: position 34,148,761 of record CP092876.1, read on the forward strand.
CCATGGGCAAGACACCACCACCCACCATTGAATAGATTTTAAAACGATATTATTGGTATCCGTCTATGTTAAATCATTAACATAAAAATTTAAGAGATATATTTTAAGAGGGAAACTATAAACACACGACTTATACAATACTATTACATTCGACAAGCTTCCCCAACGCCGAAAAGTCTTCCTTCATATGATCAGGAAGTTTTCCGTTATCTCCCTAGTCTAAAGACTCGGGAAGAACTTGTAGATGGCTGAAACTTTCATCTATCACATTTATTAAGACATTGTCTATATAAGATTTCTGTACAGTAGAACCTCCATTAGAAGATACTCCCGCTAGATAACACCTCTCTACACCAAAACTTTCATCTATCACATTTATTAAGACATTTTCTATATAGGATTTCTGTACAGTAGAACCTCCATTAGAAGATACTCCCGCTAGATAACACCTCTCTACACCAAAACTTTCATCTATCACATTTATTAAGACATTTTCTATATAGGATTTCTGTACAGTAGAACCTCCATTAGAAGATACTCCCGCTAGATAACACCTCTCTACACCAAAACTTTCATCTATCACATTTATTAAGACATTGTCTATATAAGATTTCTGTACAGTAGAACCTCCATTAGAAGATACTCCCGCTAGATAACACCTCTCTACACCAAAACTTTCATCTATCACATTTATTAAGACATTTTCTATATAGGATTTCTGTACAGTAGAACCTCCATTAGAAGATACTCCCGCTAGATAACACCTCTCTACACCAAAACTTTCATCTATCACATTTATTAAGACATTGTCTATATAGGATTTCTGTACAGTAGAACCTCCATTAGAAGATACTCCCGCTAGATAACACCTCTCTACACCAAAACTTTCATCTATCACACTTATTAAGACATTTTCTATATAGGATTTCTGTACAGTAGAACCTCCATTAGAAGATACTCCCGCTAGATAACACCTCTCTACACCAAAACTTTCATCTATCACACTTATTAAGACATTTTCTATATAAGATTTCTGTACAGTAGAACCTCCATTAGAAGATACTCCCGCTAGATAACACCTCTCTACAGATTAGAAAATTCGGCTCACATAGCCAGGGACGATATAGGCAGCAATGCCCTTGCGTCCCCTCTAGCGTCACACAGCCCGAAGGAATGATGCATTCTCCATGCACCGAGCGGCCTTTGGTAGGCCCCTCGCGCCCGCCAGTATGGTCCGGCTACAATGGGGTTGACCACTCACCCACAGGCGTCTCCGAGAGTTCATTGGCAAGGTTACTGTCCGAGCCCTCTCGTTCGGACTTGGATCCACCCGTCCTACGCTCCTATAGGACTCCCCCCCCCCTTTAGCCCTCGCACCCTTACCCAGTCCTCCCTGAATCTGCCGTCGAATCAAGGACCTCTGAGGTGCCGAGGTTGACGCGGGGACACCGACGTGGAGGCGGGGGGGTGGTACTACTGTGTGCACCCCTTGGTTTTTCATGGTGCGCACGGCAAGGACGCTCCCAATGGCGCACACACAGAGCGAAGACCCAAGAGTTTCAAGACACGTGCGCCTCGCTTTCGCGAGTGCAACACGTAGAGACGCCTCTCTACACTCACTCCCCTCTAGGGTGACCGTAGAGGGCAGCCTCACAGGGTCTTCCGCCCCCGCAACACCTCTCTACACCAAAACTTTCATCTATCACACTTATTAAGACATTTTCTATATAGGATTTCTGTACAGTAGAACCTCCATTAGAAGATACTCCCGCTAGATAACACCTCTCTACACCAAAACTTTCATCTATCACACTTATTAAGACATTTTCTATATAGGATTTCTGTACAGTAGAACCTCCATTAGAAGATACTCCCGCTAGATAACACCTCTCTATACCAAAACAGTTTTAATCTCCAAAATTACCATTTTATTCAATTAGCTGCTATCTGGTATGAAGAAATCTCTCTCTAAAAATACATAGACTAGCAACTAGATGTTTTCTTTTACACAATTAAAAATATATTATTGACCCTCTTAGTTAATTGTTACAAAAGAGAAATTAAACAAAGGTAAATGATATTATTTACAATTTGATGATAGAATATAAACAGCTGTTCTCAGTGAAGGAGGCGAAGGCGAAAGATTAATACGTGGGTGAAGAAAAGCCAGAGCTATTCTCAGTGAAGGAGGTTCCTCCATCTTGTCCTCCTCCAGACAGGATCTCTCAGTTCAATGTTGAGATGATACTTATAGAGACATGTCTTGGCAGACGCCAGGATTTCCAGAACGTCGTTCTTTTGAATAATTATAATTAATACAAATATCTATTAATAAAAGACAATTCGCTAAGGGAAGAGTTTATTTCGACATATAACGGCAATAAAAGCTTTTGGTCTCAACAGCCCTTCGACAGGTATAACTGCGCTACGAATATTTTAAGGAACAAAACATTATAAAGGAATGACAATACATCCAGATGGCACAAGAACCTACAGGACATGTAACAAAGTCCTGGTGTGGAACTAACACCTATTCGCATATTCTTATACCCAGCAATGGCCGCAGCCTTGCAGAAAATTGACATGGACCCAGAACAGCAACTTTAAACACCCAAGATAGTGGACATTGTGACTGCTGTGATAGAGATGCATGGGGATATCTGAGGCTCTTCATTGGACATGCCAACAACAACAACAGAAAATTGATATGGACCCAGAACAGCAACTTTAAACACCCAAGATAGTGGACATTGTGACTGCTGTGATAGAGATGCATGGGGATATCTGAGGCTCTTCATTGGACATGCCAACAACAACAACAGAAAATTGATATGGACCCAGAACAGCAACTTTGAACACCCAAGATAGTGAACATTGCTGCTGTGATAGAGATGCATGGGGATATCTGAGGCTCTTCATTGGACATGCCAACAACAACAACAGAAAATTGATATGGACCCAGAACAGCAACTTTGAACACCCAAGATAGTGAACATTGCTGCTGTGATAGAGATGCATGGGGATATCTGAGGCTCTTCATTGGACATGCCAACAACAACAACAGAAAATTGATATGGACCCAGAACAGCAGCTTTACACACCCAAGATAGTGGACATTGCGACTGCTGTGATAGAGATGCAAGGAGACATCTGAGGCTCTTCATTGGACACGACAACAACAACTCTTCTACTCGGCAAATTGTCTTTTATTTATAATTTTACTGAAGGGATTATAATATTAACAAATAATTATATATTAACGGTGCATATGAATTGATATAACGACTATGTTATCTGAAAGGGGAAAAAACGCATAAAAAAAGCTCCCATTTCACTCCACTCCAGGAGACTGTTAAAAATATAACAATTCAACAATGTCGCATTCATACGCCATTGAACAATATTATCTCTTTCGCAATCAAAGCTGAATTACACAACCTTGTGATCTTTATCAAGATTCCCCCATTATATAAAAACAATTTCTGGACTTACCAGGCACGAAATATTCTCATCTTATTAAAAGCAAATACAATTATTGAAATGTAAAGTTGCGCTTTTTATTATAGAGTATGACCATTCATTTCCCACTGTCCCCCATCCGCTTTATGCAAACGTTTATATAGGGTGCATATATATTATATAATCTAATATACAAATATTAAAAAAAAAAAAACATGTATTTTACTTTCATCATTGACTATTCTTTTATATTTGACCATAGATTAAGAATACTTTGAATATTTCTTGTAAATATGTATAGTTGACCTACCTATTTTTTTATAATTCACGAATATAGAATTCATTTTATAAATTCTATATTACTGTGATAAATAATTTTATGTATAATTTGCTTCAAGTAATTCAAAATAAAAACTACTTGATAAGTAAATAATAATCTTTCCTATTTTCACGACTGCACCTTCAATTCTCTATCTTTTTCAACAACAAAACAAAATAATTCATAACATATACGCGTATATAACTATATAATAAAAAGGCATATATTGGCAAATAAAATATTTTTATTCAATCCAATATATACATTTTTATTATATAAAGATTCGAATATGGATTGCTTTTTTTTTCAGAATAATATATAATTATATATGAAAGAGCTAAATGATTTTTGGTGTTTTGTTGTTTTTAATTATTATTACCATAAAAGTTTAGCAATATATCTATCTGATCAATACTTCATAGTTAATTATATTTCAAGAGCATGATGATTTTTCCTGGATTTCCTCAAAAGTCCATTTAGCATTTTTATTTAATATTAGGTAAGTCGAATTTTCTTTAATGATATTATCAAATTAATTTTAACATATACAGTTAAACCTGTCTATAGCGCCCCCTCTTGGGACTCACCAAAATAGGGTGCTATAGAGAGGGGGTGCTAAAGACAGGTCACTTTTAATGTAAATCGCATCGTACTACGTATTTTCTTTGCAATCAGAACACAATTAGGATCATCTGAGTTACTGCGATCATCAATTAAAGTTTCACCATCGCAAAACACATGTTTCTGCAGCGGCTAAGTTCAAATTTATACAACAGTAAAAGAAGTCGGTGGACAAGTGACCCTTGATTCCCGACAGCCATGAACCAGGGTCGAATCCCGTATTGTATACTTTTTTTCTGTGAAGAACCTGTTAAATTTTTTCATTGTAAATAACATAAGATAGGTTGATCTTTTTAAACGGTACTTAATAAAGTTATTTTGGAACAGGTATACAACTGTAGTTCTCTCCTTGTTTTGACATAGTGTCACACGTGGAGAAATTAGGAAAGACAAACCTCAAGGCTCTCTCACTTGATGTTATCCGGATTCCTAAAGGTTATTTACTCACCCATGCTTGAAAAACTGTCTCAGGAAAATTCCAGGGTCCACATGGGGACCAGCCCCCTTTCCAATATATTTATCATGTACTAGTTGAATTATCGCAATGCAATTATATCAACACTATTTTAATGTATATATATAGATGGGAGTTTTGACGGAGTAAATTGATCTATGATAATAAAGGTCGCCTCTCCCGTCAAAATAGACGCTAAAACTAAGCGCCATCTATTGACCGTCTCCGTAAACTAGCGGACTCAAGTAGGTGACGAAGCAACAAAACACCAGCTTTTGATCCCTTGTGGATCTAATAGAAAGTGTCCGCCCTAGGCTGAAGAGGGCCATTAGCCCGAAACCATGGTCTCTAGGTGGACGCTTCTCAGTTTGTCAAAGTAATCAAAGCTCTCCTTGGACTGACGAGATTCATTAGCCCGAAACCATGGTCTACGTGTGGGCGCTCTGAATTTTCCAAAGCTAGTGTTGTGGCTTTATCACTGATCCGAGTCCGTCAGATTATGGAGGCGATCAATAGATGGCCTTTAGTTATAGTGTCCATTTTGACATGAGAGGCGACCTTTCTTTTATATAGTATATTTTATATAATATATACAAAGATGTGATTGCTATATAAATTTAACATGTAAATTGCACCTCATTATGAAATTAAATAATTAATGATTCTACACCATATATGTTAATATACAAAATTTACAATGCAGAAATGGACAAAAATTTAAAGACTTATTCCAAAAGGTAGCTATACTATTTCCAAAATAGATATTACATAGTCCTTATTTTCTCTTTTCAGGATATTATGTGACTTTGATATATAAAAAGCGTTTGCATCCAATTTGAATGCAAATATATATATATATATTTATTTTAGGATTGGAGTGGAAGATGAATATGCAAAATAGATAGCTATGCAAATCTAAAAGAGAGATTATATAATCCTAAAAATTCTTTAATATCTTTTTTTTTTTTCTATTACAAAATAATTATATCTCAATATTCACATCATACGTTTAAAAAAAAAATCGGGTTCTATCTACTGCCAATATGCAAAATTACGAAGAAAAATTTTAGGAAATATTCAAGTAGATAGCTATGCAAATCAAAAGTTTTTCCTATTGACGCGGTCTGGACAGATGATGCGCTACGTTGTGTGTCCTTCGGCGTCCGGTTTGGGATGACAAAACCCGACGGTCAATTATAATAATTGAGATGAAACTGACCAACGCTGGTCTTTCTCTCTTAATAAATATGTCCATCGGCCTTGAGGTCTTGAAAGGGAACTCATCTGACATTGATTTAGCCTTCCAAACTTAAATATTTATCAACATCTTCTGGAAATCCTCAAGTTTCTCTTCATTTCCTTCTTGTCAAACTTTGTCATAGCCTCTCTTTCTAAAGAACATACTTCCATCTTGTTTTGATTCTGTTCAGCCACTAAATGACTTTCTTTTCAATCCCTAATGGAACTTAAATAGATGAATTCAAAAATGAGAATGGTTCTCTTTGTTACCATCTGACAAATGGAGTCTTATAAACAAATTATGTGTTTTATCATGTTGCTGTTTGAAGGTTCAATACATTTATCACCATATTGCGTTGAAACCTTTCTTTAATGTGTTTTTTTTTTATTGTGTTCAATTTTTTTAAATAGACAATTTTCCATTTTTATGAATACATTAAGAACCAATATATATGAGAGTATGGAAAAATATGGTCAAGGTTTCTTTGGGAGGTGGTTGTTTATTGGAGGTTGGGATAGATCGTCGATTTTGATTTTATAAAAGTGGTCGCTTAGGAAAGTAGTCTCTTATCAGATTGGTCGCTCATGCGAGTTGAGCCCGATAGCTATAGATTTGTAAATTAAAAAATCTTTTAAGAAACTTATCCTTGGAGACTTGGTGTTTTCAGCTTAATAATACAAGGGATATATATATATATGAAGTACATTTAAGTAATTATATACATAGAAGCACCTTTATTAAGTCTTATACATTGTAATCACCTTGAAGTATGAAAATCGATGGAAAAGTGAAACGTATAAAAGATAGTTACATTTGAAAATAACGGTAAAGATGATATGTGAGTGTTTGTAAATCAACTATCCATGGGGATGAATTTCTTGTAGATATTTCAATATGGCTGCTGAGCTTCCTCTCCTCCACACGGGGAGAATAGTGACCTTTAAAACATCTACTTGACAATATTTTGTCTCCAACTCATCTTGTAATACAAGGGAGTATCATTTTTGAACAGATTAGAGATTTATACATAACACACTCATAGACAAAACGAAGTTGAACCTTTTAGCATATATATCAGGATTCAGACAATACCTCTGAAAGATAGTTTATACACAGTGACCTTTATTGAAGACACATGAGATAACTAAGTGTTAACAAACTTGCCTTTGTCTCCTTAAAAAAAAAAGACTACCGGTGACATCAAACTTTACACTTCCTTAAGTTTTGTCCATTCGTCATTATATTTGTCGTCAATTGGAACCTCGGCCAGAAAAGAATATCTTTATTTTCATCAACATTTTGCTGACTATCATTTAGCATCATCAAAGATAGTTATAGAAAAGTTATCAGTATATCTTCTATATATATATAAATGAATGTTTGTATGTTTGTCTGTTTGTTTGTTTGTTGGTTTGTATGTCCGGTATACAAATTCGCAGTAGTTCACTAATTCAAACCAAAATTTCCATACATAGGTAAAAAAATACGGGGAAGACGATAGACTATTTTAAAAAATATATAAATCAATTATTAAAACTATATATTTTTAGTCAGAAAATGATGATGACGATATTGCTGTATCATGGAAAAATTCCAAAAAGCAGAGACCACGGGTGAAACCAGTTCATTATTTTGTACGCAGGAACAAAATTCTAACAGAAAAACATTCATTCGAGCAGAAAACAAAAGCCAGATCATCTTTCTATAAAAATATCGCTTCTCAGACACAAAGTTTGGAGCGGGACGTTTCACAAAAGTGACATCCACGGTGCCAATTTATAATTGTAACGAATATTATTTGAATAAAAACATTTAATCGGGTAAAACCCGGGCCTTGCCCGGGTCATTCGGCTAGTATTTTAATAATATAATAGCACAAAATGACTTTAAATACTTGAAAAACGTACTTCTAAATCTGGTTAGATGATAAAAGTGTTTCTAAAGTATGGGTAAATACACACTCTCTCTCTCTCTTTTAAATATATATAAAAAAAGTACTCTCAAGGTTATTGGAATTAATTTCAGTTTCTTATCGAATGCGTAATACTTTCACAGGAGTTAGTTTTACACCGTTATCATCTGCTATTGCTCAAAATATTCTAATTCTCGTGTTACCTTTGACGAGAGTATATCCGGAATGGGTAGGTCGTCTCAACTGACCTTGGAGGTTTCCCCGCTTTCTGTCAAGATAGCCGACGCTGCCATGATGTGGTCAATCTTCATTCTTGATGTTTCTTGCGTAAGACGGATGTAACAGGACGCCGTTGCTTCATAGGACACTTCTATGGAGCAATTCCATAGTATGTATTCCATAGTGGGGATTGTCCATTTAGTTCATTAAGATAGTGGTATCTAACAATTTTAGTATCAACACATCAACAAAAAACCTTTATTAAGGACATTCGTCCCATACAAGATTCTCCTAGATGGATAAACGGAAGTAAACATAGCAGTTATCTACAAAGAGATAAAATATGGTTTTACGGGATACAAAGTGAATGATTTTCGAGCCCAAACAAACCAACAGTTATCTACATAAAGTGGGGATTAACATCGACCTTTCTTTAAGTTGGATCCATCATCTGTGTTGCGCCTATTATCGGTGCTGTTCTCCAGAATATGTGAAAATCTAAGGCATTGGGTTTGATTCTGACTACTTTTGTCATTAGAACATATAGCGGCATTTTAGTATCAGAACTGTTTTTGTATCTAAGTATCAAAATTGGAATTGATGAGAATTTCGCAGATAAAATCACATCAAGGGATGAATATATTAGCAAACACCTATTAACTCAGTAGTATTAGAGGGAGTTGTGTTTTTTATTGATTTCAACAACGCCATTTATGTTCCAGGCAGTATTTCATTAAAGCTATTGTTTCTATATAAGTTAAACCTGTTTATAGTGCCCCCTCTTGGGACTCACCAAAATAGGGTGCTATAGAGAGGGGTTGCTATAGACAGGTCACTTTTAATGTAAATCGCATCGTACTACGTATTCAAAATCGGGCGCTATAGAGAGGGAGGCGCTATTTAGAGGGGGCGCTATAGACACAGGTTCAACTGTATGTATCTTGTGATTAATACTCTAGCTGACATATTAAGATATCGAGGTAGGGAAATACCTTTAAAGTACGAACTGCGGGTATTTTATTGTTCTGCGGGACAAATGATCCGGGAAAACAAAAACTTGAAGATATTGGCGCCAGGCCGAAATCTTTTTTCCAACTTTTTCCAACAGGAACTTGTGCAACAATCTGTAACTATCAAAACTTCGTTCAACCCAGAACTGGCTATGGTAGAACTTCCACAGAACAAGCTACAACTACAACACTTGGGGCCCCGTTCACTGGGCTAGATCTGTAGACATTTTTTGATTTTATGAAAATGATCTCTCAAGAAGGTTATCTCTCAGAAAGGTAGTCACTAAGAGAGGTGGTCGCTCAGAAAGATGGTCACTAAGAGAGGTGGTCGCTCAGGGAGATGGTCTCTCAGAGAGGTGGTCGATTAAGATGGTCTCTCAAGAAGGTTATCTCTCAGAAAGATGGTCACTAAGAGAGGTGGTCGCTCAGAAAGATGGTCACTAAGAGAGGTGGTCGCTCAGGGAGATGGTCTCTCAGAGAGGTGGTCGATTAAGATGGTCTCTCAAGAAGGTTATCTCTCAGAAAGATGGTCACTAAGAGAGGTGGTCGCTCAGAAAGATGGTCACTAAGAGAGGTGGTCTCTCAGGGAGATGGTCTCTCAGAGAGGTGGTCGATTAAGATGGTCTCTCAAGAAGGTTATCTCTCAGAAAGATGGTCACTAAGAGAGGTGGTCGCTCAGAAAGATGGTCACTAAGAGAGGTGGTCGCTCAGAAAGATGGTCACTAAGAGAGGTGGTCTCTCAGGTAGATGGTCTCTCAGAGAGGTGGTCGATTAAGAAGATGGTCTCTCAAGAAGGTGGTCTCTTTCAGATATATCGCTCATGAGATTTAACTGCCGTATTTTTATTATATATAATATTTATATAGGAACACTAGCTTTATTATAAATCCGTTGAGGGAAGAGTTTATTTTATTCCACGACCATACAAGCTACTGTCCTCACAAAGCCTTAAATACCTTCATAAAGAATTCCACTAAAGATATAACAGGCCAATACAACATTAGAACGGTATGGTGAATCAAATTGGTGAAACCACTGGAAGAGTTCACCACTGATGAGCCAGGCTCTCTCGATATTAGTCTCATTGCAGTAAGGGAAGTAGGAAATTGTTCTATTTGAAAATTAAACAATCATATGACGTTTTAATTTCCCAAATAAATATTACACATCCGCTTCAAATTTTCAATAAAATCCAAACCATATTAATAATTCGCCACTAAGATCTGTAATGTAGATAAATAGATGTAGAGGGCAAAAGTATCACCTGGAGGCTAACGAAGCTGAGTGAAGAAACGAAGCTTGACTGGGCGTGAAATGGCGGAATTAGAGCGGGGATTGGCCATTGAGGAATGTGTGAATGGATGGAGGATCTTCTCCATCGTTCTGAATGACGACAGAAAGAAGAACTTTTGGGAAGCTTTCGAGTTGTGAGACAAAAGCGCATTTGCACACAGTTTTTCATTCGTTTATTTATAAATCCTCTTTAACAAAGCAAGGGATAACTACCACAATATCATACACCCACAAAGTCTTTATTAAGACCCCACTGGTCTTACACAGATTCTCCAGAGTGTAGACAATAATGATCAGGATGAGTGAGGTTTTATATGTACAACATTGCATGAAATGCAGTAAAAAGCATGGTCTAACAAAAGAAGAAAAAAAAAAAAGTTTTGAGGATTAATTATCATTATTATAATGAGAAAAGACTAATTTATCAGATCCGATTTTTTCATAACTCTTCTGAAGAAATTATATACAGATAAAGCAATATTGTCTATCAGACTTGATAGAAGAGTGTACGGTGAAGGCGGCCTATCTCAGAAACAAGCGTTTCTCTCTCCGACTACCACAATATCATCCATAAACATACTTTCGATTATGATGATAACAATAATGATGAGTATGATGATAATGGAAGTAAACTCTATGAATGATCATCATTAAGGATGTCAAAACCAATCAGAAAACCTGAAATTATCAAACCGGATGGCCAATAAAGAAACGCTGAAATATGGTGAGTGATATATGCAAATTTATTACAGAGAGAGAATTCTGAAGGAATGGACCCAATGAGCATTTTTCGATTTTGAAACATGGTTTATAAGGTTCTTTAGAGAAATATTGTAATAAAAAACACTCTCTAAGATGTGGAAAGCGTTATGGTTGTGGTTGCATAGGTAATTCTTGATTTGACTACTATAGTAATTCTGTTATATAAATACGAAAATATCATTTTAAGACAAGGGTATTATTACTTTTTTAACGGCGAGTCTTTCATGGGAGGTTTTTACTTAAATATGAGTTTTATACATATTATTAATTTCAAAATAAAATTTATTCACACATACCCCAACTCCTAGTTAAGAGAGAAAATTTAAAATAGTTTTTTTCTAAAAGAAAAGTTTTTACGCTTATAACATAAAGATTGAATTTCGATCAAGAAACAAAGTTGCATTTATCAAAAGAAACATAGTGTCATTTATATACAGGGTTTCCGACACTAAACTATTAAATTTACATAGTATAAATTGTATGTGTAAATAAGGAAAATAGACATACTTAAAAAGTCTATTCAGGTCAGAGTAATAAATAATAAAATAAAAAAAAGAGCAAAAGCAGAGAACACGCAAAGGTGCAATGTGTCTCGGAGCCATGTGTTTAAAGAGAGATTTAGATGGAATAGATCTGACCCTATTATGCAAATTTGGATCATATTAAAATATTTTTGTTTTAATCCCCGCATAGGAAAGTGTTAATTATTTTATTAAATTAAGAATCTTAAGGGGGGTCGATGGAAGTATGGTCTAAACCGTTAGTTTTCGACCGCTACGACCCGGGTTCGATTCCCGCATTGGGCACTATTTTCTAATTGAAAAAAAAATTCTCCAGTGGCCCCCGATTCTTGCAAAATTCCAACCCCACCAGAGAGTGAAAGTAACCAAAAGGGGTTCTGGCACATTTGTAAGTGCAAAGTCGAACTGCTTTTCATATATGTAGACATGTGGTGCACTTACAGTAAAAGCAGTCGCCTACTTCTACCTACCATGATTATCATGGCCTGTACCACGTGTACTAGGGATAGGCAAAAAAAAAAAGGAATCGTAAGCTTATTTAGATGGGTAATTAATGTATTTGAACTTATTTTTGGAGTTCTTGAATTTGTATAAATATAAGCAGAAATTTTATTTTTTGCTTTTAAAAAGGCTAGTTTATTCTTAAATGTTTTTAAGAGTGAAAATTGTTCAATTTTTACGGAAAATTTAAATAAATTTGCATTGGGATTTTAAGTTCAAATATTCGTTTAGAAGACCATGTCTATCTTGACATACAAAGGCTGTATTCCGCATATGTTAATATGAAATCAATGATTACTTTGTTTCTTCCAAATTGAAGAAAGTGAGATACGTGATTTAATGTGCGTTTTACTTATTTAAAATTTACAGTAGAATCTCTTAAGAGGACACTTTCTCGAGAGGACACCTCTTTACAAAGGAGAGGTTTCATCGCCAAAATTACCATGTTTGCCAATTCGCAACTCTCCGGTAAGAAGACACCTCTCTCTAAAAGACACTTTGAATCTGCAACTAGGTGTCCTTTAGAGATAGAGAGAAAATGACAATTAACCTACTGTTATGGACATCCTATCAATACAGGTAAAGTGAAAACTCCGTACACACACAAATCGAAGGGAAAAATTAACAATGAATATTATTTTACAAAAAAAAATTAAATTATCTATATACAGTAATATACATTTATATATAACACTAATAATAAGGACAAGCACCGGTTCTGTCCTCCCAAGAGAACAACAGTCTTTGATTTCCAGACTTAAGTCTGGTCATCTACGGACAATGACTTTCCAGAATGGTTGCAAGGTTTTCCCACTATGTAATAAGTGCAATTCTCAACCTGCAACCTCAAAACACATTATTGACTGTATTGACTCGAACACTCGGATTTTCCTGGAAAATATCTTAAAGATTTCTTGAAAAAGCCATGGTCCATTGTGCTGTGTGAGCAGAAGAGCTTAAATTGACTTGTTCCATATGTAAATACCTGTTTTCTTTCCTCTTTTCGCTCTCCACTTCTCCCATCTATATTTCCAATTTGTTTTTGTTTTTTTTTCTTATTTTTTTATTCTTTCTTATAATCTGTATATATTTACCATATGTATATAATCTTTCTCCATTTTTTATTTCCCACTTTCATAGGTTTCTCCGTCTTGTAACCCCAAGGAGAATCCTCTGTAAGACCTGTGTGTCTTAATAAAGGCTTTTGTGTGTGTGTGTGACTGTATTGACTCATCCATTGATGAGCTTTACTCTTCTCCGGCAGACGCCATCAAAAGTCTCAAGCTTTACAAGCTTGATACCTTAATATGATTGAGTGGAGATAAGAAAGAAGAAGACCAATAATAAGGCGTTTTTTGGATTTCATTGAAATTTTTGTTTAAAACGAAACGTTTCTCTAAGCGGTTCATGAAGTGCACCTGTGTGTGTTCATTTGATGGTCCTGTGTAGTGTTCTTGCCACTGAGGTCGACCTGATATCCTACCACAGCACAGGAGGTATTTGACATCCCCTGAAGCTCAGGTATGGAGATTAGGGAGGGGGGTGGGAACGGCGGGCAAACAGGAAGTCTGTAGCCGACGCCAAATTAACGACATGTCCCTGGCGCCCCCAACTGAGGGACCACCGCAGCAATTAGAGTTCTGTTGACCTTTTGCCCGGAGCCCCGATAAACACCATTCCCAGAGTGGTGAATAATACCTCAAGATCTACATGGGATCTGGACATTTACCGGGGTGAACATCCATGAGCATATGTTCTGTGGCATTTTCCATGGTGAACATCCATGATCACATATTCTGTGGACATTTTCCATGGTGAACATCCATGAGCATATGTTCTGTGAGCATTTCACATGGTTATCATCCATGAGTACATGTTCTGTGGGCATTTCACATGGTTATCATCCATGAGTACATGTTCTGGAAACATTTTCCATGGTGAACATCCATGAGCACATGTTCTGTGGGCATTTCCCATAGTGAATATCCATGGGCACATGTTCTGTGAGCATTTTCCATGGTAGATAAGGGCTGTGGACATTTTCCATGGTGAACATCCATGAGCACATGTTCTGTGGGCATTTCCCATAGTGAATATCCATGGGCACATGTTCTGTGAGCATTTTCCATGGTAGATAAGGGCTGTGGATATTCCCCATGGTGAACATCCATGAACACATAGACTGTGGATATAGATGCCATAGGAAATATCCCTAAGCATAGAGTCTGTGGATACATACCCAATGTAAGAAACCCTGGACAAGTGGACTGTAGATACATTCTCCGGTGAAAGAAATCCTAGCCACATGTCCGCTACACACCCAGGACTTAGTGGTATTTCCTGAGGTTTGGGATTTACTTATCGCTATCCAAACTGCTTCAACCCTTTCCAATCGTGATAATCATGGATAAGGACTCCCTCCTAAACTGTTTAGATATTTATCCTAAATATGAAAAAATAGAAAAAAAATGGCCATAATCCGAGATATCAATGGTAGGACAACAGACTTGAATAAGTAACAGGATACCAGATGAATCCACATACTATTTTTGTGAAATTTTAGAACGTAGAGAAGGACATCACAAAAGTAATTAGACGAAATTTTTAGAAAATTCTTATGTTTAGTTTATATATAGTTTTGTTTTCAAATAAAAAACCGTAACTACCGTAATTGCCAAACTAGGTATTTTTATTTGTATTTATTTCATTAGTTGGTTGTAAATTCAAGCATTATTCAAGTGTCCTTTTCTTTCTTTTCTTCTTTAAACTCTACTCAAACCTTGTAATTATTCAATTGTTTATGTAATATAGTATCTTAGTGTTGTTTCTTGACACAAGCATTCCTTGTAGGGATATCGCGTCTGATTTGATAATAAATAAATAAAAGAGATAATCCAATTATAATAAGTTATTTGAATTGATAATTCAAAATTTATTATTATAATTAAGTTACCTTTATGTTTAGAATATTTAAAAAATGTTCTTTATAATATTGGTTTTCGTTATTTTGATGATTTTCTTTGGACTTTTTTTTTTTGAAGTGTCACAAAATTCTTTTTAACATGCGAGTTCCAGCCAAGCGACCTTAGGTTCTGGAAACAAATAAGAAAGTTTTCTCAAGGTTTATATATGTATAATCTTAGAGAGCACTTCTCATCTAATAAATAATTACTTGGATTCTAAGCAACTAAAGTTTAGAATTAGCTTTCTATTCATAGAACTTTTTATAAAAACACGACGTCATATTTGAAGATCAATCAAAAGTTCCAATCGTAATTACTAGATAACCAAAGTTAACTTTTCATCCACAAATTCCTTTTATTAGTAATTGTATTAAGTAGAAGGTGAAAGCTTTCGAGAAAGAGGAGATATTTCTTAAACATGACTTAAATATCGTCTGTGAAAGAACTCCTAGCTCGAAAGTTGACGTTATAAATTGTTAATAATAAAACTTGTGTGTGTTGAAAACTAAACTTTATTTACCACGTTATATGCGGAATTAAAATTAAGGTCAAATACAAATATATATTATAAGCATTTTTAATATATCAATATTTCTGAAATTTTATTTTATCAAGAAAAAAAAAAAAAAGGAATCTCCTACTACTAGCGAATTCCATCAGAAAATTTCAGCCAGACGATATAAGATTTTTTTCTTAATATAACCACCTTTTATCATCATAAAAATCTATAAATATATTTAAAATAAACCGATTCGAAACTACTATGATTGAAATTCAAGTAACAATGTTATTTAGTGTATCAAATTGAGACCAAAATCTCCATCAAAACAAGAGATGAAGTTATACGTATGGGGAATTGAGATTCAAATGTCTTAAATAAGTCTCCACTTGAAATATGAACATCTTCTTTTATGTTCATGTTGGCTATTGACTGAGAGAGACATGATTGGTGTAATCAAATAGTGCATCGGTCCCTTCATGCATCTTGCATCAATGGTAACAAAGAAGGACGGACGCCCTGGGAAACAGATATAGAGGTCAGCTGATCGCTTGATGGCTGGATAACCTATCAGATTCAATACTAGTCTTGAGCTTCGAAACCTTTCTTGGTGGGTCAATAATTATAGAAATAAACATCGATATATACATATTTTCCTTTTAATATATAAAATTTTCTGAATTAAATACATATCGTTAAACGTTGTTGTTGTTTCTTATCCCCTTGTGTAAAGATTACTAGAATTCTATGAGTTCATGCTCTTCGAGCTGTTTGGAATGGGGTGTAGGAGTGCAGCTTTCGTTGATCAGGGCACCATGATCCTGGCACACTTTGGTGAAAGTCTGACTTTGCCTGTAGTTCGTTATCGTTACGTTTAACGTAAACGTTAAACGACTTCGTCCAATTCACAAAATTGTATACGAATAGTAAATTATTCAATAGATCGGCCGAATTTCAGGAATTGAATGTGGTCCTGAAAATTTTCGATTTTCAAATTTATTCGGTTCTCTTGTCATCTGTGAAGAATTTAATATATGAAGCTTCAACTCTTTTTTAACCTTATTTATTGTTAAAGATATCTCTAATCTCGACGAATTAGAATTGAAAGATGATTTTATAAATCTAAGAGTGTGTGTGTCGGATTCTCTTTTTCTAAGAGATTTCATATACTTTCAGATAATTAATTTTTTTGGTTTCTCCTTTTCATCAATATTTGCCGGTAACAAAGCCTTTATTAAAACATCATAGTCTTATACGGGATTCACTATGGATTCTGCAAAAGTGTAACAAAAAAGTAAGTAAAATTTAATAATAATAATGCAGATAATATATACACACAAAAATACAAATTCTGGAGAACACCAAAGTCAAAAGGTATAACACAGAAGAACGAACCAGAGTGAGAGGAAAGATTGATGTTATTCTCCACTTTCTGTAGATACATATTGCTTCTGGTTACCTATCTGGGAGAATCGTGTATGGGACGAATGTCTCTAATAAAGGCTTTGCTGTCATAAACGAATTTGTATAAGTTTAAGGAACAAAAGATAATAAACAGGAGTATTTACATACGATACATAAGCCATTTTAAAAATCTTTCGTCTTATTCAACATTTTCTCAACCGAAGAACGAGCACATTGAATCAAATGTAAACGGAATTTGTATACAGAGTATTTGTATTTGTAGAAAACGAAGAACAAATTTAAAACAAAAATATAGATAATGAAAATAGTAAAAATCATGTTAATTCTTAATGTTTTTGTGCTACTGCTCTATTCGAGTAATTCTTGCCGAAAGCTTCCTATTTCCTTTTGGATCTTCAAAAATTATTTACAAGCAGCATTTGAATCCTCTTATTGTTTCTTTCAAAAGATTCGTCGTGCTGGTGACAATGAGGTTCATTATACTCGATGTAAGCCTAGGGCCGAGAACAAATATCCCGTTAGTTCTGAACTTTGTTCTGATGGTGATTTAACTACTGGATACGCATTTTTAACTAAGGATGGACATCTCCTGGGCCAGTGAATAACATCGTGAATATATAATGAACATATCTTAAACCAATTATGAACATCCTGATCTAATGACGGACATCCTAATTCAATAATAAACATCCTAATCCAATGATGAACATCCCAATTGAGCGATAAACAACATCTTAATCCAATGATGAACATCGCGATCGAACGATAAACAACATCCCAATCCAATGATGAACATCCCGATCGAACGATGAACAACATCCTAAACCAATGATGAACATCCCGATCGAACGATAAGCAACATCCTAATCCAATGGTGAATATCCCGATCGAACGATGAACAACATCCTAATCCAATGATGAACATCCCGATCGAACGATGAACAACATCCTAATTCAATGACGAACATCCCGATCGAACGATGAACAACATTTTAATCCAATGATGAACATCCCGATCGAATGATGAACAACATCCTAATCCAATGATGAACATCCCGATCGAACGATGAACAACATCCTAATCCAATGATGAACATCCCGATCGAACGATGGACAACATCCTAATTCAATGACGAACATCCCTATCGAATGATAAACAACATATTAATCCAATGATAGACATTCTGATCCAACGATGAACATCCCCATCGAATAATGAACAACATCCTAATCCAATGATGAACATTAAATGAACATCATCTTTACCTAAAGATGAGCATCTTGATTCAATGAACAATATTGTAATTCAAGGATGAACACCCTGAATCTAATAATGAACATCTTGAAGCCATGTCTCCAAGTCTAAGGAGAATGAAGAAGATGTCCCAGGTTGTCCTGTAGTATAGGACGTTCAGCAATCCCGTCGACCAATCAGATCAGTCGGAATAATTCTGTGATGTCAAGTCAACCGATACATCTCGGTGCGTGTCGTTGTCAGGGCAACCACAGCTGTGTGGCCACAGCTGCAGGCTCACCACTGCAGGTTTATAGGTCAGATACATCCATGTGTAACACTGTGTAATACAAGTTATCCACGGTATCTGTTAGCTCCCTACACCCCACTTCAGGTTTATAGGTGGGATACATCCATGTGAAACACTGTGTAATACAAGTTATCCACGGTATCTGTTAGCTCCCTACATCCCACTGCAGGTTTATAGGTGGGATACATCCATGTGTAACACTGTGTAACACAATTTATCCACGGTATCTGTTAGCTCCCTACAGGCCACTGCAGGTTTATAGGTCAGATACATCCATGTGTAACACTGTGTAATACAAGTTATCCACGGTATCTGTTAGCTCCCTACAGCCCACTGCAGGTTTATAGGTGGGATACATCCATGTGTAACACCGTGTAATACAAGTTATCCACGGTATCTGTTAGTTCCCTACAGCCCACTGCAGGTTTATAGGTGGGATACATCCATGTGTAACACCGTGTAATACAAGTTATCCACGGTATCTGTTAGCTCCTTACAGCCCACTGCAGGTTTATAGGTGGGATACATCCATGTGTAACACCGTGTAATACAAGTTATCCACGGTATCTGTTAGTTCCCTACAGCCCACTGCAGGTTTATAGGTGGGATACATCCATGTGTAACACCGTGTAATACAAGTTATCCACGGTATCTGTTAGCTCCTTACAGCCCACTGCAGGTTTATAGGTGGGATACATCCATGTGTAACACCGTGTAATACAAGTTATCCACGGTATCTGTTAGCTCCTTACAGCCCACTGCAGGTTTATAGGTGGGATACATCCATGTGTAACACCGTGTAATACAAGTTATCCACGGTATCTGTTAGTTCCCTACAGCCCACTGCAGGTTTATAGGTGGGATACATCCATGTGTAACACCGTGTAATACAAGTTATCCACGGTATCTGTTAGCTCCTTACAGCCCACTGCAGGTTTATAGGTGGGATACATCCATATGTAACACACAAGTTATCCACGGTATCTGTTAGCTCCTTACAGCCCACTGCAGGTTTATAGGTGGGATACATCCATATGTAACACCGTGTAATACAAGTTATCCACGGTATCTGTTAGCTCCCTACAGCCCACTGCAGGTTTATAGGTGGGATACATCCATGTGTAACACCGTGTAATACAAGTTATCCACGGTATCTGTTAGCTCCCTACAGCCCACTGCAGGTTTATAGGTGGGATACATCCATGTGTAACACTGTGCAATACAAGTTATCCACGGTATCTGTTAGCTCCTTACAGCCCACTGCAGGTTTATAGGTGGGATACATCCATGTGTAACACAAGTTATTCAAGGTATCTGTTAGCTCCCTACATCCCACTGCAGGTTTATAGGTGGGATACATCAATGTGTAACACTGTGTAATACAAGTTATCCACGGTATCTGTTAGCTCCTTACAGCCCACTGCAGGTTTATAGGTGGGATACATCCATATGTAACACCGTGTAATACAAGTTATCCACGGTATCTGTTAGCTCCCTACAGCCCACTGCAGGTTTATAGGTGGGATACATCCATGTGTAACACCGTGTAATACAAGTTATCCACGGTATCTGTTAGCTCCCTACAGCCCACTGCAGGTTTATAGGTGGGATACATCCATGTGTAACACTGTGCAATACAAGTTATCCACGGTATCTGTTAGCTCCTTACAGCCCACTGCAGGTTTATAGGTGGGATACATCCATGTGTAACACAAGTTATTCAAGGTATCTGTTAGCTCCCTACATCCCACTGCAGGTTTATAGGTGGGATACATCAATGTGTAACACTGTGTAATACAAGTTATCCACGGTATCTGTTAGCTCCTTACAGCCCACTGCAGGTTTATAGGTGGGATACATCCATGTGTAACACCGTGTAATACAAGTTATCCACGGTATCTGCTAGCTCCCTACACCCCACTTCAGGTTTATAGGTGGGATACATCCATGTGTAACACCGTGTAATACAAGTTATCCACGGTATCTGTTAGCTCCTTACAGCCCACTGCAGGTTTATAGGTGGGATACATCCATGTGTAACACCGTGTAATACAAGTTATCCACGGTATCTGCTAGCTCCCTACACCCCACTTCAGGTTTATAGGTGGGATACATCCATGTGTAACACCGTGTAATACAAGTTATCCACGGTATCTGTTAGCTCCTTACAGCCCACTGCAGGTTTATAGGTGGGATACATCCATGTGTAACACCGTGTAATACAAGTTATCCACGGTATCTGCTAGCTCCCTACACCCCACTTCAGGTTTATAGGTGGGATACATCCATGTGTAACACCGTGTAATACAAGTTATCCACGGTAGCTGCTAGCTCCCTATATATTTTTTAAAATTAAAATAAAGTCTCTTATATACATGGATACACCTCGGAGTCTGCAAAGGAAAAAGAGTAAAAATTATTAGAATTAATGCACAGATATGATATATACACAAAAAACTAATTATAAGAAAATTATTCAAAAACATGGATAGGCATGATATATCTAAGAAAAACATACAAAATATAAAAAACACGGGTATTTACATATGATACATTAAGGTCTTACGTCTTATGCAAAAAGAACAAACACAATAAAAAAAATAGGCAGTAAAAAAGTAATAAATTCATGTTGGGTCTTATTTCTTTCTCTTGTTTCTGCTTATTTACCATGGATGCACCTTTCAAACTTTCCTAAAACCTGAATGGATATACAAGTATATAATGTACATGTATATTAAACAGAATGAGAGAAATCGGGTTTCCTATTAAAAATAACTTTACAATTTAAAAAAAAAGTTCCTCTTTTTTTTTTTTTTATTACATTCGTTAAAAAAAATGTTTCAAAATTTGATTCATCTAATCTCACTCCTTTTTTTGCCGATTTCTTCTTTATAGTTTAAAGCGTTGATATAATCTTAGAAAGGAAAAACAATAATTCGCATTTCTCATACTAATTATCATGTTTTTTGTTTTTTTTTCTAAGAAAAGGAACTGCTTATTCTTGATTGCTTATATATAAGTTTATGCCGAGCCCTTTCTTTCTTCTTTCCCCTTATTTTATTTATTGTAAATACCATGATGACCATGACATGATACTACAAGATAGATTTTATATAGTCGCACGGTGATTTTAAAATATTGGAAGAGCCTGACTCAGGCCATTTAAAAATTCAAATTAAATAATATATATTTCTTTGAAAATTTACATTGAGATATAAAATAAAGAAAAAATATATTTATTAAAAAGTATATTATAGAATTATATTTTAATAACGTGTTTATTCTAAGTTATTTTTTTAAATAGTAAATAAATTATACTTTTATTGAGTTTTAAAAAGAGCAAACAGAGGTCTAGAGAATCTCATTTAGCGAAGGATGTTTCGTAGAACCTTCCAGAAGAATGCGAGGACAATACATCTTTGTAGCTTGACAATTAATCCAGCGTGTAATGATACGTCGCAAAGCTGTCCAACGCCCCTTTTCTGTCAACAACTCCTCTGGGGACAAAACGTCAAGTTGTGACAAATTTCTTTACTCGTATCTCCTGAATGCATAAACTATTTTTTTAAACATGATAAACTCTGGATTTTTTAAATAAACAACTTAATTTATCAATGGTAAAAACACCAATAAAAGATAAAACAGTAGCATGGATCGTCAATTTCGGATTTTGTTGCTTCATGGAAAGAGGGGGGAGTGCCATTGCCCCGTTAGTCAGCCACATTTCAGAGTTCCCTGTTCACGGTTACCGTAGCGGCTCGGGGCTCACGACACCGTACTACAGGGCAGTCCCTTACTTGTGCTGCTTCTCCCGCCCGCCACGTAGAGGAGGACTTCTGGGCAGGCACCTCGGTTAGCCGGTATTGTGATCAGGGTGCACGGACCGATCTGATCTGCTCCACGGACAAGACACCACCACAAAAGATAAAACAAAGGGCACATGTACAATTATGTTCAGTGAAGGATGTGCTTCTTCAACCACGAAGTGTCTTCCTCCAGATACCAGAGGGTCTTCGTTAAAAAATTCCCCTCATTTTAAGGTTCGGGTAAACTTTGGACTTTACGAACTTTAGAAACTTAGTTGAGATTATTCTAAATGCTTTTAGTAATACACATGTGTATTTTGCTGATGGCCTTTGGTAAACTATTTGCTAACGCTCAACAAAAACAGATTCCCCTCAAGCAAACTCGCCATATCAGAACCTTAATTTATAAATTTGACTACAATATGCATATCTAGCTAATAAAGATCTTTCCAGAAAGTTTTAATATTATGATAAATATTACAAATGGCGCGTAACCTTCCTTTAGTATTTATTGAAATCCGCAAACACAACATATGAGAAAACAGAAAATTGTCAAAAAGAACTTATAGTATTTTGTTGTCTCAAACGGAGAACTATATGAAATTTCTATAATTATTTGGACTATGCATTTAAGCATATTTAAATACCACTGTTTCGCATAGTACGTTTACGCATGCGCGTAGTATTTAGATAAGAAAATATTTGGCCACGCTTGAAGGGGCTACCAAGGGAAATGACGACGTCCCTACGTCTCAGAAGATTCGAATCTATCGAGAATAGAAACTAATGAAAACTAAAGAAGAGGAGAACGTGTAGTATCAGACATTATTATGACGGTGCAATACGTACTATCCAGTTACTTCGAATCTCTTACACCGTTCTTGATTTGATCCTATATCTCCCACTATCTTCAGTCTTACTGTGCTGGACGATTACAGTTCTATGATCGAAGAAAGTTTTGTGATACATTTTATAACTTCGATTAGACAGTAAAATATCGTCTTTGCGCAAAAGCTCGATTTCTAAAAACTGAAAAATATTTTCATGTTGATTTTTATTATAAGTTTCGTGTGAATGGGTTTATATTATAATTATTTATATTAGTAGTAGTCATTATGATAGAAAATATTCTAGCTATCATTACTTTTCTTCTAAAAAAAATGAGAAAAATTAGTTCGCCATTGGACTAATTCGTATAGGCTTTAAATAATTCCTATACTGGATTTCATCTACCTATAGATGTTATTTGAATTCAGTAATTTTGATAGGGAGAAAAGTGAAGAATGTGAATTTAGAATCTCATCAATATAAAAGGATTTTAAAATTTTCTGCAATGTCATTATAGAAAACTAGACCAATCTCTCTACGGTTCTTCTAGTAATGGTTCAAAGAAAGAAAACAGGATCTAAAGACTTCCAACTGACTTAAAGGCCTCAGGTGAGCTAAGATATGTGTTTCCGCAAGGTAATGATCATTCCTATGATGTAATCAGGCTGAGAGACCCGAAGGATCTAATATAACAGCCCCGCGTGGAGGCCCCTGCAGAGGGCCCTCCTTCAAGACCCTCATATTGTTCCACGCAATGGGGGCCTTAACTCTAATTGCTGCACATTACGTGCTCATTGTATATTGCCGTGATAATACATGGCGGATAGAGGTTAATGACTGGTTTACTGTAAGTGTTAAGACATGAAAGCAGATCGGCTTTGACTTTTTTGATAATTCAAACTTTTTGTTGACATCTAGGTATGACATCTAGGCGCATAAGAAGTATATCAACAGCACAAAATCCTTTATTAAAGACACTCGTCCCATTCAGGATTCTCCCAGATAGGTAAACATAACAGTTATCTACAGAAAGTGGGGAGTAACGTCGACCTTTCTTCAAGTTGGATCAATCATCTGTGTTGCGCCTATTGTCTATGCTGTTTTTCCAGAATTTATGAAAATCTAATGCATTGGATTTGTTTTTCACTACTTTTGCCATTAGAATATATGGCGACTTGTTTTTATAATCAATCTTTTAACGTAGAATTTATCTCTCCTCCTCCAGTGGCGGACAACAAAACATGTAATGTGGAAAGTCCTGGCTAAATTCGCTATTGCACAAAGAACATTTTAAGTTCTTAAATTTCAGTAATAAAACGTGATTATGAATAGGAAGTATATCTGTATTTAGACTTCGCCCTCTGACAGACAGAATATGATATTTTTCGTCACTAAAATATTTTCTTTAGTAAGTTCTCCAGAATCCGGCATGAGCACTAGATTTTAGGTTCATCGTGGAACCTGTCACACAAAATTCCTTTTCTTAAATCCTTTACAAAACAATTAAACACATCCCTCATACGCGGTTCTTTCATCTAAGAACAGACTAGCAGTAATTTAAGATTTACAATTAATACCTATTTAGACATGCACGAATCTGTACATGAGAACGATGCTATTAAACAACACCGTATTGCGATTCTAGTGACTCAAGGGGAAATGATCGAGTAGCAAATAGAAAGATCGTTTTAAATTTTGAACTGAAATCTTTATAACGGACGGCGACATAGGAAAAAAAAAAGGAAAAAGTTTATTTCTCGTTTCGGTAAAACACGAGATTTCATACTTCTCGGCTCTTCTACAGCTCTATCTATCTAACCAGATCTTCCATATTTCCATCTGAAAAAGAACCGAGAAGCTCTAAAGTTCGTCTTTTAACGTTATCCTAATAATAAAACTTCTCTTTCGTTTTTAGGCGTTATGTAACTGAGGTGATTGCTAAGTAGTTAAAATATTCATATGGTTTATTACCTTGATTCAAATAATGGTTCCATAACCCTTATATATACGATTTTAACTTAACTATTTTCCATTTATAAAAAATGAATTTTCATAAGCGGTCTTTTATAAGCCCAGTTTTAAATATATATTTAACAAATACTCAATTCAAGCATTGTTGAATATATTTTATGCGGTAATACCTAGTATTTCGTGTGATTGGAGACATTATATACTCATTAATAACTACTTAAATATTCAAATTAGTGTTTTTATTATTAACAATTTCCAATTGGTTTTAAATTACAAGGGAGTTTTTTTCCAGTATTTTATCTATCCAAATCCAGGTAGGGGGGTGACATTGGAGAATTTCCAACTAAAAAAGAATGACTAAAGTTATTGTGTAGCTGTAATTCTGGCCATGAGCCAACTACATTCAACTAATGAGCTAGAAAATCCCAATAATAGTTAGAAAATAGCTTCGTCATCCACTTAGAAGAACTTCAAAATGAAGAGAGAGATCATGATGCCATAAGATCTGAAATTAATCGTCCATATTCAAATGTGCGTCATGGCCTGTAGCAAAGACTTGAACAACAATGGGATGAACCATTGTTGCCAGGGTTTGTCCAAGGTGTTCAAACACGCCAAGGCCTCCAGAAACAATTAGCGGTCAACAATGAGCTTGGTCCTCTTGTCGCAACAGGGGGTTGTCAATGGCGCGCAGCTGGCGTGATACAGACGACACAGCTCTACTCTGGAGACTTCTTTATATCGAGATATGGAATTGATAGGTGTCTTGGAGATGTACTTTAGAAAGGCCCCTATGTGTCCTGGAGATATGTTGTATAAAGTTCCCTATGTGTCTTGTAAATGTGACTTACAAAGTCCCCTATGTGTCCTGGAAATGTGCTTCAGAAAGTCCCCTATGTGTATTGTAAATGTTGTTTAGAAAGGCCCCTATGTGTCCTGGAGATATGTTGTATAAAGTTCCCTATGTGTCTTGTAAATGTGACTTACAAAGTCCCCTATGTGTCCTGGAAATGTACTTCAGAAAGGTTCCTATGTGTCCTGGAACTATGCTTTAGAAAGGCCCCTATTCGTCCTGGAGATATGTCGTATAAAGTTCCCTATGTGCCTTGTAAATTTGATTTACAAAGGCCCCTATATGTCCTGGAAATGTGCTTCAGAAAGGCCCCTATGTGTATTGTAAATGTTCTTTAGAAAGGCCCCTATGTGTCCTGGAAATGCGTTCTAAAAGTCCTCTATTTTTTAGAAAGTTTCTATATGTTCTGGGGAATCTAAGCATTAATCTAAAAGAGAAGATCTTCAAATACTGAAATCTTTAAATAGAAGTTTTATATGCAGAAAAGTTTGTTCGGCGGTACAACTACTGCAATAGGAACGATACAGAGAAGATTAGCATGGCCCCTGCGCAAGGATAACACGCAAAATCGTGAAGCGTTTAATATATAGAAAAGTTTTTCAAGTAAATGATGACTTGGAACATTATCTTGGGTGTTCACCTTAAAAACTTCATTCTCTTCAACTCCCAAGAAGAACATCCACTGTATAACATGACGCAGTAAGGATTTCAGATAAAATATAAAAAGAATATAAGTCACCTTTATAACAAACACATCGTACCGTCATCCTCACATCCCTACACGATTGTAAATGACAAAAATAAAATTTAGGATTCCACTCTTTCTAAAGAGTCCATCTCCACTTTATCAGCGACCCACGAAGTTTGTTATTAAATGGCGGAACGTGGGTGGACTAAGGATCCAAACTTTGATTTACGATGGTCATGCCTTAGGTTCGCTACACTTTTTTTAAAACTTTGTAAAAAATGTATCTCACATGACCTACCCTGAATTTTTGATCTCTCTACGAAATATTTTTATTATTATTTGACCAAAAAATATCACGATACAGTAAAATAACTCTAAACATAAATAGTCCTGGTCTATCCTAGAAGTGGTCTCTTATTAGAAGTTGGATTATTTCAGTTCAATTCATTTTTGATTTCACAACGATAGTCGTTCAGAGAGGTAGTAGAGGTAGGACAAGGGATTGGAAGCCTGTACATGATAAAACAGCCGTTTGTATCCTGTGACATAGAAACACTGGGTGTGTATAATAGTGATACTCGGAGATTGTTTTTCCCTTTATAGTTCTTATAGACCCAACTGATTAAACCACTGATAAGGTTTTTTTGAAACTCCAATATGATGAATCCTTGATGAGAAGTTTTTGATCTAATAGACATCTAAGCAAAATCTTACAAGAAAAAAAAAAAAAAAACTGACAATTTCGAATAATTGGACTTTGAAAATCTTATGTAAAACTCAGGTTGTCATCCTGAGAAATTCTTTAATTAAATTAGATTCTCCTATTTCATAATTCTTGTTTTCACCTAATTACTTCCCTCACATGACGTTGATCGTGTGGAGGACGACTTCTACACGGTTCTCATCAAATTCTATCTCACTTTACTCAAAATATGTTAAAATTAAAACTTCATTTATTCTTTTCTTATATTCCGCATCAATGACGCGTAACTGCCGAAGCCTCTGCTTGAATTTTTTTTATAGATATCTTTATTTTTAAATATTTAAAATATTTTTGGAATCTTATATATTTATTCTCCTTTATTCCCTTTTTAAATTAATTTATATATACGTTTGTCAGCTTGTATTGGAAGTAGAACCGCAGAAAAGACTTGCCTCAAAAGTTCTTCCTTTTAAATTTGAGTAAAGAAGCTTGATATGCAATTTTTTTTAATACGAGAGATTTCTTGCAACTTCTATAGATAGAATTGGTTTCCCGAAGGTATATGGACAATAACTATCCACCTTCTGGGCTCTAAAATCATACATTTCGGTTGGTAGCCCGTAAAAGCATATTCTCTCTCTCTATCTAGCTGAACTAGAAGTAAGTTCTGGTGATGGAGTGAATAGCTGGTTACGATGTACCAAGTACCTCGAGTCTGGGGGGATGACCAGGGATTGGAAGCCTGTACATGACGAAATAGCCGTTTGTATCTTGTGACATGCGAATACTGGAAGTGTATAATAGTGACACTTCAAGATTGTTGGAAATATCTTTATTTATGGGGCTGCTAACCAAAATAAAATGATTTTTGAGCCCTAATGGCCGCGTAAAGCGGAATATACACACATTAAGCGTACAAACCACTATGACCAGGCTGGGGAGGCTAGGGACAGGATCTCTGTCAGGGAAGAGACAGGTTAGGACGGACTTCAAGATTGTTTTTCCCTTTATAGCTCTTAAAGACCCAACTGATTAAACCACTGATAAGGTTTTTTTGCAACTCCAATATTTATCTTCACACGGGGGAAAAATCCAATATTTATCTTTCATATTTACATATGCAGTACAGTAAAGCACTTCATTATCAATCCATCCAAAGAGGAATCAACTTTTTACTTTTTAATGAAACTGAACGAATGAGAATCAAACTCCATCAAGAAACGACCTTTAGAACAATCCAAGCTAATGCATCTCTTTATTTAGGAATGGGATGTTTTCTCTATAATTGTAAACAATACAATTTTTATTCACGCGCACGTAAGTATAAAAGCCACAAGAGAAATCAGTGATATGAGAGAGATATGTTATGTACATCCAATAAAATATTTAGAGAAATTCCCCACAACAACAACAACAACAACAAAAAGCTTTATTAAGGCTTTTCAGTCTTATACAGATTCTCCGAGTAGAAATGTAGGGTAAAAATACCAGTAATAAGCAATGTTATTATTGTTTTTTAAAGCTAATCACATAAAGGTAATATGAAATTTATATACAGGAAAACTTAATTAAGACAATCAAGCTAATAGATTAATCTGGGTATATCGGGAAAAAGAAAAAAAAATCAAAATCCTCCACAATATTTACATACTCAGTCCGAGTTCATGGAACTTGTTACTCTTGCAATGATCATTTGTACATTTTCAAATATTAGATAGTAAAAATGCATATATTGGATTGAATAAAAGATTTATTTGCTAAAATTTCGGTTGGATGAACGCTAACCTTTATCGAGGCATTACATTTTTGTATTATTTTATTATTATTTTTTTTATTATTATTCAATCCAATATATGTCTTTTTACTATCTAATGATTTAATTATGGATTGCCCTATTTTCAGAACGATTTTCAAATATATATTTTATTAATTAGAATTAAACAATATTATTATTATCATGTAGTGTTATTCCCATACAGAAGTCGGCCATCATAAACCACCACTTCATCCTGTTCACCAATTCACATCTTTAAATCTTTTTTTATTCCAGACGACCCTATTAAATCATCAAACCAATACATCTCTTTGGTTTATCATCTTAAACCATCATATTAAATTTACATATTGGACTTTATTGAGCTTCCATAATTTCTGGAAACAGGTATATTTAATATATTGTATTTACATTTTATTTAAATCAATAGAAATATATATTTATCTTTTATATTGCTGAACGGATTTGAATTTTTTTTTTTTCAATGTGCATCTTTTTAAAAGCTTTTATTAGAGAGATAATTTTTAAAATCGGATTGTTATTTCTTATGCTTTTTATATAGTACAGTAGAACCTTCCTGTAAAAGACATCTAATTGCAGAGCCAAAGTGTCCTTTAGAGAGAGGTGTCTTTTTTACCGGAGAGTTGATAAATTGTAAAAATGGTAATTTTGCAAATGAAAACTCTCCTTTGTAGAGAAGTG
Source organism: Cordylochernes scorpioides (assembly GCA_030710605.1). Lineage (NCBI taxonomy): Eukaryota > Metazoa > Arthropoda > Arachnida > Pseudoscorpiones > Chernetidae > Cordylochernes > Cordylochernes scorpioides. The sequence goes on from CP092876.1 coordinate 34,178,828, forward strand.
TCTGCTAGCGGGGTGTCCTCTAAAGGGAGGTTCTACTGTATATACAATTAAAATTTTGTCTATTTACGTGGAGTGAAAATTTCTCCATCTAGATGTCGATTTTAAAAATTATATACAGTTAAACCTGACTATAGCGCCCCCTCTAAATAGCGCCATCCTCTCTATAGCGCCCGATTTTAAACATTAAAATGTAAACATTTTACATTAAAAGTGACCTGTCTATAGCACCATATTTTGGTGAGTCCCAAGAGGGGGCGCTATAGACAGGTTTAACTGTAATTTTTTTATTTTATTAATCAACCAAGCGCGATATTGAAATAGTGTAGATAATGATGATCATGAATACTTTTTCGTTTTTACCTTTAGATATACTTAACCTTGTTAAATTTGGTTTGGGACCAACATACGTAGCATTTATCAATAGGAAACTGTGTTAGAAACTAAGTTTATACTTCATCTGAGTTATATAGATATATTAATGTGTCATTATGCTGAATTTTCTTCAAAATATATTTCCTTGTTATATGTATTCTCATGTGTCCTCGCAGGATATAACTTAATGAAGACAGAATAAGAATCGATGGACGAGTGGGTAACACCCTCGATTCCCGACAGCCATGAACCAGGATTGAATCCCGCGTTAACATTTTGTTTAATATGTGAATAACCTTCACATATTATTCATTGTTGCAAATATCATAAACTAGGATGCTCTATTTGAGTGGTACCTAATAAAATGATTTTGGAACCGAAATGCAGACAGTAAAATAGTATTAACGCAAAGAATTGTGTTTATAAATTTTTGTTTATTAAGAATACTCGTATATTAAAATATTACCTAAATATACGATTAATTGAAATAAAATATATTTCATATTTGCTAATCAAATTTATGAACAAATGCAACAAAATTCTTTATCCTATATACAATATGTAATATCATTTTTTATATTTTTCTATATTATTCTGTGAAAAGAAATTTAAAAGAAGAAATCCTTATTTATTCTATGAAGAAACGCAGCCATTTCTATCTCGAAACCTTGGTACAAAGCAGTTGCAATTATAAAAGAAGCAATCGAAAGTAAATTTCCACAAACGTTGTCTGTAAGTTATGGGACGAAAAATTTAAAAAGTTTCTTGGAAGAAATTACATTGAATACATTGGATGAACCATAAACCAAGGATATAGCAGGTTTCTTGGTGAGTGAAGGCATTAAAAGGGGCGTGGAACAATTTCCAGACGATTATTTAAATCTTTCCCGCCACCTTTTGGATAATTCTTTTGCCTATATATTCGAATGCCTTAGGCTAGGTTTCCAGTAGTGGTATTTTAAAAATTTGCTTATCTAGCTCAGATATTATCATTTTTAAACATTCATACATTATCATATTTGATAATAATAAAAAAAAAAAGCTTTCATCTCTGATTCATTTTTTTATTTAACAAGCCGAATGACTTAGCTTCACTTATGGTCTACCTGAGTTGATTTTTTTTCAGCGAAGATTGTTTTAACAAATTTTAATTGACTCTAGTAATTATTCTATAAAAAATTACTCTTATTATTATTAGTAGTAGTTGTTATTACAAAAATTCACCAATATATTATTATCGTCATCATTTTCCCACTCCCCAAAATATGCAAATAAGTTTGTTATTAGGCAAATTTGCGTAAGCTTTTGTAAAACACCTTTATGTTAAACTATATAATCATATATGTGAAAATCCTTAAATCTTAAAATGCATCTAACCTTTCGTTTTTATATATACAAGAGGATATTCTAAGAAAATAATTATTAAAAAAACAATCAATTCGAAGGTGGTCTTATATTGGAGGTTGAAATAATTAAGTTTTTAAGTCAATTATGATTTTTCAAAGATTTTCGCTCATCAGATGGATTGATGTTGGATATGATTACAGTATTTCTAAAAAAGAAAGTGAAGAGATTGTAATTCTGAGAGAAGTAAAAGATGAAAAATGAATTATTATTAAACCAATTTTATTCATTGGACAAAGGCTGTTCTCTCTTATTTACATGTTTGATTTTCTGGCATTGATTAAGCTAAAACCGTTGTTTATTTGAATTCCTAAAAAAAAAAGGCATTTGTTTACTTTCTTTATATAAAATGAAAGCATCCATGATCAAGATATATGATGGACATCTATGAACGGTTATTTTCTGAAATAAAAATGACCCGTTTCAATCTAACCTCCAATGGTCTAAAGGTGGTATATATGGATAAAAATTTATGAATCTTTTTTATCTAATATGGAAAAAAATATAATCTCCAAATTTAGGTTTTTATTGTATAAATCTTTTATTTTCATATTTCAAGCTTTCGGGCCTCGACGCTCTACAGGACTACGGCTACAGACTACGGCTTCTACAGGAGGACTGATGACTAATTACAAATCCACCAATTAGAAACAAAGATCTTATTAGATACATTTTTATTCTTTCTCTTTTTGAGATAACTTTACCTGTTCAGTTGCCCGATAAGGAGATGCCTTTTTCTTAATTTACCTGTTAGTTAAGTAGAAATACATATAATGTATAATTCTCTGTTTTCTCCGTCTTGTAACCCCAAGGAGAATCCTCTGTAAGACCTGTGTGTCTTAATAAAGGCTTTTGTGTGTGTGTATATAATTCTCTGTTTCTATTAGGTGACGTTGTAGTTAGTCATTGAATTCACCTGCAGTAGATCGTCAAGACCTGTGTGGAAGCTTGAGAGAGAATATGGGTTTACGGGCTACTCACCAAAGTGTATGGTTTTCGAACCCAGAAGAAGCTTCTTCTTCCTTCTTATCTCCACACTGGGTGAAGTAGAATGCGTCTGCCTTTGTCAAGACTGGGAGCACTACTCAGTGGCAGGCCGACTTAGCTCCAAAAGAAATGGCCACCTCTGACATAAGGAACAGACGCCATGTACAGCCGCTCCTAACATGGAGTACAAACGCTGCTCATCCTGTATTCCTGGATTAGGAGCCCTTACAGGGTACTTTCAGCCGGGCTAGCTGAGTCCAGGTTTTTTACCGAGCTTGTTACTGCTCCCCTCCTCCTTTTTTCATCCGGGCTTGGGACCGGCAAAGACGGAGTTTTGAAGAAGAAGAAGCTTAAGTTCCTAAAATAAGAATATTTATACCAGAAACCAAATTCTGTATGATTTCCTCCCAGATGATTTGTGATACAAGGGTTATTGTTGTGTGCATATGTATTCTTTATTGAGATTGTCAAATTTTCCTTCTATTGAGCTAATGTAATAACTGCGGCGACAGTGCTGCCAAGTGTTGTTACAACGTCGCGCTACTAAACCGGATATGAGGATCTGCCACCGGAATTGGATCACATTGCGGCGGTGGGCGTGGCAGCTTCCGCCTCTCTGGGGGGCCGGGCCTGACTATGTAAATACAGAGCTTCTGGTCGACTGGAGTTTGGAATACTTTGTTTATGCAAATATGGCTTCGTGGACTGCTTCTGTGCTCCTTGTCGACTGAGACTGGAGTTTGGAAGGTTTTGTTTATGCAAATACGGTTTCGTGGACTGCTTCTGTGCTTCTTCTCGACTGTGGCTGTAGTTTGGAAGGTTTGGTTTATGCAAATTTGGTTGTGGGGACTACTTCTGTGCTTCTTGACGACTGGAGCTTTAGTTTGAAAGAGTTTGTATATGCAAATAAAATAGTATAGACTGCCTCTGTGGTTGTTGTCGACTGTAACTGGAGTTTGGAAGGTGTCGTTTATGCAAATCCAGTGATGTGGACTGACTATGTTTCTTGGCGAATGTGGCTGGAATATTTGGAAGGTGTTTTTTATGCAAAAACAGTGGTGTGGACTACTTCTGTGCTTCTTGTCGAATGGGGCCAAAGTTTGGAAGGCTTTGTTTATATAAATACAGCGGTACTGGTAGTTTTCTGCTTCTTGTCGACTGTTGATTGAGTTTGGAAGGTTTTATTTATGCAAATACTATGATGTGGAATGTCTATCTTTCTTTTCGAATGTAATTGTAATTTGGATGGTTTATTTAAGCAAATATAGTAATGCGATGAAATTTTTTGTCTAGTGTGACTGTAGTTGGAAAGGTTTTGTTTGTTGAAATGCGGTGGAATTACCATTTTTTTAAATGGGACTAATGTTACATTTTGTATTATTAACATGGAATAAAGATGGGAACTGATCCATTCAATCCTAAATGTGTAAAATTGTCGAAAGTCAAACAGCAGCTGTTGATTCCAGGAAACTGTAATTAGTATCGAGAGACTCAACAGATGGCGCTCTCTTCCTAATATACCAATTAAGGATCTAATGATAGAAATCTCAATGAGAGACATTCTAAAATATAGAGATTCTTGGTCTCTCCTGGAGGTAGCTTCTTATTGGAGGTTGGATTAGATTAAGTCATTTTCTCTTTTAGAAAGACGGTCTTCATTGGATAATCCTTTATAGAAGGTTTTACAATTACTGCGTACAATGACATTATCAATATTCTCTGTGCTGCGCTTAATTAACATAAAAATTATAATATATAAACAAGTATAAATTTAAAAACATTTTCAGGATTAATAATTAGAATTTTCAATACCTTTATTTCTTGAAACGTTTAATCGTAAGACCTGTGTGTCTTAATAAAGGCTTTTGTGTGTGTGTGTGAAACGTTTAATCGTGTTTAAGAAATAATTTCGAGGGGTACTGGTTCCAAAATCACATTACCAGGTACCGCTCAAAAAGAGCAACCAAGCTTATGATATTTACAACAATGAATGATATGTATGAAGGTTATTCACATATTAAAACAAAGTGTCTAATGAGGGATTCGATCCCGGTTCATGGGTGTCGGGAATCGTCCCCTTTTTTAAATGGGTAAGATGCAATTTCACAACCCTTTATTCTTATTTTTTTATAACAGACATAACGAAATTTCACTAGATGTGTATATTTGCATGCTTACTTTTTTTTTTCAAAACACGCTTCTATGGCTATTTGACATCTCTAACTACAAAGTCGCATGTGCAATATAACTGCAGATTTGAAAAAAAAAAATATTGTTGGGTTTATCTTGATTGTGGTTAGTATAAAAATTGAAATCGATAAAATAATGTCTATAAACCACCTCGTGCTTCATTACTGGGATTGGAGAATTAAATCGACAATTCCAGCATATTGAGATATTCCTTGAGAAGAAATTAGTGAGTGTTAACTCGGAAAAGATAAATGACTTGGAAAGAAGGTTGGATTTTTGCGAGATGAAACAAAGAGAAAATGATTTTTCTACGGAATTGAGGGAAAGGAGGACGTGGCTCCATCGGATACTCGTGCTTTAATAATGAATCTGATTTCTGAGGAAATGCAAATTCAGGAAAACATTAAGATTCAACAATGTCTCAGATTGTTAAAAAAAAAGTGTGTGTTTCATTTACAATATAAAATGATAGAATGACCTTGAAACATTTAGGTTAAGAAGTATCAAATGTCAATTTTTTTCTGACGTATGTTTAATCAAGTGGTTGTCCTATGAAATATTATGGAATAAGCCTAAATCAACGTTTAGTTTATTTTTGTTCCACTAGATGGCGCTCTGTCATCTGAATTGCTAAAGAGAGCGGTCAGGATACGCCTTTTATTATTATTATTTTTTTTTTTTGATATCAACACACCTGACATTTTATATTTTTCTTACAAATACTATTTAATATTGATATTAGGTATTGTAACCGTTTTATATAATCAATAAATTTTACCGTTTGAGAGACCTCATTCAAAACATTTTAAACTGATATATATCATGGATTTCTTTTATATGGTCGAGTTGATTAATTTCAAGTTATTTTACTAAAGTGGCTGCTCGCGGTGGGCGCCTAAGACAGGATCTATTTAACTTAGAAAAGAATAATATCATGAGACGAGAATACGATGCGAATTGTTTAAAATGCAAAACAGGTTTAGTTATTACATTTGGATTTTCTTTAAACTGCAAAGCTGCGATATTGGAATATAATGGAGAAATAACAAACGCTTCATATACATAAAAAAAAAAAAAATCCCGTTCCTTCTTGTCAAATTAAAATGGGTTTATGTAATAATTCTCGGAAATAGAACCAAGTTGTATTATAAAAACTATATTATTATCATTATTACTATTATAAACTAGCACGAAGAGTTGAGGCAAAATTTCAAACTTGTTATTAGCAAGTGTATTTGGATCTGCGCAAAATAGGAAAATTTAGTAAAAATTCCCAAAAATATATTTTTCAGAATAATTATAATAAATTAATATTAAGAGAAAAATGATTAAGTGTTGAAATCAAATGCAAGTTGATTTATTAAGAATTTGAAAAAAAAAAGAAGAATATTTTTTAAATAGTAAGAAGATAAAACCAAAAAAAAAAAAAAGATATTTTTGAGCGAAATATTAATATTGGAAAGAAGTATAGAAATAAAATCTAAGATGATGCAGAATTTTGGAACCAAACGCAATGACAAGCCAAACAAACAAAAATAAAGGTGCGAGTCTAAAAAAAGCAACAAAGCGAAGGTGGATGAGTCCAACCCTAGCCTTGGGCTTTTGTAGAGCCGTCGGATTCAAGAGCACAGCCGGTGGTTCAATGTCAGCAGCGCAGTAGAGGCTGCTGTCGACCACGTGGGGAATGATGTAACTGGTTTCTCTGCCGCCATTGGCGCTGCTAGCACATCGAGACCAGTCCACCTCTTGTTCGGCCGCTACGGGGATCTACAGGTACGTTTTGGCTGGTGCATCCTAGCTCGATGGATATCTACCTCCCCACGTTAGTTGCATACCTCCTACATTCCCTATCTACATACTTACCACAACATATCTACCTTTATATATGCAATTTATATGACTAACAGGATGCATACCATCTTTTTTTCCACAACAGCAACTTTTTAATTTAGCTCTACTATACTTGCATATTCTTCGTTTAACCATCAATATGATCGTTTTTCAAACATATCCTTTCGTATTTATACCTTTCAGTTAAAACGATAGCAATATTCTACATTTTCTACCTTTTTACTATTCGTTTTACCTATTTTTAAAATAATTTTTTACACATAGTCACCTTAATTTTACAATTTTTATATCTAATCCCTACTCTTCTTGTATTTTAAAATGTTTTTTTTTTTTTATATTTTATACATGTTTATAAAAGTTCGATTTAACGTTAGTAAACATAAAACTTAACGGTGAATATTTGAGAATACGTGAAAGTTACTTTCTATAGAATATATTTACTTTTTGCTATACTCTACTATCATTGATGATCTACCCATCTTGATGTGTTGGAACACCATTGATGATAAACATACAGAAGGTAGTTTAAACACCTATCTTACCATCTTCAAGGTGTTCTTGATAACTGACAGGATTGTTAACACCGATCAATCTTATCTCAAGGACTTGATAAGCTTGGATACTACCTTCCTACCTCTTCCCATTATCATACTAATGTCCTTTCGTTTGCTCCCTGCCAATTCTTTAGCCAGTTTCAAATGTACCTCGACGTATCTATTTGATAAACTACTCCAATGTTTTACCTCAATTTTTTACTATTGCTTTCTTTAAAAACTATTTTGTTTTGAACTATAACTTGAAATAGAACTTTGTTTTGCTATATGTAATAGAGATAGAGCGCTTTCTCCTTTTTTTTTTTTTATCTTCCATACACTGATAACTTCGGCAAAATGACTAAACGGACGTTTTGGAATGAATACGTATTTTAAGTACAATCTGTATTCTCATGCCATTTCTTATTTACATATCTTTCTAGCAAATTCAAACGATTAGTAATAATATCTTCAATCGGTTACAATATATATTTCTTTATATTAATATATTATATTAAATTTGCGCGCGCTCTGCATATTTCATATTTACAATACCACTTTGCATATTTCCACAGCTAAATCCATCTATGATGCCATGTCAGTATCCTGCCGTAACTCCGATCAGATAAAAATTGCATACCTGTTGAACGTAAGTGACCTTTACCTAAACAGTTTTATTTATATCTCACCTTTACTTTTTTTTCCCCAAGTATACACGTTTCTCCTTGAGATATTACAAACAACAAATCATTTTTGTTGATCACCGGCATGTTATTTTCAAAATTCAACATTAAAAAAATCTATAAATATGGATATTTATACGTTTAATTGTGATGTTATCAATCTTTCTACACCTCTAAACATATTTTTGAACAGACGAAATGTTGTATTAAAATGCCAAACGATATTATTAGCTATTTGTTTTCTTATTACTTTTAAAAAACGTATTTAGGTTACCACTATCATCTATTTCTAGTGAAATTTTATTATAACGTTATTTCGGGGTCTTAGTCACAAGCGTACTATAAATGGAATAGCGATATTTACGATAAAAATGTAGGTAAAGGTCTCTAGGTTAAAGAAAAATAGTGTTATAAGCGAGAAAACGCTATTAGCGGTAGTACTATAACAAAGTTTTTACTATAGAGGATAGTACTATTCGAGAATTAGACACCTAATAGTTAAGCTAAAATCTATCATTACTATTAATTATAAGACAATTAAAGACAATTGCGCGCTGATTTTTTTTCTTTCTCTTTCAAATGGACAGCAGCCGAAAGAAAAAACACGAAAAACGCTTTGCTCTTCGAATAAACTAGACTTAATTAACAATTATATCATTTTTAAGGGCACTATATATATGTTCAATTACTATAACTTCTTTATAATTATAATCTATACATTGCTAGGTTTAGCTCTCTATCTACATATTTCCCATATAACTTTGCAAATTTGAATTTCATTCTCACTTTTTTTCCTTTTTCTGTATCTCTCTCAGGAGATTCTGGATATAAGACTAAAGGTCTCAATGCAGGTATATATACACTTTAATATGTTTATAGATGTTATTCCTGTGGATCCCGCTGTTTTCCAATTAAAAAATTCTTAGTTTAAAGTCATTTTCATTTTGAAAAACTCAAATGGAGACTTAAAAGACTCAATATCTTCTATTTCTAAAGAGTTTTAGAATGATAACTTTCTATCTTTTAGAATTTTCTCTGTTAAAATTCTCTATAGATTTTTAGTTATAAGAAAACAAAATTATATAAATATTATTTTTCAATTTGTCAAGGTTAATATAATGATATTTTTATTAGGCCTTGCTAATTTTAGACTTGCTGTATTGACAATTAACTCTTTTTTTGCCTTTTCAAGGTCACACTCTCGCTCATGTGTGACATTTTATCGAAAGAAATTCTCGTCATTTGCAACTTTACACATGAGCATAATGAAAGTATTATTTTACCCTGGTTCACTTTCCATTTATATCTTTAGAAAAATGCAGTAAAACTTTGCAATAGTGAAACCCCCCCCCAATGGGGACTGTGATTCCCTAAAGCTATAGTTCACTATCTGAAATCACTAATATTAGAGATTACGTTTGTTATAAAAGAGGAGTTTCGCTATAACTCCGTAATGTTACAGCGAAAATGGTTTGGCATCAGGCGGCGTTTTATTCCTTCATCTATGTTCTCCTGTAGATAGAGAAGGACAGAGATGCCCGAAATCTTGAGACTACTTGAATAAAACGAAAAGAAACTCATCTCCAAAAACCTTTTAACTATTTAATATAATTTTTGTCATTATAAATATATTGAGAATTATAAAGCAAAATCACGGAATCTTTATTTAGAGAATGGATTTCTTTATTAAAATAAAAGAAAGAAGTAAAATCCCACTCTCTAAATAGTTTCTATTTCTAGAAAGAGATTCAAATGAACTAAATTCCATCCATCCGTCTTGGAATATTTTATAAATTGAGCAATAGAGTTGTTACAACACCCATTTCGTATAGACCTAACCATAAATGTTGAACTAACCATTAAAGGTTATAGTTATGGATGGGAGTAGTTAATTCAAGGTCGAAATTAATATTTTGATAAATAGCTAGTTAAATGTAATCTATGTTTACACACATCATACTTGCACACTCTCGCTGACCAATACGGGCGTACTAACAAATAATACTCTGAAGAATACTACAAGAAATCCTACCCTACTTCATACTATTCAAGTTCATTCCTTTCCAAGTACTTAAAATAGGTTTGTAAATGTTTTAATGAGTTTATTGCGTGTTTCAGGTTTTAAACCACAAATTTAGGGTGGATAAAACTTTGCTACTATTTTGATATCGTCTCTAATATTATAACTAATTAAGTTTTAACGAGTTTTCTTGACTAATCTAACGTTAACTATTTCTCTAACTAACTATTTGTACTATGTGAAAAAATAGTACAAATGTGTGATATTGTACTGGGATAAGGTGCATAAATTAATAAAAAGGCATCTCCTTATTGTGCAACTGAAAGTTGCTGATGGCTTGCGCCATCTATCGGAATAAATATCAACTATTCTCGTTGATTTTTTTTTATTATTCCTGATTTTGTACTATGTTAGATTAGCTACCGGGACTCCATACAGACCTATCTCTATATACAGGATAGGTCGGCTATTGTGGAAATGTTTGCGGTACAAATACACATGAACATTCTATATTGCTATATATTATACGGTTTATATATATTACTAGGCGAATGACCCGGCTTCGCCCGAGAAATCCCTTGGGTGCAAAACAAATATTCTTTCACTTGTACATATATATGGACTTCTCAGCTTCTTCTTTTATCAAGATTCATTATATTGGTTGCTTGAAGTGTTCGAAACGTCTTGGAAACAAAGGATTAATATGTAGTTGATGTAGAAATATCCATTACATCTATTTTCAACCATCAGGAACGATTTTTTCTAACAGAATATTTACAGATGGCTCGATAATTGTTTATTATTAACTTCTCCATATGTTAATTCAATACTTCTAAAAATATGTTATCTCTAAAGTACATTAAAATTGTCCCGTTATTTGCATCGAAGTGCATTGACGTATTTCAAGGACAAATGCTTATTTTTAGTATTTAAAGAGAATGGATTGTGCACTTTCCTCTTGACAAATACTAAGACTCGTAAAACCTTCTTGGAGTACTTGCTTCATTTGGAGGATTTTGAAATGTGGAAGCAGCTTAGATTTAGAGAGGTACCCACACTTGCAACGTGTGTTGTTTGCTACTAATTATTTATATTTACAACAACACACACAACAACAACAAAAAGCTTGGTTAAGATCACTTAGATCTTAGTCAAAAGGCCAAGAAGCTTTATTAAGATATTTTGGTCTTAAACAGATTCTCCGAGTATGTCGTTGTTGTTGCTGCTTATTCCTCAATTCGTTTAAACGATCTCCATTAGGTTCCATTGTCTCAGCTTTTCTATTATAGTCCTGGGGTTTTTCTAGAGGTCTTTTTTGGAGGATTTGATACAATCTTCTCCGAGTATAGAAGAGGGTATAAACATAAATAACAGTAATAGTAAAACAATAATCAGCAATGTTATTTACAATGTATCAAATAGGGGTAAAGAAAGAAAAGGCTTAGCCTAAACTGATATGCAAGCAATCGAGAACAAGCAGAATTATATATTTAGATGATGTTAAAATAATCGGTTAGAACAAAATGAATTTTATATCATTTGTATGATTCGTAAGAGAGAAGCTATAAAAAATGAAAAGTTAGTAAATCGTATATAATATTATAATACACAATATTATATAAATGTTAATCTTAAAAAAATAACTATTTTAAATCTGTATTGGAGAGTATATTTATTTGGTTAGGCCAGAATCCTAAGGTGTACAAACTACCCAACATTAAGTAAAAGAGAGCTACACAAAATATGATCATGTTTTTGACTACTTATTGGACAAATTATATATAGGATGATGGAAAATGTATTATCTCTATAACTCCCCCTAAATTGGTACATATAGCATGGCGTAACTCTTGATACGAATTATAGAGAATGACGCAATAACTAAATATGAATTATTAGGGAAACAAAAAAAAAAAAAAACATTGTGGAGGACATTAACAATCTAAACTACAACACAATCAATGGACAACCATGACTGTGAAGCTGACATGTCACTCCAAAAATAAGTCAGAAAGGACAACCTAGCTGCACAGCACAATCTACAATCAAGATTTACACCTTAACTACACATCCCCAATATCTGTGTACGCAGAAGGCATACAACTATGGAACAACCTAGGTGTCATCTGGAAACTGTACAAGACGTACTCAATGTACATCACAAAATACATAAATATGCAGGGGCCTAACATATACATAAGATACATTAAAAGTGTGAAGAAAGCGTGATAGGGTATCGTAAAGAGAAAAGTACTATACCACATTAACTCTCACAAACAATACATACCGCAAAACAAATTCCAGTTACACACCACAGCGATGTGTGGAGAAATGCCACGTCATTTTGAAACGTACGGTTGACTAGATGTGTACACTAGCATTCAATCACGACAATACAGAGGTCCGAGGAACGCATTAGAGAGATTATTACCCTCATGGAACGTACGACTGCGTGTACAAAATATGCATACATGCAATACAGAACTCCATCAGTACATACATACACCATTGGATAGTGGGCTACCTAAACCGAAATCTGTACGCCCGAGTACACAACTTCAGACAAGTTAAAGATATGGAACAGTATCACAAACAGAGAAAAGCTGTACGTTACCGTGGAACTACACCTACACGTAAAAAACATACAACACATATCAGACACAAATACAGAGCTTCAAAAACAAAGTAACGAAATATCAATCAATCAATGCCCTTATTACCCTTAGATGCAGATTCTCCGGCGATACATAAAGGTAAAGAGATAGAACAAGAACACAGAAAACTACGTACAGACGTGGAAGAATACAGGTATGACCGTCTACACATACACAATATGCATACATACAGCACATATCAGACACAAACACAGGGACTTCAAAAACAAGGCAACGAAATATCAATCAATCAATGCCCTTATTACCCTTAAGATTCTCCAGAGAGATAGATAAAGGTAAAGAGATAGAACACAGAAAACTACGTGCAGCCGTTGAAGAGTACTACACGTACAACACACACAGAGACCCGGGACTTGGCGGAGAAAGCTACGTGGCTCCAGGCTCGGGTCATCGCCACCCAAGTAGTTCAGGGGATCAAGCTACCCCAGGCCACGGTGCCTGATTTTTATTAAGTTCTTCGAGCGTTCAGAGAGGCCACCCGCGCTCGCTGCCTCTGAGAACCAACTAATCAAAAATCTCGGTTTTACCCCATTAAAACTTCTCCCTTCCTTTTTTAAATTACCCCCTTTTTTGCGTTCTTTCAACTTGAGTAAATAAATTTTGAGTTTTTTGAGTCTGTGTATGTTTGCTATAGCGTGCGCGCGTGCGTACTGATGCTTGAATTTCATTTAATGACTCGTCGAAAAAAACTTTTTTTGTCTTTTAGGAAAGAAGTTATTTCTCTCTGCATCCATATCCTCTATTTAATAAATCTTCTTTTAAAAATACTTTTACCCTTTTGACGTAATAAAGTCTTTACATTTTTACAAGAACCTGATAACGTAAACCTAGTATAAGTACAAAATATCTCTAAATATTAACGACGATTTTTATATATTTTTAGGATATTCGAAGAATTTCATAAAATTGTTTAATTTTCATCCCCAATATATAAAATATAAAACGTGTATCTTGGTAAATTTCAGACATTCTAAAGGCAAAGGAGTGATATATTTTATTTATTATACTTAGTATATTTCTCGAATTTAATAATCTATTCAACATAAATTTATATTTCAAACAAATTGCTATATATAGTTACATATTGAGAAAACTATTAAAGAAATGTATAGATGTTCTATAAATTCAATTCTAACCTTTCAACACTCAGAAATAAGAATCATTCAAATGGATCATAAATCCGATAATTCGTTAGAGCAACCCTGCATCAAGTTCTAATATGGTTTCTATAAGTCCAAATATTAGAGGCCCAAGCATCATCTACGGGACTCTCTAAGTCTTAATGAGTGCCCCAAGTATCATCTACGGGACTTTGTAAGCCAAAATGAGTCCCTAGCGAATATATAGCGTACAATATGAAGGCTGTAAACGTATCTACGGAACTTGGTAAGTCCAAATATGAAGACTCCAAGCCCACTGTCTATAGTCGAGCTACAAGTATCGGCAGGTAATCTACTCAAGCGATTGAGTTGGCAGAAAAGGAAGGGCGGGAAGGTGTTTGTTCAAGGATGATTGGCTTCTGGAGAGGCTTAGGTTCAGCAAACAGCTCCTACAAGATCCTGGTAGGTCGGCCACGTGGCGGCATCGTCTGCCTTCAAATTTGAGCGATTGGCTCCTCCTGCTTCCACACGTTTTATAAATTCGGATTTTATTTATTAATATCTCTCTCTCTCTCTCTTTCTTCTTATTTTTAAATGCTAAATATTGTCACTGTGTCTTTCTAATGATGTCACAAATTGGAGTTATTTGTAGAAAAGTGTTTTGTTGTTGTGATTATTTTTAAAAGTTAATAATATAGATAGAAATATATATTTAGAATAAATATATAAGATTTGTTAATTTTTCTAAATTCCTCTCGCTAATATATCGAGAATTCAAAATTCCCTCTAAATAATTGCGTTATAAAATAACCGGATAGTTGACGTACTATGCTCCAAGAACCTTTCGCGAATTCATAAAAGATAAGATAGAGAGTCCTGTGGATAGCTGCAGGAAACCCTTATAGATCCCGAAAAGCCATATAGGTGCAGGGAAGCCTTGTAGATCCTGAAAATCCTTATAGATCCCCAGGGAAATCTTGTAGATTAAGAGAAGCCTCATAGATACGGGAAACTTATATATCCTGAAAAGCCATATAGGTGCCCTTGTAGATCCTGAAAATCCTTATAGATTCGGGGATTTTTTTTAGATTCAGTGAATTCCTATAGACCTAGAGAAGCCTTACGAATCTAGAGGGACCTGATAGAATTGGACGAGCAGGATCTAAGCGAGAGTCCAGAAACTCGATCCTTCAGGGTCCGAGGGTTAATGAGCTATTCTTAGCCGCGATAGCAACGTAATCTGCCCGGGCTCGCGTCCTTGCTGTTGATTTTATTTACCATCGACGGTGGTCTCTGGTGATCCTTCTGTAGTGGACAGTGCTCCCTGGTGATCATTCTGTAGAGGACAGTGCTCCCTGGTGATCCTTCTGTAGAGGAAAGTAATCTCTGTGACCATTCTATAGGAGACAGATATTTCTATCTGATTATGGCCATTCTGTAGTGGACAGTGCTCCCTGATGATAATTATGTAGTGGCCAGTGATCTCAGATGACTATTCTTTAGGGCACTGAGATTTATGATGGTCAATTATATAGTGACCAGTGATCTTTGTGACCATTCTATAGGGGAGAGAGAAATTTCTGATTGTTAATTCTGCAGTGGATAGTGATCTCTGATGACTATTCTATAGGGAACAGAGATTTATGATGGCCAATTCTATAATGCACAGTGATCTCTGGTGGTCACTCTGTCGTAAACACTGGTGGCCATTCTGTAGTGAGCGATGATGGCCATTCTATAGTAGACAGTAATCTTGACGGTCATTCTGCAGTGAACCGAGGCTTTTGATCACTCTTCTTGTAGTCGACGGTTCAAAATAAACACAAATAACATATATAACAGTTTTAAAATGAATGTATAGAATTCAATGGAGCTATTTCAAAATGTTAGTGTGCAAACTTTCCAGGATTTGTTAGCCTTGAACGTGCCAGGGTTGCATTCGTCTATCTTAAATTGTGATGACCTAATCTTCACGGTGTACAGTTTCTCTCTTTTATTTTCTTTCTCTTTTAGCATTCTTGTATATCGCAATTTGGATGTATATACCTCAATGACTTGTTTGCTTGTCATAATAAAATATGAATATTTTTTAAAATCCTAAAATATATGTTTACCGAAGTATATTTTTCTGCCGTTGGCTTTCAGAGAGCCACAATCTTTTGGTTTTTTTTTTAATAGAAAACACATACTATTTTATACGCTATATAGCTTATTCCTATGGTTTGTCCGTTGCTTGTTTTTATATTATGAATTATAGAAGAAAAAAACTTTGAAATTCCTCAAATTTATTAGCTAAGATTTTTTTTTTTTTTTTTGCAAGCATGGTACAAGTTAGAACTAAAAGAGATTTTGCATCATAATTTAGAAATTTGCTATTTGAAATATATTTATAACATTTTTGAAATAATATGTACATATAGATGGATAAAAGTTTAATAAAGAATTTAGTTTCTGTTTTATTTTGTCAAATGACGATATAAAATATATTATAAGTTTAAATAAATAAATAAATGTTCTTTATCGTTTTCTATATGATGAAATATTACGATATCATTTTTTTATATCATAATCAAAAGATTTTTGGAATATCATACAAAAATATCATAAGGATTTCTCGTATGCTTGGCTAAAGGCCATAGTAATTACAAAAGAGCTATGCAACATGTTTGCAGAATGACGTCGGCCATCTTGGTTTATCATCCAAGCTAAGTGCCATCCCATTTCAGCAGACGATTTATCTTCCTCGTTATGCAAATCTTACGTTCCTTTTCTGACCAGACGAATCTCTGACGAGAAAGCTTTGAGTATTTGCATTTTACCTCATTTCGAAGTAATGTCCCAAAACACAAAAGCCTCTTATTTGCAACTTAAATATATTTTTCTTGTTCACTTTTTGTATTGTGAAGTATATTTTTAGAAATAAAATATAGTCTGCTAAAATATTCAAGTTACCTATATTGCTTCTAATCCTTCTATTCTAAAATAACTTTATGAGGTACCGCTCAAAAAGAACAACCTATCTTATGTTATTTACAATGAAAAATATGAACAGGTTCTTCACAGAAAAAAAAGTGTACAATACAGGATTCGATCCCGGTTCATAGCTGTCGTATTGCTTCTAATGTAAAAATATTATTTTAAAATTGGATTACTGACCATATCTCTCGTTAATATAAAATATATTTTAAAAGACATACGAAAATATGATTCTAAAAAATTTCAGTGATTTATATATATTTTTAAAATACGTATTTACATATATGTCGATAACTATGGCTATGTAACTATTTAATCAAAAAAGGCATATCCGACCACGTTCACATGAACTTTTTAGATGGCAGAGCGCCATTTAAATATGTATTTATATAAGTTTTGATGGATAGGAATAAACATTTGTAACTAACAAAATTTCGTTAATAAAAGCAAACATTTTTTTTTTTTAATCCAAAAGATACTAAATGCATTTTTTTTTTTTTTTTCAGAGAAGAGGATTATGTGGGAGGGGGATATTTATGGATGCGATATACATCGTCTGACTGATAATAATTCAGCGACAGACACTGTTGCCGAATATTTTAAATTTAATTCACTGAACCCCTATATATACGTTATCATCATTATTATTTCTTATCAACCCTTAAAAATGTAATTTAATTTTAGAATTTCACGTATATATATTGAAATTATAAAACGTATTTTATATAGTTCTCATTTACCGATTTATTTTTTTCCAAAAATGAAAATGTTTAGGTTATTTATAACATATGTCAGTTATTACCCACGACCTTTTTTATATCCTGATATTTTTTATTATATTTTCAAGGTGTCATAAAATTTCTTGATATTTTTTGTGAGCCTGATATTTTTTCAGGATTTATTTTTGTAAGAAAGGTCAATGACCTGTCTTTATTCTAGTTTATTGTAAGAGAGAGACGTAGGTGTTCATTGGAGGTTGAGTTAACAAGTGATTATATACAAAGTGGTCGCTCAAAGAGGTGGTCGCTCATGAGAAATTTTACAATACTTTGTGAATTTCGTCACTTTTTTTTTTTAGTTTTATGGATATGTTTTTAAGTATAGAAACTTTCCAGAGAATATTCTAAGAGAGAGAGAAATTACCGAGGTTCCATAATATAATTTGCATAGTAGTAGAAGAATATGTTAATTGAAGTACAGGAAAGTATAAAAATCAGAAATGTTTCTGTCCTCAAGGTCTCTTGAACCGGTTCATTTATGTAAGTACGGATAGTAGAAAAACCAACTAAACCTCCTGAAGCAAAACTTCATTTACTAAATCACTCGATAGCAAGCAATTTTTTTCACCATTTCTTTTTTCGGTTCGTAGTTTTTTTCCACATTTCTTTCAAAATAGAAAAAGATCCCGAGATATTTTACTACAAGGTAATTTGTAAAAGTACCTTCTTCATTATTTTTGTGTAGTTTTAAATAGATCGAAAAATAGAAGTATATGAAAGATATTTAAAGAGCATTAGATATTATTTTGAAATTACAAACTCACCCACTCGGAAAAAAAATCAAAAAGTTATTTTAATAAGATATTTTTTTCTTATTTTTAAAACACGTTTTAATAAGAATGGGAAAATAAGAGCTACACGATTGTAATATTCACGGCATAGAAAACGAACTGTCCCACTGTCCCCTGATTTAATAACAAATCCAACCCAACCAATAAATGCATATAACAAAGAATACCTCGAGTTTCTTATATGTACAAAAATCGAACTAATTAACAGGAACACATTTCAATGATCTGAATTTAGATGCAATTTGTTCAGCGAAAAAAAAAGTAGCAGCTATTGTTTCATCCATTTATCAGGAAAGGTGTTAATTTGCTTATGTTTATATGTAAATAAGATGTGCATGTCATAGTTATGTAAATGATGTTCCCGCCATGATGGGGTCAGATGCAGTATACAAGATGGAGATGGAACGGTAGCTCCATTATGCAACACACTATATATAAAAAAGCCCCTATTTAAAAGAGCTCTTCAGTTGAATTTCAGGGGACGTAATTGGTTTTTTGGTCCATCTCTTCACGCTTCTCTTCACTTACAATGTAAATACAGTAGATAGACAACCCTACCTGCCATTACATATACCTACCATATCAGAAAGATTAGAATCCCTCCTACAAGAACAGAATCAATAGGAGATTCGAAATGCTAGGATATTGCTATCATCTTGTACAACAAACCAAAAACACAATAGATAGATCCCTTTCTCTCATATTTTTACTTTTCGTTCAATCTTTTGACCGTTGAGAAGCGAGAGCTTGAGATTATAGACTTAATAAACTTCGGAAAAGTAAAAACCTCAGCAATATATAGAATAATAAATAAAATGGCTTCTACGAGAATGATTTTCTTGCCTTATTATATATTTTATTTTGAAGTTTTACAAACTCTTCTACATATGCTCCTGTAGAAAAATGTTTGTAAACCAGAAAGCTTTTTTTTTTTTTTGAAAAGAAAATATTTAATAAAATAAGAAAATCATCCTCGATATTCATTTTATTTATTATTTAATAAATAAACTTACTGAAAAAAAGGTTTTTTATCATTTATAAATATTTTTTATATAGAATAGTAGGGCTCCCCTCTCATGAGAGACCGTCCAATGTATATGGATTCTCCTGGAAGTGGTGATCATTCTCACTCAAGATTGGTTTAGATCAATTCAGTTATGATTTTATAAAAGTGGTCGCTCAGGGAGGTGGTTGTTCACTCACTATATGGGCCGCTTATGGGAATTTTTACTGTATAATATTCAACAAAATTAGCCCGTCACACAAGAAATGTTAAAATATATTAAAAATCGAGTTATCTATTCAACTTTTAAATTAAAAGTAAATTAAAGGCACGAGATAACTGAAGTATAAACTGGAAAACAAAGAGTGGAAACTCTTAAAAAAACGACAAAACCCTAAGCAATTATCCATTTAAAACTTAGTGTATAACATTCATTAGTTTTTACAAACATCCATTATAATTTATAATAATTTGTCTTTTTCAACTTCGCTAAATTTGTTATGGTGTTTATATATATTTTGAAAGTTTTCTCGTGTTTGTGGGGATCTTGGTAAACTTTTTAAAGAGTTATTTCTCAAACTTTATGACGGTAGATTTTTTCTCTCTCTCCTAATTATAAATTAATAATTAATTAATTGAGGTGTTAAATTAGATCATGAGATATTTTTATGTTTTGTTTATTGCTATTTCTAACTTAGGCAGGCGCCAGACATTCGTTAATTACGTTTAATGTGTTCGTCTGCAAGGGAAAATGTGTGGACAATGTTGCCAGGCAATCTCATAGATAAAATGATTATATAAAAAAAAATTAAAATTACAAAAATTCTAACTATAAATATAACTTTTCATGAAAGACCATCTAAAAATATTGATAATTCTGTTCTTCCATGGATGTAGTCTCTTATTGAAGGTTGGTTTAGGTATATTCACGTCATTTTTAATTTTCTCATCAGACGAATTTTTAGCTTTTCACAGTTTCATACAAAGTACACGTAGTTCTTATTAAGTCCTATAGTCTTATATCCATGAATTCACCTCGAGGTTTGCAGAGAAAAAAGAAAAAAAGAAAAATATATTTGCAATAATAATAATAATACAGATGATATATGCACCTAGAGGCTAATTTAAAAAAGTCTAATACATGAATTTTAATGATAAGTCCAAAGAAAACCAAAAGATATAAATAAAACTGAATAAAAAGAAGAAAAACATACAAATATATACCCATCATATATGCATATAAAGCCTTTATTAAAACTTTTGCCTTTTACTAGAGTCTTCACGAAATTTACAATAAAATATATTAATTAATATTCAATATATTTACATATATATAATATATCATACAATAAATAAAAGTAAAAAATTTAAAATATATATTAAATATAAAAAGTACAATACATTATATATTTTATCATTAAATATTTTTTGAGATTGACTGAAGAAAAAAAAAAATTCTAATCAATGGGATTTTTTTTTGGAGAATATTTACCCATTAAGGAGTTGATGGTCTCAAATTGTACCGTAGGTGTGTGTAGCTTGAAGGTATTGGAATAAAAAACATCAATGGAGAGAAGCGAACCAGTCTTGTTTCCTAAAAACTGGTTTAATTTAAAGCACATTTTTAAATGAGATTTTCGTCAACATTCAATCTTTTCACATGTGTATATTTTACACGAATTGTTTAAACATATAAAATTTTTATTTCTAAATGTTCTTATTTTCTATTCTCTAGTTGTAATATTAAAAATATATATATTATTAAGAAAAAATTATAAGAAATATAAACTCTTTTTGACCTTTTGATGTTGAGAATATATTAAAAAAATAATATATATAATATAGGTAAAATATATTTCATTCATTCAAAAATACTTGATACAGGAGTACTTTCATTTCAAAATTTAAGATATATGAGTCAATGGTCTAAATTAAAAAAGAATATATTTTATAGAATTCAAATAAATTTTATAGTGTATATTTCATGTTCCTATTTTAAATCTTTAGAATAATTATGCATTTTTAGAATTTTATTTATTTTTACTATATATTATTTTCATTTTATAGATTTATAGAATCGAATTTTATTTATTTCGGTTTAAAAAAAAAAGAGAAATTCATTGGAAATAACAATTTCAAGGACATGTTTATAGCGACTATCCCAAAGCAGACGACCCCGTGATTAGCCTGATTGATTTGTCCCCTCCTTGTTTACTTCTCTGGCTGACATTCCAGACGATTCCTCTCCCCTCTGATGGATCTTCTGCCAGAAAATTACCTAGATGTTTATCTGATGCTCCGATATTCAAACTTCCAAGAACTTCTTTGAATTTTAGTTCTTTCGGTTCATTTTTTTTTTTTTTTTTTGCAACGAAAATTTTTTTTTTCTTTTAGCCTCTTTTGAAAATATCGACCTAAATATTTTAATAAAATTTTATATTATTAATTTCTGCGCACGAAAGCACAGTCCAAAAGAATGGATATTATATGCAATGTAATAATTTTAAATAGACCTCAAATATATATACATATTTTCTCTCTATACTCCTGTGTTTTAAGATCAATTTATATTATTTGAAATTTAATTGAACAATATTTCATGCGACTTTATTTTATTATAAAAGTTTAAATTGGCTTAAAATCAGTATATGCAAAGTAGAATTCTAATATTTTCGAGATTTAAATGTAAAATTAAAATACATTTTTTTTAATTACTTAAAATATAAGAATAAATTATCTTCCTGACAGAGAAGCACCCATTTATTATCATACATTAAAGGGTTATTGAAAAAGATCGTTAAATATATCGTATCTAGTCTTTGGTTCTTTCTGTCCTGCTTATGCAAATTGAACCAAAAACTCTTAATCTCTGGGTGCGTTGTTTGCTCGAGGGAGTTCTTGTAGGTCAATCTTCTCTTCTTTGGATCTTCTCGAATGGTACTTGGGTTCATCCTTCTAATTTAGGTAGCAACGCCTTCGGTAATCTGATTCCTTGAGTCATTATCCTGTCCTGGCTACTCCCTATGTGACGTTGGTATAGACCTTCGATTATTTCATAATTATCATTTATCATCTCTAAAACATGTAAAAAAAATACAAGGATCTCACGAGAATCTATATATATATATTTTTTTTTTAAAAGAGCAGAAGATTACCTATAACCTAAAAATATATAACTCTATATTTACATATTTCCCCCAAAAAAAAAAAACTTCTTGTATATTCTAAATTCTTTTTTCCCCATTCGTTTGCTGTATCTCTCAGGGAATCTGTATATCTGGTCTTATATACACTAACTATTTAAGATTATCACACTTAAATCTTAGATATTTTATTTATCTGTTGCAAAATTTCTTCTGTTTGTGCTTTCTGTGCTTAGATAAGGTTCTCTTCCATACGAGGGATATGTAAAAAAGGTCTTTACCGACTTGAATATGCAAATAGAAGTTTGATAACGATGGAATTCGAAGAATTTTCCCGAAGGACTGTCAAGGATTAGGGGGGGGACTTCAAACCCAGAGTGTCAACAACTTAAGCACCTCCTTCCCGACGTCGCCAAGTCACAGATCTTTTGGTCAAATAATCAGGTAACTTTAGAACATTTTGATGGCTGTAGAAATATTTTTTAAAATAATAATCATATTTATTTCACAGCGCACGCAAGTATAAAGGCTACAAGAAATCAGTGTTACAATAGACAATTAAAATAATTTTAGTGACATCTTGTCAATACATGCAAAATGCACAGTATTTAGAGATGCTAATGCTACTGATAGAGGGATGCTATGTGTACAGCCAATGAAATCTTTGAGATATTTCTCACAATATTTACATACTCAGCTTGGTTCAAGTTCATGGAGAGAAAGAATATGGTTTTACGAGGGCTAACCAAAGTGTATAAGTTCATTGTACAGTAAAGCGACCCTATCGAAATTATTTCTTATATATATATTTTTTTAAGGCGTTCAAAGTGTGTTTTTAACAATAGAGGGAGCTAAGACGTTGATAGCTTAAGGTTATCGTAAAGATCGTCGAAACGTCGAGATAATAAAAATATTTACTGACCGAAGTATCTTTAATTTAAAGAAGCTTAAGGTTAGTTGAAGACAAATGTTTGTTTTTGATGGACATCAATAATTTACAGGTTCAGAACGAATCGTAGCTTTTACATTCCCTATCATCCACAGAGCTGTAAACAATCAAACTGATCGTTTCAGTACTTTTCTAAGTGAAACTTATCGTACTTCCAATGCATTCAGAGAGAGTCAACTTTCAAGCCATTGTAATTGTCAGGCATCGGTACTATGGTTACTTCGTCAACACAGGCCACAAACGGATTTCTGATCAATATTGTGCATTTATAAGTCGAAAAATCAAATTTATGATTTCATACATTATCATTGTACTTCTTTCGACCAACGAAATCAATGTAAGAGTCGTGAATTAATTAGTTTAAAGAATATTTTAACTATTCGAGGGAACATGTTCTCACACGGCCATGTTGACTCTGTCATTCCACCCCTAATCCTCTTTGACGAACCGAGCTTTAAAAAAATTCTTCTGTTATCTCAGTTTGCCAAACAATCTTCTGATCTTCTGACGGCATTCAGGAATCGTGAGATCTCTTTTGAATTTCTGCTACCATATCGATTTTCTGTTTAGTATAATTACAACGGTATATAAGCACATGCGCTCTTTTATCTTGATACTGAAGCTTATAGAATAAAATAGAACGGCAGCTGCTATATATAAGGGAAACCTACTTGCTACGAATAACAGGGTAACATTCTTTTTATTAGGGTAAAAATTGTATTCGACGATCTATGCAAATTATGGATTACTCATTATTTACTGTTGTTGCATAGCTTGTAGGTGAATGCATAAAGAGTAAAAAAGTATCAAATAATGGCATTATCCATCACACAGATGGTAGTCTGTTGACAAAAGTTTGACGAGTAAAAATTTTACGGGTTAAAACACAAAGTACAATTTACTAGGGCCTAAAGTAAGAGTAACTTAACACACAGAAAAGCGTACACTCAAGAGAACTACAACAACAACAACAAATTATGTTTGTCAATATAATTTGAAACTATTTCCAAAAAAAAATTAATGTTGGATATCTTCGTAAGTAGAAACGACCAAGAGCTATGCAAATCCCCTACTGCCCCCTGCACCGCGGACCTTGCCGTAGGGGGCCTACGCAATGCAGTTATCTTGTCCGGCGTAACGTTGTGACGCAACCGCTCGCGAGTCAAGGTAATGCAGTCATGGCCACGGGCCCGCGTCCCCCTTTCTGAACGTACGTCCCTTCTGGGTCAAGTCCGCGGGACATTTCCATTGCCTTCCAGGCAGGGGCCCTTCTACGCCTCCCCTTAATACAAATAGATGGATATCCTGTTCTGTTTAGGCATCTGTTTATTGACCTTGTTCTTTGCATCTAGTTATTTGATTATCTATTTCGACAGTATCTTCAACATCTGTTTTTGTCTTTTGATATTTTAGTCAATATCTTGGTATAAAATAAATTATATAGAAGCATAATAGCCGATATTGTACATATGCAAATGTAGATATATATATTATTTTGCTTAGACCTCTATTGACCTTGTTCTTTAATCCTTGCATCTAGTTATTTGATCATCTATTTCGACAGCATCTTTAACATCTGTCTTTTGAAATTTTAGTCAATATCGCGGTATAACATAAATAATATAGAAGTATAATAGCTGATATTGTACATATGCAAATATAGATAAATGTATATTATTTTGCTTAGACCTCTATTGACCTTCTTTAATCCTTTCATCTAGTTATTTGATTATCTATTTTGATAACTTCTAAACATGTCACATTTTAAAAATAATTTTTTTTTCGATATATTTTTTAATCTCACGATTCCTAATAAGTTATATAGAAGCATTACATCCTTTACATACGCAAATTTTTAATCTGGATTACAACGAGTTGCAAAGAGTTTATTTTTAGTTGCAAAATCATGGCCTGGGGTGAAAGGTTAATGCTTGAAAGTTTGTCGTTTTAGAAACCCATTGCAAAACGGTCTAATGGAATCAGCTCAAATCAGTTTCTTCTTTCCAATCTCAATGACTGAAAAACAGACATCTCCATGAATTATTTGGGTGATGATGTGTCTATTACTATGTATGTTGACATGGTTGGTATAAACAACCAGTTTTATCTATGCCAATGCTGTGAAGAATATTAAAGCTAATTTCTTACGGCATTTGGTGGACAAGGGGAATTTTTTTTTCATTGAATGTAATGTCAAATCTTCTTTTGATTTTTACGGATCTCTCTCTCTCTCTGTTGTAACAACTCATCGATGATTCATTCATGGCAGTTTTTACTGAAGCTGATTTCTTACGGCATTTGTTGAACAAGAAGAAGCATTTTTCATTGAATGTAATGTCAAATCTTCTTTAGATTTTTACGAATCTCTATGGTAACACATCGATGAATCATTCATGGCAGTTTTTACCGAAACTGATTTCTTATGGCATTTGGTGAACAAGAATTTTGTTCATTGAATGTAATGTCAAATCTTTTTTCGATTTTAACGAAGCTGTGGTAACTCATCAATATATCATTTATGATATTTTTTTTACCGAATTTAGTTGAAACAGAAAAAAAAAGAGCATTTTCATTTAGCGCAAACAAGCGAGAGAAATGTCATGAAAACATTCCAGGGGCCGGTTGACACTATCTCAGAGAAAGGTATTGTTCAAACTGGTTCTTGAGGGGAGGGGGAGGAGAAACAGAGGGGTGGGGGATTCCCAGTACCTGTTCCCCTAGCCTGCATAGCACGTCACCATGTCGCTGATTAAGCAAGAAATTGACGAAGATCAACCTGAAAATCTGAAAGTCTCACCTTTAACCTACATCTCTAAATTGAGGTAAGTCTTCAAATACAACATTTCTAGGAATTCGTTAACCGATGCAGAAATTAGAACAATACAGAGAATATAATCAATGCCTTTACTCTTTACACTTCATTGAAAGATTGATTTAATTTGCCATTCTTTCGGCAATACCGATATTCTTAAAATTATTGTAAGCTAAAATATCGTTTGCAACACCCATAGAGCCTATCTTTATACAGACGCACAAAGAATACTTCAAACTTCTCTAGAGAATACACAATCAAAAGTTTCAAGGTCGTTCTTGATGTAGTTCCTACGTCAAGAATTTCGAGATAAGAATAAAACAAAGATATCATTTCAATAAAATATACCAATTTTCTTTTGTAGGATTCACCAAATTATCCTGATTATATTTTCTAGGATAGCGTTACAACTTTTTCCTTTTTACAGTTTTTTTTTTTTTAATATCTTTACATATACTTTATATATATATATAGTATAAAATTTCATAAACTTATTGCGAAATATTCAAATATGTATCTCGCAAGTTATAATGTTGATAACCATAAATACATAATTCATATGCAAATATATTTTAAGGCTAAAATAACTATTTGAATGTTGGAATATAGAAATATTTTTATATATAACTCCGTATCCTTTCTTATATCCTTTTGTCCATAAGTATACAGATAACGGTTATTGATTCGGCTGTATTCTATAAGAATCACTCAGAAATTTCTCTCTAGCTCTCGTTATAGACAGCTTCAAAACATGAATACTACCGGTCTCTCATTGGAGGTTATATCAGAGAAAGAGACAGTTATCCTTTACTTTACAAAGATGATCTCTCATGAGAGGATGGGATTCTCATGGAAGATCCTACTGGGAGTTCTTACTCGATGTTGAGTAACACATAAAACCTATACTGTCAAATGAAGAAAAATGGAGGTGAAAAAAACCTATCCTTTCCCAACCGTTCACAATCTCCAAACATATGCTTATCTTCTTAAATAAGATAACTGGATAAGAAAGTAGTTTCTTAGAATGTTGCAAAGTTGTTTAAACTATAGTAATGTTTCAATTGCCATCCATCGATAAAATTTGTAACAATTAAATTTACTGGGATTGTTTCTTTTCAACAATAACATCAACTATTATATCTACAGACCTTAATGCAATGATATTTGATGCCATTGTTGAACACATTGCCAGTAAATTTAATTGTTACAATTTTTATAGTAATGTTGCATTCTGAATTATCTTTGGTATACATTTAAAGAATTGAACAATAACGATTGTAAGAATCTTAATAAAATATGGGCAGACATCCTTTTCCAGATTCCAAGCTGGTAAACAGGATCTCTTGGAACAATCTAGAAAGAATTGTTCTGAGATCTCAGAATGATATTGTCGGAATAAGAACTGTAAAAAAATTCGGGAGAATTCTAAGGCTATGTATAGATACTAAAGTATTTCAATACGCTAGGTTAGTTTAGGTTAAGTTGTTTTATAAATGGAACTATTTTCGCCGTCAGGCCCTCAGTTTCGTATCAGAGCACTACTGTAACTTTAGAAAAAATCTGCTACACTATGCGGTTAAAGCCACGTGGTTTTCATAGTTACTGACAATCAATGTCAGCATATACATTCATGAACAAAACTTAAGGATGTTGAAAATCTTTGATATCGCCTGTCATCATTTTTTTTTTTTGGGAGACAGGCAATTTTGTCCATACTTGGTTATCTCGTGTCTTCAATAAAGGTTACTGTATCAAATACTTTTCAGAGTTAGTGTAAGAATCCTAATATAATGCTAAAAGGTGCAACTCCCTTTTGTCCATGAGTATAGTATGAATCAACTGGTGCTATATAGCAATTTTTATCTCTGTTTGCTTAAACAGAAATTTCTATATTAACCTGTTCAATTGGTGGTATCGCTTAAGAATATACAATAATTACAGCATTTATCTCTAACTTCTATATATAGGAGGAAATATATCCTTAAATTATATTTTATTCAAAGTTTCCATACATGAACCAACTTTGGTATTTAACGAAAAGAGAGTGTAGGATTCGAGTATAATAAAAATATCATAAGAAACCAGTTTTGACTCGTCGAAGATATTGCAATTGAAAATTTGCCAGTATGCAAGAAGCTCACCACAATCTTTCGTTTGAAATCTGGCGATTCGTGTTTAGACAATAATTCTAGTTGTTTCTGGAAGTAGGTAGGGTAGCTTATAATACGTTTGAGTTATTTTTATCAAAGTGGTCGCTTAGGGAGGTATGGTTGCTTATTAGATTAGTCGCTCATGGGAGGTATTCACAAAGAAAACCTTCCAGATGGCTACATTTATATAAGTAGTCACGGTGCCCAAGGCATCTAAGGGCCCCAGGCGTACATTAAGTTTTTACTACCCGTGTCCCCAATTTTCTGGCCTGGTTCGAAGAAAACCTTATGGCCAATGCCCCTGAACTCAAAAAACACTCCGCTCTGGGCCAAATACTTCCAATACTGTACAAGTTTCGTACTTTTTATTTAGATGATTGTTTAGGTATGAGTACCCTTATTTCCCCCCCCCCCCCCCTTTTTTTTGCTCAATAGTGTTCATTTGTATTTGGATTTTCATTTCAAAGAGTTTGTTGAGAATGCTGAGTTTGGTTGGCTATACTTTTGGTATTAATGTAATTAAACTAAAATATAAATAGATAAATTAATATCGTTTATCTTTTTGTTTTTACTCTTTTTCTTTTACAATTCGATGAGGCGAATCTCTAGGTATAAGACGCATGCCTTTACAACGGCCTTTGTGTATTTGAAAAATAGATAACCAGAAATTTGTTTCATTCCAAAAAGAATATCCTACGCGTCAAAAAAGAGATATTATAGATATTATAACAGATGGTGCGCTAATGCATCATATATAAATAGAATATTGTTATATATTACATGGTAGATGTAACACCTGAAATAAATGAGTAAAAATTACATGGCAGAAAGACAGAGGCTTGTGATATTGTTTTCATTCTTAGCGTTTTCCTTCTTTTTATTTTTCGTACTTTCTCTTTTTTTGATGTTCACGAAAAAAGCATAGAATGTTTTTTAGACGATTAAACCCACAGATTTGAGGAATGCTTAAACTAAATGAACGAATCAATTAAAACATAGTTCTATTTGTTTGAACTTTGAAATAACTGTTGTATTTATTGGTTACAACGCTTTCAAAACAATTAAATATCTTTCTTAATGATCCATTGTTTATTTCAACTTGTTTTAAGTTTTTTTTTTTTACGAAGGACATCTTTACTGTGCTTACAAATTGACGCTTGTGTGCAAAATTCGCTATTTACAACTCTTTAAAGAAAGTTTTGTCGTTTAGCTCTTCATTGAAGTTAATTGCTGTATTTTTAAAGTCAAGTACCTTTTAATCATGCAGAGAGTGATTATGTAAAATGAAAGAACTCAGTGGCGTCTTTACGATTTGTTTACGTCTTTGGCGTCAACCTTTGGACTTTGAAATTGTAAATTCAACTGCCATCTATCGGATATTTTTGAAATTAAGAATTAGGAATATGGGTTCCATGTACTGTGGAACCTCCCATGTGAGACCATAGCCTTAAAACATGGATTCACCTTGAGATAGTCGTTCAATGGAGGTAGAATTCGATCAGGATGGGTCGCATATATGTCGCTCAAGTTCATAAAATTGATCTCTCATGAAAGACTGGAAATATTCGTTTTCACAAATTTTCATATATATATGCGCAAAGAAGGATTAACTTTTATGAATTTTATATCATCTGCATTGTATATGCAAATCAATATATGTAAATATATTTTACTTTTCTTTTAGACTCAGTGATAAACGGATGTGATAAAAGGATGTGTCTTAATAAAGGCAAGTGTATGATTGACATTTATGAAATATTTTATTTAAAAATAAATGATTGTGGTATCCCTTTAATTTAAATTGATTACGTAAACTGTATTTCTACCGTCTCTTTAAGCACTGCCTCAAAACATTAATCAAATTGCATATATTCAGATAAACATATTTGCATATCACCAGTCAATCTATAGACAACCATCAACAAAAATAGTAAATTATTCTATTTATGTAAATAAATATAGCAATCGATTTATTTGATTTCTCAAACTTTCTATAGAACCTTCTGAATGTAATTCGAATAATAAACGTATTGTAACCCTTTCATATTTTATTGAAATCGTTTCTATGGGTTAAAAAAACGTGAAAAAAAAAGGACTTAATTATGATAAATATAGCTGCTACCTCTATTTTTGTCAGTGTTCCCATTTCTTCTTCTATACAGACGGCGGGGTTTTTGTAGCAAACGAAGCGTTGTGTGTGTTTCAACGGTTCAGATCCTTGCCACGTGGCAAACGAAAGTAGTCTTCACTTTTGTACATTTTACATACCGGCGTACAGACTTCGGTCTAGGTAGCCCATTATCCAATGGTGTACATTTTACACAAGTGCCCTTGAATCTTGTAAATGTCTAATTCTACCAGTGAGTACAATTAACCAAATGGAACTCTGGCACCTTGTGAGTGTAAAATTCGAACTACATGTGTAGACATGTGATGCACATAGCCTATACCATATAAGGATAATCTTGAGGATAGAGGTTGGCTGGCCGGTATTCATATTTATTTTAAAAAATAGACACTTCGGCCAGTTAGTCTTTTTTTTTTTTATCAACCTTCAACAAAATCTTTTGTCTTTGTCAGGAGAAATACATAAAAATAAACATTTGACAAGGCGTTAAAAATTATTCTCTTAGCGCCTTGCCAAATACTTTATATTTCTCCTGACGAAGACAAAATATTTTTATTGAAACATTGAGAAAATAAAACTTTAACAGGCCCGAAGTGTTTATTTTTTACAGAAATATAAGGATAAGTTTTTATAAATCATGTTAAAACCTACGTGAGAAGGAAAAAAAAAAAAGAGTAAAATTTCATAAACATTTTCATCGATATATAATTGCATTAATGACAAATAATGTTCAGAAATCTTTTTACCATTAGGGATTTGTAAATAAAAAAAATAAGATTTTAATTGAATATAATATATAAAAAAACTTTATAACATGTTCCCCGTCAAGGATACTTATAGGGATTAAAAAAAAGGTTGTTCTTCCTTTATTAACGAAAATAAATAAAAATAATTGTGTGTAAATTGTATAAAAGGAGGCAGGCTTATTGATTGTAATGTTCATCACGGAATTGATAATTATTGATTGAGTCAATTATGAAAAAAGGCATCTCCTGATCGTTGCAACTAAAAGTTGATGTTGGCTTGCGCCATCTGTCGGAATAAATATCAACTAATCGTTGATTTTGGTCAAATTTCTTGATTAATCAAGAAAAGGTAACCACGTATACGTGTCGGGCTGTTTGCCCTCATCAGTGTGGTGCAAACTGTACCTCTGAGTGAATTGTTTTTAAACTATTTTGAACATTTTTACATACAGTTAAACCTGTCTATAGCGCCCCCTCTCTATAGCACCTTATATTGGTGAGTCCCAAGAGGGGGCGCTATAGACAGGTTTAACTGTATTTTCCTTTATTATCTAGAATATCAAGAGGCTCTATTTACCAGTTGATGTCTAGTGATATGCGATTAATGTGATTGTTAAGTTTTATATTTTCAGCTTTTTTTTTTTAATACGTAGCATTTTAAAAAATAATGTTTACATTTACTGGTGGGTTGGTGAACGAGTGTCCATTTTCGACAACCCCGGGATCGAATCCGGGATTGGGTACTTTTATACTGCTGGCTTCCATCCACAACTCCCCGCTATCAGAACAAGCCTTCCTGTCACCATGAAGAGACCTCGCGTGTCGCGACACAAGGACCACAGTGACATCACATAATTACTCCATGTTTATCTTATCGACTCTGACCACTGGTCACTCGACGAAAAACCCGCCGCTCGCCAAGGCCATGTCGAATAATTTGCCGTGAGGACTTCACCTTGGCAACAACCGCTTCCCTCCGGTCTACAAACACACTAGACTAGTGAAAGTGGTGGTAGCTATAAACATTCTCAATTGATAACCCTAAAGAAGACGACCTCTCCATATCTACCTACTGTCTGTCTCGGACCTTGTTCAGTAGAGATACTTTCTCCTTGTATCACTTTCTAGGATTTCAATTATCATCATTCCTCTAAGTACACACGAAACTTGATATGATAATCATGGTGGGTATAGAAGATTACAAATCACTAACTGAAACTACCACACATGTCTACAATTGACTCAAAATTATGATATGATGGTAATATATAGTACCAAAAGATGTACCTCTACCTTTCTAATAATGCATTAAATCAACGAATCACCCCAGTACAGAAGGTACTTATGGTAGGATGGTAATATAGTACCAAAAGATGTACCTCTACCTTTCTAATAATGCATTAAATCAACGAATCACCCCAGTACAGAAGGTACATGTAGAA
Organism: Cordylochernes scorpioides; assembly: GCA_030710605.1. NCBI lineage: Eukaryota > Metazoa > Arthropoda > Arachnida > Pseudoscorpiones > Chernetidae > Cordylochernes > Cordylochernes scorpioides. The sequence goes on from CP092876.1 coordinate 34,211,562, forward strand.
TGTGATACGACACCAACTTTGGAAAATCCAGCATTGAATTTTGTATGAATTTCCAAATGTGATGTTATGGCACGCTCTTTATCCCTATCTTTATACCTTCTATACTGGAGTGATGGACAAAAATGCATTGTTTTAATACAATTTAAAAAAGCAAGAAGTTTTGGTACATGTCTAGACATGACATATACAGGCGGTTGTTTGAACTTTCAATGTTCTACCGTTAGTTAATTTCATTCCCTGATGGAGGTTGAAATTGCACAAGAATCTGAGACAATTGAAACCTTTTCTTAATTCTCGAATCCGATTAAGTAACTGAGTTTTCAACTCTATAAAAGTTTGTTACATGCCACTGAAGAATAGTTCTGAAAGAAAGAATTTCTAACAAACTTATTCTCATATGGATTTTTGCATCAAATTAAATATAAATAACCAAAAGGAATCCTTGACTTGCTGTTATGTGTAAACTGCTTCCATTCGTGTAGAATTAGGACCCTACACTGTAAAAACAGCAACCATGGGAACATGTTTTTTTTTTTTTTGCTTATCCCTAGTACACGTGGTACAGACCATGATAATCATTGTGGGTACAAGTAGGCGACTGCCTTTAGTGTAAATGCACCACATGTCTACACATGGGCTGAAAACCATGCCTGAAATGGCCAATTAGCCCGGAAGGAAACTCAACTCAACATGTCTACACATGTGAAAAGCAGTTCGACTTTGCACTTATAAATGTGCCAGAGCCCCGTTTGGTTACTTGCATTCGCTGGTAGAGTTGAACTTTGGCAAGAATCGGGGGCCATTGAAGCATTTTTTTTTATCAGAAAAAAAGTGCGCAATACGGGAATCGAACCCGGGTCGTAGCGGTCAACGGTTTAGACCATCCTTCTACCGACTCCCATAGGAACATGATTATCATGCCTACCTGTATTTTTTAAGATAAGTAACAAAAAAAGAATAAGTGCAGTGATATATCGTCCCCTATCTAAACAAACTTGATATTCCGGAAAAGTCCTTATCTGATAAGAAGTTGTCTCAGCTGTAGATAAGCAGATTAATGTGATGTTTAGAATATTTTTTAAAAAAATCTGATAATGCAACTGAATCTTGCTGATTGTCTTTCGCCATCTATCGGAATAAATACCAACTATTATTTGAGTTTTTAATTTCAGAATATTGGCTAAATATTATTTCATTGATAAATCCAGAATAACTAACTACATACGTTTCAAGCTGTTGGCCTTCATCGTAGTGAAAACTTTATTTCAACGACCAAAAAAAAAAAACAGATCTTAGAGGCTTCTTGAGAAAGCAAGGAATAGGTATATAAGGTCAAAAGTGCGATAGAATTCAAAGTATCTATGAAAAAAATAGAATAAAATTGAAAATTAACGGGTCATGTGGTAAAGTTAAGAGAAAAAGAGGTATCTTCTTTGTATTGCAAAGTTTCATAAACGATCCCTATGATGAGCGTCCACTTTGGTAAATACAAAAATGAATCAAATAATACAACCGGTTTCTGGAGATGAGTTTCTTTTATTAATACAATCTTAAGCTTTCGGCCATCTCTGCCCTTCTACAGGAGTACATAAAACGAACAGGAGGAGTATCTTACTGCGTTTATTATTATTCGTTTTATATCCTTTCTGCAAAAGGGCAGAAATGCCCGAAATCTTGAGATTGCATTAATAAAAATGAAAAGAAACTCATCTACAGAAACCTGTTGTATTATTTGATTTATTTTTAAATAAAATTGCCAACAACAACAACAAAACCTTTATTAAGACACTATTGTCTTACAAGGGGATATCCCTTAAAGGTTATATATGTACATGAGTGAGAAGGAAAAGCAATTTAGAGGGGAGGGGGAGCAATCAGCCGTTGTCTGTGGAGTTGAGCACTTCTTCCCTCATTTTATCAATCGCCTTGAAAAATTTAAAATATTTATAAACAAATGTTTTATCCGGCAGGAGAGTAGTAGAAATTGTATATACATGTTGTTCATTATAGTGAGTCATTTAAATCAAATTGATATGAAATACAAGAATGACTTGTGTATTCCAACGTTTGGTGTGTTGGCCGCCGAAGGAAGGCCGACCATCAAGAAGATGGCTATCGTTCCTATAAATAATTTAGCGATGGACCCAGTCAGGCCCATTTCCTCGATATTTCCAACCATGCACATCGTTTCCTGCCGACCGTGATGGAGATTCGTGACGGTCTTGTTAATATCTTGGACACTTTGGAGAATCTTCACGAAAAACTTGAAGAAAGGATTGAAATCATCAGCGATGTTGTCGGTGTTTGGATAAAAGAGAATCTTCAGGGGATCCTCGGATAACAAACCCATTTGTTGAATCATAATCAAGAGAAAAATACGAGCGTCACAAAAATCTACGAGATTTTGTTTTTGGGTTTGTGACTTTTGGACAGAAGTTTTTCGAAGGCTAATTCTATCTATCATGATCTAAGTATATAAGCAATAGATCGCTAAAAATCTCCTAAAACGTATAATTTACTTGTAAGCGGTAAAGAGACAGATCCTGAAAAACTTTGGATTCTACGGCGAATAAGTAACAAATCCCTCAAGCTCTAGGTTCTATTTGTAAGTCCTTCAAAAGGGATAAAACATAAGATTCTACGGCGAAGGTAGGAAAGAGATAGAATCCCTAAAAGTTTAGATTTTAAGTGTAGGCGAAGAAGTAAGAAATCCCTAAAGCTATATATTCTGCATGTAGACGATCAAAAAAAAAGGGGGGGATAATCCCTATTTTCTCCTTATAGGCGGGAAAGAGATCGATCCTTATAACCATATTCTACGCCTAGGCGAAGATGAAAGAAATCCCTAAAGCATTATATACTACATGAAGGCGATCAAAAGGGGATAAATCCCTAAAACTTGATTCTACGTGTAGGCGGGAAAGAGATGGACCCTTATAACCATATTCTACGCCTAGGCGAAGATGTAACAAATCCCGAAATCCATAGATTCTACGTGTAGACAGTCAAAATGACAATTTTCCTAAAACTATAGATTCTACGTGTAGGTGGGAAAGAGATGGATCCTTATAACTATATTATACGCCTAGGCGAAGATGTAACAAATCCCGAAATCCATAGATCCTACGTGTAGACAGTCAAAATGACAATTTCCCTAAAACTATAGGTTCTACGTGTAGGCGGGAAAGGGACAAAGCCCCAAGGGCCCAAACGGGGAATCCTTGAAGGCATCCTAATGGCATGCAATTGCCTGTAATATGTGCGCGGTAATTTTGAGTAAGTACCATTTTTATCTTCAGCCTGGACGGAGTCTGCGAGGACACCCAGCGGAATTGTCGCATGTCTTGGACGCTGGCCACGGAACTGATCATTTATTCTAGTTTTTCTCCGAGCAATTAAATCTTGCTGGCTCTTTGTTTGTTCGTCATTCCATTTCTGATTCATCGATTGGGAAAAAAGAATACTTTGACTGATAGTGACGCATCGTAGAATGATAGATTTAAAGCTTTACTGTAGCCATTGCTAGATGAATGGGTTTGAGGAAGATATCCCTGAAGCTTCTTTGTTGACTGTTAAGGACACTTTTGATGATTTGATCTAATTTTCTTTCGCAGCAGTAATGTGAAATATCATGTTAATATGTGTATGTACATGTGTATATAACTTGGACTCCTAAAGTTGATAAAATATTGATTAAAACATCAGTTCTTCCCGAATTCCGAAATAAATCTTGTCAAAGTCTAACACAGTTTTATATAAAATCTCTTTGGAAAAAGAAAATTTGAACCATTGAAAAATTAAGGTTTTATGTGATCAACATAATATTTCGTTTATTATTACTATCTGATAAATATATTTCAATGAATGAATAAAAAAGGTGTATTTAGGAAAATACGCATCCATCAATGAAATCAAATTCGAAATATGCAAATATTAAAGTAATAGGAACCAATGGTGATTATGCGCGATAGTTTGTAGTATTTCTAAGATTGGTTTGATGGCCATGGTGCTATATAAACCTACTTTGGACTTTTGAGACAATCCACCTCGCGGCTGTCAAGAGCTTGTCTGTCTATCCCCAGACGGTCATCAAGAAATTCAGAATTCGGGAGCCCCAGGACTCATCAGCAGTTTCCTTTGTCATCAGAAGGTCCTATTGTCTTCTTTGCCATTGTGTTCTTCCCTTCAGAATCACTGAACCTGAGACTGACGGATCTCTCATCAACACTTTTATTTATTTATTGATGAAGGTAACCCGAACTTATATATATTTTCTGAATCGTTCTAACGGCGTTTCTACATTCGCGGTCTTCAGGAGCAATGTCCGCTCCGACATCTATGGACTTTTGGAATCCTCAAATGTTTTCTATAACATCTACGGACTTTTGGAGTATTCTCTTTGGCCGTTGTAACATCTATGGACTTCAGAAGCAATGTCCGCTCCGAAATCTATGGACTTTTGGAGTATCCAAAAGTATTGACATCTTGTCAAGTTCCTTCATATAGAAAACAAAAAAGCAAACACACACTCACACTATAAATATATCTATAAAATGAATATTAAATATTTCTCGCAGTATTCCCCAAAATATCTCACTTTTCAAATTTATTTCTTAAAAAAAAAAATCAGATAGCCAAATATCTTCTTAACACATATCTATTACGCTGAAATTGATGCTCAAATGAAATATGGAAGTTTAGAAAAATCAGTGAATACAGCGTTGCCAAACATCGCTAAATGTGGAAATATTTCGACACGATGACGTCAAAATGTAAATAATATAGGCTAGAGCACTACACGAGGTGGCAACCCTGGAAACTGCTCGGTCACACAAGACAAGTTCCAAAGATATCAAACGATAAAAAATACTTTTATAATTGGAGGCTATTTTATCATTACTATCTTGCTTACTGCTTCTTCTTTTTTCATGTAATATTAAAAGAAACTCATTCCTGAATGACTTATACATTAAACTTTAAAATATCGGCTTCTTTTTCAATTTAAACGAAATATTTTAAAAGAAAATTATATTTATAATACGATTTCTAAAGTTTGCATAGAGAAATATCGAATATATTCAATAGATAAATTCGTTGTGAAATATTAAAATTGAATTGCATTCTTTTTTTTTTTCTTTGGAAAATAAAAATACATTTAAAGATTAAAAATATAGTTTTCTTTAATCACACAAACGATTTTTAAAAATAAAGCTCAATCAACGAGTATGATGAAAATAAAACAACTTGGCAACCTTGGTAGAAGTGACCACGTGTCAGTAGCATGAGGGACCTCAACGACACTGTCCCCATTCTGCCCTATCTTCTGCCATCTCGGACGCTACAAAAAAACCTTAGGATTTACTGCTGTCCGGGAGCCGCCATCTTGGATGGTCGTCGTCTGCCCAGAGAAATACATGTTCGTCTGCTCAGAAATAAATTTTCGTCTTTTTTTACAAAATTCCATTGTATATTTTAATTTTAACAGTATATGAGAGATAAAACGTTAAAATATAAAATTTATCTAAATTTAAAACATTATATTGTAATATATATAGAATATTTAACGATGTTAAAAAGGATACCGAGCATTTATAATGATTGAAATATCTTACTCCAACGAGCCAAGCCTTCAATATATATTCTCTTATCTTTTACATTGGGAGAGTAGAAAAAAATGGGTCTAAAAATAGCGCAGATTCATTGAATTGAGGCAATACCATTATGTAAATATACGATATCCTACAGGAAGAGAAATTGTAATTCCACCTGTCACACTTGTCTCCACAAGTTTTGCCACTCGTACCATCTGTCAACGTTTTTTCTAGATGGCGGAAGCCGAGGAAAAACCTATATTTTGGGCATTTGCTCGCACCTGCATAATTGCAATTTTCGGCAAGAAAAATAGTTATGGGAGTAGGGTGAAAAAAAAAAAAAGCAAACGTCTCGAGGCAATAATGGATCCTTCACGATTTTTCCGGGGAGAGGGGACGTTCAAATTGTCCAGCTGCTGTCTTTTTTGTCGCGTTTCCGCCTTGGAGGTGTTGATGGCTCTACCGCTCCAGATGTCCATGGAATTTGCATAATTTGGACGGTTTTTTTCTACAGGTTGATAGTTGGTGTAATGCTCTTGGAAGACATGCACTTGGCGAATTGTTTTGAAGACTTTCTATTGTTTCCGAAGACAAGAATATTTGATCACTTGTTCTTGATTATATATTCTTTAAGTTATAGAAATCTCTCTCTCATTCCTGTGTGAAAAAGATAGATATATGTAAATTATGCATACTGTTTTAAATCTGCTTATGAGAGAGATAAGCTTTTCACATTCTTCGATTAAATCTTCCATTCAGGTGATTAGACTTCAGCTTGTGCAGACACTATATTCTTGATCGTACCAACATGCGCTTATGGTTAATGTGTGAAAATACCATGTTCTGTCAAATACCATGTTTTGTCAAATATCCATAGTTATATGTTCTTGTGCCTGAGCGATTCTCCAAAATTTTCCTCGGTGCCTTTATAATTACCTTTTGATTCGCATATAATTTTAGCCTTTAAATGTGCAATATCTACCAAAAATATTTTTCAAAATATATTTGAATATTTTCAAAGGTAATATAAGATTATATCAGTATATGTTACGAAAACGGCATTTCCTAATCCCAATACAATTTCTTACTTTAGTATTATTTTTCACAGTTTGTGTGTTTGAAAAGTAACATTATATTATAGAAAATTATTTATATTTTCAATTGTGAAGAGAGGATTTTAGTTCTTTAACACACAGGCAAAAACACATAAAAATATTTTCTAAAAGATATCGTTTGAATATCACTTTACGTGAGATTGTACTGTTGAGAGATGAAGAACAAAGGATGAGAAGCTGAGATCTACAGAGTAAATGCCGCGGTGAAGATTATCCAACAAGTAGAAACTCTCCCTCAAAGAACTTGGATCGTAAAGTTGATTTTTTACAACGTTTGCCATTCTGTTTGCATCTCTCTTTTACGGGAGGACATAGCCGTGACTTCGTGGAACTCCTCGTACAAGAACCATGTGTAAATAAGTCATGGAAAGTTTTCGTGTAAGAGCTCTATGTAAATAAATCATAAGATTTTATTTTCGTGTAAGAACTATATCTAAATAATACTCGTAGGTATTCATGTATGGATTCTATAGAAGCACTCGTGTAAGGATCCGTATATTAATATAATTCGTTTTAGTACTAAAAAACTCGTGTAAGAACTATTCTTATGCAAAATACTCGTAGGTCTTCATGTATGGATTCTATAGAAGCACTCGTGTAAGAATCCGTATATTAATATAATTCGTTTTAGTACTAAAAAACTCGTGTAAGAACTAATGTAAAATACTCGTAGGTCTTCATGTGTGGATTCTATATAGAAGCACTCGTGTAAGAATCCGTATATAAATATAATTCGTGTTAGTACCACATCGTGTATGAACTATGTATAAATAATTCGTAGAAGGTCCTCGTGTCAGAACGTCCATAAAATAATTTATAGCAATCGTATATTCACCATGAATAGCATGACAGTAGCGTATAAGTGTATAGTTTTTAAATGAATATTTTTTAATAATATATCTAAAAAATATAAATGTACATATAAAATGTCAAAAGTATAAAAACAGGTTCCAGTAAATAAAAAAAAATTCTACTGCCCATATTTAATAAATATATACTACGGGAATAGCTTTCCTCGGCAATAAGAGAGGTCTTCTTAGAAGAGCCTGGTCAAAAGTCAATTTGGCTCGAGAATGCAATTAAAGTAAATGATCAAACCCGTTCATAGAATGAAAAGACAAATTTGTAGAGAGCCCTAAAAAATTCTCTCTCTTACTGGAAATACCCAATTTCAGTTCTTCCTAAGTTATTGTAATCATTAGATTGCCAGGTAAATTGGATAAAATTCCAGTGTTGCCGAAACCTGAAATAATCTTACTCACTGAATAAATTTAAAGTAAGAACACAGATTCTACAGTCGCGCAATTCACTACAACATCATACGCCGTTTTGAAAAAAAAAATGAAAGACAGGTTTTAACAAGTAGATCTAACCTTGGGAACCTTTTTATAAACTTCAATTACACAACATCTTCATCGTCCTTTAGATAAAAGAATGGCCGCAAGCCTTTATTTACAAAGCTATAGAATACTATATTTACACAATGCCATATACATCTTCTTTCACAATTTCCTTTCTCATCTTTTCATTCTTTTGATAATATATTATTAGTTGATCAATGCATGTGTATACTTTATAAAATGAAGATATGTTGTCCCTAAATTTCTCTATAATTTTTAAAATATATTACCTATCATATTTTTAAAGATAAAATAAAAAAAAAATATTTTAAAATGTATTTTGAAGTATGATGCGATTAAAATATAATTTATATATGTAAAATTTATATATAAAAGGTCTGCATAAGAAACTTAATCCTGGTAGCTTTATTTATTTTATTATTTTATAACATAATGTTATTATATTAATTATATTTTTAATTGGTATATTAATTCTAGATATAGTATATATTATCTTTATTTTTATTAACAATGCATATATGTTAAATATATATTGTCATATATACATATTGTAATATAGAAAATTAAGGAACTTTAAACATGACAATGACAAGACTTTTTTTAATATATAAATAACAATATGACATATTTACATAGATAGTAAAATATGCAACAAAGATATGATGATAATAACAAGAGAGAGAGAGAGTAAATTTCAATCAGTGATAATTCTATTATAATATACCATTTAAGACTACATTAGGATAATAATATATTTAACAAAACAAAACAATACTTAATCTGACTGTTGTTTAAAATTTACAAACGATCTTTTGATGTTTTAATGGCATCAAGTTCAAGGAAAACTTTTTTTATATAAAGTTAAGAATGCCCACAACCCGGATGTGTTAATAAAAATGCAAAAGCTTGTATTGTAACTTGATTCACCATCTTTTAGGTAACGTGTACAATTTCTCAGATCTGCCATATATGTACAAGTAAATATACATTCCAAGGTGTTGAAGGAATGGGGAACTATTCGCTTGGTATTTCTACTTTCTTTTATATGTTCTTTTATTTATTTTTTTAAGAGAACGTCCAGCGTTTTTTTTTTTTTTGCAAGATAATATTTTTTCCAGTTGATAAGATAGAATCATACCGGAACTCGTCTGGATATAAAATTTGGCTACTCTATCTCGTTTTTTTTTTAAAGAAGTTGGCATGTCATCTTTTTATATTAATGACCTCTATAAAAAAAAACTTGGAATAATTTTTAAATATTTTTAAAATATCATGTATATAATGTGAAATAAACAGAACACCTTATAATACCTTTATTTATTTGTATATTTCGACAAATTATTTATATTTTAGGGAATATCAAAAGCTTTATTCGCTTTTAAGAAGCAAACGATCTTTTCTAAATAGATTTAAATATTTATTTTTGAAAAAATAATTTTAAGAGGCTCCAGATCTCCCCAAAAATTGTAATAAGAAACGTAGCTAATATGAATGTATATATTTTGATATTCTAATTTAGAATTTATGTGATTATGTTTTCATCATTTTGATTTATTTAAAAAATAATTGGTTATTAAACTCGCGTCTTATCCATTTGAAATTAAGTTTTGAGAAATAAAATTGCCAATGTGTTGTGTTGAATTTAAAAAGTGCTAAATTTGAATATATTTATGTTAATTACAATATCGCCTTATCATGGCACAATTTTTATAACATTTCTGAATCCTCTTTCCTGATTTATATAAGTAGAGAAAGTATTGTTTCCATATTTGAGATTTCTGTGATTTTTCTCGAGAGAGTCACAGATCATTATCATCACTAGCAGTGTATCCGAGCTCCATACTGCACCTTTCTATTAGCGTGATGGGTTTTCACGCCCTGTCTCACGCCACCATTCTGCGATGCACGCTTCCGGTTTCGTGCGTTCTTGAGCCGGAAACGTACTCCCTTCACGACATCTCATGTTTGACCATCCATCCGTGTTGTTTCTGTGGTTTGGACATCCTCTCAGCCAACATGTGCGGTCCTTAGCCTGGACATCTTCTCAGCCAACATGTGCTCTCTCTAGCCTGGACATCTTCTCATCCAACATGTGCTGTCTCTTGTTTGGGCATCTTCGCATTCAATATGTTCGATCTCTTGTTTGGACATCTTCTCATCCAACATGTGCTATCTTTAGTTTGGACATCTTCTCATCCAATAGGTTCGATCTCTAGCCTGGACATCTTCTCAGCCAACATGTGCTGTCTCTTGTTTGGGCATCTTCTCATCCAACATGTGCTATCTTTATTTTGGACATATTCTCATCCAATAGGTTCGGTCCTTAGCCTGGACATTTTCTCAGCTAACATGTGCTATCTTTAGTTTGAACATCTGTTCGATCTCTAACCTGGACATCTTCTCAGCCAATATGTGCTGGCTCTCTAAACTCTGCACTATTTTCGTCAAATCATGACTTCAACATATTCTGTCTTCGTTTTGAGAATCCCCTCTTATTCCATGGCAACTTGTTCTGTGCGATTTTTTCCCAGCCTTTAGTTTAATATATTTTCTTATTTCGAAATTTTAAAATTCATACTCACATTGAAGCATGTTTCAGAAATGTTCATGTATATATCCCAACCTAATGCACCCCTTAATTATAACGTGATAGCTGAGAGGTTATGTCCAATTTGACCATCTTTAGGGAAAAAAACCAGTACCATGTTTTTGTTGATATAAAATAAGTGTAAGGATTTATATTTTCCCTCCGATGTCCTCAATATTGCAAATATGTAAATATGGAAACATACGACGGCTGGAATCTCCCATGTGTATCGGCTCATTTGGTGACAATTGCTGGATAGAATGCCAGATGGTACATCTGGTCAAATAACTCATGCACCCATCCCACCAAACCTACTTAATTGGATTTACACTCTCAAATTTTGTCTTTTTTTAAATAATCGAAGCCTCCTTTTTAGGTGAAATTTGATACGTAAAAAAAGTATGCATTTCTGTGTCAGAGAGGGAAAGCAGTTGTAGATTCTCTCTTTAAATATACACTTACTCTTTTTAAGTCCTTCTCTTACTGAAAAATAAATAAATTTTATTATTATCCCTAATACACTAGACCATAATAAGCATGTTCAGAGGTAGCTAGCGACTGCTTTTACCGTAAGTGTTTCACATGTCTACACATGTGGAAAGGAGTTCGACTTTTGAACTTACAAGTGTGCCATTGCCCAGTTTGGTTATTCGCACTCACTGATGGGGTTGAATTTTACAAGAATCGGGGGACAATATTTTTTTAATTAGAAAAAAAAGTGCCCATTGCGGGATTCGATCTCGGCTGTCGAAAATTGATATCACCCTTTTTCTAGTTTCTATATTTTAAAATATTAAAGTATATGAGTATCTATATGATAATAATATATAAGAAATATTTTGTGTTAATTTACATTAATGGTGGTTGAAATTGATAATAACAATGCATTTTTGTATGGTTAAAATACCTAAAATAAAAAAAAAAAACGTTTAAAATAATTCATGGTCAAATTTTAATAAATGAAATGCATAGACATAGAAATAGTAAATATTCAATGATAAAAATTAACATTTGACCAACAAAAAAAAGTATTAATATTATTAAAAATATTATGTTTTAAATAAAAATAAAGCATTCGTATATATCAAAGTACAGTGTTTTGGAAGCAAACAAGCCCAAATTTCGCCATCCGTGATGTTTGCGAAGATGGCCGTGCGTTAAATGTAATTTTCATGCCAAAAATAGGATCAGCAGACGAATTATTTGCTCGCTTGTGAAACCAATTTAGAGGTGTGAAGCCGAGTTTTTATCATCATCATTCCCATCTTCGTTACGCTTCTTTTAAGATGCAGAGTTTGGTTTTTATGAGAGAACTCTTTTCTTTTTCTCCATAATATATATATATATATTCCCTAATTAGTATTTCACTTTACACACATTACTTTTTAAATATAATATATAAAATAGTATTCTTACATGTCCCTTTTTAATAAAATAATATAAAATATACTCATTTTCCCTCAAACTTTTCTCATTTTAACGCTAAATATCGTTAACGATTAGCGTTCGAGTTATTGAAGAATTTAGAGAGGTTTTCTCACATGTAATTATGTCGTAATTTATATTCATATGCCAATCAAAATAGGCATCAAATTCTTTGAAATGTTGTTGTTTTTGTTGTTGTCGTGTCCATTTCCTTGAAATATACCCCAAAATATAGTCCTGGATATCATAAAGGTGTTAAATATATATATAATATATATAATTGTTTTTAAATATACAGAACATTTATTAAGCGTTATTTAAATACCAGACGATATAATTATAAATAAAATTATTTTTTGACCAAAATCATTAATGTCTTCAGTAATTTACAAAATGTATGTATTATTTTAAATAAAATTGTTTTTTGACCAAAATTATTATAATGTCTTCTGAAATTTACAAAATATATGTATTATCTAAAATATATTTTAAAATATTCTCTCCCTCTCTAGTTTTATTAATATCAAAATATTACACTGTCTCAATTTTTTTTAAATTATATTTAAATTCGAACCACGTTCACAACTACCAGTTTGTCAGCAGATGTAAATAGTATGTTACTTCATCAGATCATTTTAAACGCTAACGAAGTAACAATTTAATATAAATAATGACCTTTGACTTCTTGTGTGTGTGAGAGTTGTAAAGAATAGTGACCTAAATTGTTTATTGCTATCTGTCAACAATAAAACTTTACTGGTTGTCCATTAAGTAATTTAAAACAAAACCATATCTTGTAAAATAATTGAATTAAGATAAAATTAGTGATCTTGGATGTTTCGAATATTCCGTATCGTCTCTTATAAGTTTATAAATATCTTTTTTCTCTCTTTTTCAGTGCAAGAAGCTAGGAAACATTGTCTGCAAGTAATTTAGAAACATCGTCTTAAATATATTTAGGTTCGCGTCGTCTGCAAACAGTAGTCGAATCAATTCCTCTATAAAAGTAGAAACTCATCTTACGAAAAATAATAATCGCACGGCTATATTTTTATGTCGTCCTCAACGATAATAAAATATAATTATAGTTGAGGGGAAATTATATAACCGAATAGGGGTATATGCAAAAACGTTCTACATAAATATAGAATATTATACTATCTATATTAATAAGAATATATTGCAGCTTCAAATAGGATATACACAATATAAATAACACAACCTATAGTGTAATATTATTATAATAATCACTGATATAACTAATGATATAAAAAATCTCCTTCTGTCGAACTAAAGGTAAAAATCAGCCAAAGAGGAGGAAGAGGCTGAAGCCTTGGCCCAAGACGTAATGGCCACTAACGATACAGAAAGGCTGCTTGCACCATCTTCAAGGCCTTCGTCACGGTCCTCTGATCACCAGATGCATCCCCTCTTCATAAGCTTCGATTGAGGTCCTTGAGATTAGATGTCTACCGATTACTTCTTCAACAACACTAGAGTCGTTTGGTTTAAATTGTCTGGCTGATTGGAGGTGGCTCTTTGTAAAGATCCTTCTTGTAGGTTTATCAAGCTCTACCAGGTGTCTAAATGTCTGATCGGTATTTGGTTAAAAATAAAATATAAAATTGATTTAAAAATAAGCTTATACCTACTAAATATACATACGCTTTCATGACAATTTTCAATGTTTTTTTTTTCGGGTATTTCCGTATAACATGATATTTATAAATTTTGATTGTATTTTCACGAAAAAAATATTTATGTATATTCAGAATATACGGCTCTCTTCTCTCTAGAACACTATTTCATGTTCTTAATGGACATTATTTATCCATGTTTCTTTGATATATCTAATGAAAAGATTTGAAACCTTGAAGGAATGGAAGAAGAGAGGTTAAAACTCAGGTTGTGTGCGCAGGCCGTATTGTTACCCCACCTATCCATCCAAGATGATGGTGAATCCAGAGACAGAGGTGAGTTTCCACCTTTTATTTCTAGTGGCCAGCTCATCACAAGGTTCTGTACGTGCAGCTGCCCCTCTTTATGGAGGACCATATCCAGATGTACGACCAAGAGCCTTCAAAGCTTTCTAATCCCGAGCTATGCAACCTCGGGGGATCGGATTATCTCCCCCACGGAGGGGACCAAGTGCCTCCCAATCTCTACCAGCACATGGACGGCTCCCAGAGACTTCTTCCCTACGATCTCGGTGAGTGATCTCTAGATATCTGGGGTGGCTTCAGGATTCCCTTAGATGCAATAGAGTTGAAGAACCGCGTGGTGTCAATTTGTATGAATATCCTCTATGAAAAAAAAAAAAAAAGAGGAATTTCTTTTCTAAAATAAATATTGATGATATAGATTTTGATTTAGTTTGGTACATAGAAATCTGGCTTTATGCCATTCTACCTTGATAGGAACATTATATTCTGGCTTCACTAAGAACACCACTATGGCTTATGATAGAGCATACACTGTCCACTTGTGTACACGTTGTTCTGATTTACTTGGGCACTCATTCAGAGTTGAGTTGTACCAAGTCTCTATCCTTGTTAATTAAAAATTGAATTTTACTCAATAATAATAAAAGTTTCAAGCACTGTAAGCGCTATTAATTACAAATTGATCTTCTTTAGCCATTCTCTCTTTGTACAAATATTGCCTCTATAAACCTATATGTAAATAAACGTTATAGCGTGAGAATTCTCTGGGAATCCTGAAGACTCTCCAGCATTCAGTATTTAGATCTTGATTGGTTCGAATTCCTCTCTGCAGTCCAGCCATTCATTAGACATTTCACTTCTAGGGCTGTCCGGGGGCCAAGACGGGTGCGGTACACCCCGACACGGCGACCTAGGTAACTGTCCTTCCTTCCTTGGTTAGGACAGGTAAGTCCGGGGACTTGATCGTCTAGGTCGCGGTTGTTGGTGGTGATGGGGTTCATCTCTTCCTTCCTCTTTTTATTATTCTTTTCTTTGTTTGAAATCAATTCTGCTATTGTATTCTATGCACTTTTTCAATAATTACTAAATAACATATACCAAAATATATTCTTACAGACCAATGCATTTACTAAGAATAGATATAAATGTTAGAGGTTTATAAATTTCTGGAAACATTTTTAGATAAGAGTCTAAACTAGCCAAAGATCTGATGTCCAGAGCACTAGATGACAGATTAATGGGGTATTTCGATAAGGATTCAGGACGCATTCTAGAAAAAGGATTCGGTTCCAGAGATTTGGTGAAGAGATAGGTTGACAAGCTCCGGCTAGGTCAAGCGGGGACGTTATCAACGAATTATAACGAAACTATCTTTTCCACGAGAATAGCTATATGAACTAGTTTATAGTGACTTGGAGATTAATAACATCATGACGTATCATAGAAATAATAGAGTACGGTTTCTCCAAACCTTGCATTAAAACGACGAGGTGAACAGGACATTTTCTAGCTAGGTAGATCGTAGATTGCATCAGTAACAGTGAATGTGTCTTCTTGAGTCAGTAATCTGAGAAAACTAGATTTTGATTATGAGGGGAGTTAGCTAGAGGATAACAGAGGTTGGAGAACTTTAACCATTCTCTTCTTCATTGAAAAATGGGTGTCGTTGCTACGTTATTCCCCTTGGAAACGGACCATAATTTGGTCGAATATTCCAAGGGTCCAGGAGGTGACCGGTGTGGTCGGACTTCTCTCCCTTAGCTTTAACCGTGGTACAATGATGAACTCGCCGACAGATATACCCAGGACGTCTTGTCGGGATTCTTGAGATGCTTTCGGTAAAAGAAGCAGGGAATCGTGAGATGTAGAGATTTAGATCCGTGAAAATGGCTACTGTAAAACTTCCCATGAGCGACCAACTCCAGGGGTGGTACAGAACCCTGTAACATCAAAAATGACTAGTTAACTCAAATACTACCTCTGAATAACGACCAATCCCAGAAGTGACTAGAGACATCCATATTTATTCAGATGGTCTCTCATGGGAAGTTCTAACCAATGTATGCAGTAAGGTTAAGACATGTCCTGTGTCGAACAGACATTCCAGACATGGGCCCACGACCATGGCAGATCAAATCCCCCATCCAGTGGGACACAGCCGACGTGACGGACTGGATCCTCCAATGGGCCATGCAGAACAACATCGAGCCGGAGGCCATCAACACTCTCGGCTTCATGGTGTCTGGCGCAGAGCTCTGCCAGCTCAATCGCTCGGACTTCAGCAAGAAGGACTACCAGTATGGCGAGGCCATTTTTGAAGCCTTTAGGCACCTTCTGCTCAACTATAACCGTAAGTACACTAGGGAAATCCATAGACGTACTTTCTCATACACATTTATTTATTCAATAAAAGAGACACCTTTCCCTTTAATTGGGCATCAGAACGATGTCACAACATCAACCTAGTAAAAAAATGACTAGTGATGATAAAGAATGAGCTACAACACAAATTCAGACATTTATAAACATATATTTACCTTACTAGTACTCTTCATCAAAGTGCATGCAGGAAATCTTACGTTACAGGTGAGTTACAGTCATGTTATAAACCTCCAGTGTGTCTACTCTAGACGAACTAACTTGTATATTTACACCGTATATAAGAATGGTATCAATAAATATCTCTATACATCAAATATCGATAAATCCGCGCAAACAAATATTTGGGATAATTTCCACCATCACATATTGAAGAACATTCCTTATAGTTAACTGAAATATGGAATTTGTTCCATTACCATATGTGAGTTTTTCAAACTAAAACAGTTATCTAGAACAGTGATTCTCAACCAGTGTTCCGCGGTAATTTTGTGTGCCGCGAAATTCTAAAAATGTGCCGCCGAATTTTAGTCATATGATTATGTTCACGTTTGTATTGGTTTTTCTTTTTTTCTTTTTCATTTTTTTACTTTTTAAAATAACGAAATTAGCAAATTGAATGTTAGAGATGTATATTACTTATATTTTGCATAGAAATATTGATACATAATTTGAATTTTCTTGCATTCAAGTTAGCAAAAGTGTGCCGCGAAATTCTAAAATTGTGCCGCCAAATTTTCAAATCTTTAAAATAATGCCGCAACAAAAAAAAAGGTTGAGAATCACTGATCTAGAAGTTTCTTTATATCTATTTGAAAACCTTACGTTTTATAAGTCAACCAAATGTTATCAACACATTTTATTACTTATCTTTTATCAATATATTTTTGTGATTATTTCTTTGTCAACCAGTAATTAGACTATTCAGTACGTCTTTCTCAATGCAAAGAGAATAAAGGAAAGGGCTCTACAAGATTATAAATCTTACATAGAATATTGCTTTCACAGCTATTTCTGTAAACTGGAAGAGTTAAGTAGATACCTTGAACCGATACTGGAAGGTTTGAGTTCTTAATAGAAACCTCTTTCTCAATTGCTCTTTCAGAATTCTTTAAAATTTTCAAGGTGATCTTTGAACGGAAATGGGATAAAATAGTGAATATTATAACAAAAGTACAGTATAGATGTTCCATAAAACAGTAAAATAGGTTAATCAGTAATACATTTAGATGTGTGGTGGTAGTGTCTTGTCCATGTTGTTCCATGGAAAGGGGAGGGTGCCATTGCCCCGTTAGTCAGCCACATTTCAGAGTTCCCTGTTCACGGAGATAAATTGAGATGAATATTCACACACAAGAACAGATAGGTATTAGAAAAAGCTTGGGTTAAGGTAACCCAGATAGAATGAACTTCATCTTATTCAATTTCTAGTACTTCGGGTGATCCAGCTTTGGAGGTCTTAAAAAGTCATCTCGTAATTTATAAGGTATTTTCTCAAAAGGAGGGTTATTCAACATTTTGGGGATTCTTAGATTGGCAGAAGAGAGGCCATCCATTCCACAACCAGGATTTGGCAGAAGATAGATGTGGGAATTAGTGATGGGAGA
Organism: Cordylochernes scorpioides; assembly: GCA_030710605.1. NCBI lineage: Eukaryota > Metazoa > Arthropoda > Arachnida > Pseudoscorpiones > Chernetidae > Cordylochernes > Cordylochernes scorpioides. Next base: position 34,229,570 of record CP092876.1, read on the forward strand.
ACGAGAGTATTGACCTTTGCAGACGATCTTCCAAATTTGGGGGGAGGTGAACTGGGGGGCAATCGCTGCAGGGAAAGCCCATCATGATCTATTAAAGGCTCACCGAACGAAATTTAGGTCACACCGATAAATTTCAGATAAGCTTTTTTACCAATGCATGTGTACTTGGTTTGAAAAAAATGTTATCACTGATGCAAAGATAAGAATGTTTTCTTATCTCATTTTTTTTATTTCTCCCTCCTAGCGTCTACAGTTTTGTTCTCGTTTGGTTTGTATTTAAATAACAGACTTTAAAATGTATAAAATCAAAAGTCGCCTCTCTAACTAGATGCCGTCTATTCAAAGTTATTTTAGGTAGAAGTTATTCACTCACGAAAAATAAACGAAATAAACTTGAACTATTTCAATAATTTTTATGGTCATAAAATAACACACAAAATAGCACAAAATAACCGTTTTTAAAGACGTATAATTACTAATCACGTGAAAATTATTTTTTTGATTTCACATAATATTATATATATATATATTTCTTAATATAAATTGAACGTGTGTAGGTATTTTAAAATTCAAATATGGATAGTGGTATATATTTCATTATATATGTTTAATTAGATAGAATATAACATAATATTTTATTTTAAATAGCTATTTATAAATTTAAACATGTTTGCAGTCAATATCCCTGTTCTCTCTTGGAGGTAGCCTCATATTGGAGGTCTGTTTAGTTCATATCATTTTTAACTTTAAAAAAGGCAGTCGCTCATTAAATAGGTTGTGAGACAATATACCGAAGTAAAGGGTGTAGATATGTAAATAGAGAGATATCTCCAATAGTTGTGACGGGACACTGGTGTAGTGAGTGAGACGCCTGCTGTGATGCTACCAGAAGAACAGTTGCATCCAGAATATATATTCCACCATTTGGGAGTACAACCACGTTCACTCCAGGCCGCATGGCGCTGATCCATTTAATTTGCATCCAAATGAAGTGAATCATGCACCGCTCGAGTTGCACCGTTTGTACCTCCAGGCTCTCTTGAAGAAAGATACTTTTAACCAAAAATTCCATAGGTTAATCAGTTATATATTTAGATGTGGTGGTGTCTTGTCCATGTTGTTCCATGGAAAGGGGGGGAGGGTACCATTGCCCCGTTGGTCAGCCACATTTCAGAGTTCCCTGTTTACGGTTACCGTAGCGGCTCGGGGCTCACGACACCGTACTACAGGGCAGTCCCTTACTTGTGCTGCTTCTCCTGCCCGCCACGTAGAGGAGGGGTTGGACTTCTGGGCCAATACATTTAGATGCATTTATTATATAACATTTTTAGATTTCTATTTGCGCCAAGTGAAAGCTGTAAAATATCATTAATAAAAGTGAAGATAGTTTATTTAACATATCTACATTATATTAAAATCTCAATAAAATAATATACAAAATCTTTTGGGAAAAATCTTCGTTGCTACAAAAAAGTGTTCTACTATGTTTTTTAAGCTATCATCATAACTATCTCCGAACTAACTTAAGCATGGTAAAATTCTTGAAAGTTTCATTTACAGTTAGTTTTAACAGACCAACAAGAGTATTTCTAGCTTGGATTTTTAAAATTTCATAATATAATTCTCGAGATATGGCAAAACTATATCGAACTTCTAAATTGTCCATGGAGGAAGTAAATGGATCCATGTACCCTGTACACAATCTAGGATAACTGAGATTCTCTGTCAGATCCTCAGCAGCTGGGTTGATGTTCTCTATGGGAAACAAAATATCACTTATAATTCATAAGTTAGAAATGCCTTGGTTAGCCTGTTATAACCACGTTTGAAGGAAACTTTAAATAGATTTTACAATAAACATTTTGTTTGTGCTATTCAAACAAAAAAGAGTTGTTCATTGTAAAATCTATTCAAACATGGTCACATAACAAACTAACCAGGGTATTTCTAACTTATGAATATGTAAGTATGCAATATTAGGTATCAACTAAGACAACACAATTCACATCAAGCGGTCGAAGATGTCAAAATACCGATTCGATACCATTTAAAGCGATTTGTTGAATTAGGCTTAGCAACTTGACCATTTAAGTTGTGGAGAGATTATATTTTTCAATTACCAGTCTTATATATATTTCTCTCTACATCAAGAGAGTTTTGATCCAAGTTTGGAGCTAAGTTTAATTCTCAATGAATAAATTTGTCGCTTTAAATGATCATTGATATTTTGATCATCACTTGATGCCCACAGTTATATCGGCCCATAACTGACCTATCTAACCGTCAATCAGTGCTTCTAGCGCCGAACCCGGTGATGCCGCCCTTAGCGTCGGACGACATCAGTCTTCCAATCCGCCAAGAGGAGTGGGGCTACGACCACAAGTTCTGGCATCACCTTGGTGACAAAGACTACAACGACCGTAGTCCACTCTCTGGCAACGGTAAGCTACTTGTCTCCTGTCCCATCCTGGCCGAGGCTGACAGACTTTGTGACAGATTCAGATCACGACAGCAGAAGCAGTACGCTGACGACAGTCAACAAGAAATGTGACCCTCTTGTCGGACCCTATGTCAATTCGGAACTCCTACCCTCTCTAGGTAAGTTCTTCTTACGTAATTCTCTCTTACAATCATATCTCTCATTATTATCAGAGGCTGAAGCTACCAAAGGTCACAGATGTACACTATTGAACCCCTTTGTTGTACTTTCCGCAAAATTTTCAAGTAACATATATTTGCATATAGTCTCTATTGCATATAGTTGCCAAAATTTAGAAGAATAAAATAGCGATAGAGATTGAAAATACTTTTTCTATAATTAGTTAGAATATGGAATTGATCTGAATCACGTATTTTACATTTTTTTTTAAATAAATATAAAACTAACCATATATCTTCTTTTTTATAATTAAAATACTATTTTAATCGTTTATTAAAAATAATAGAAAAAAATTCTTGCAAATATATTTTAAATCTCTATAACACACTCAATAAACATTTTATCAACACTATGTTTACATAAAAATGAATAAAATTCACTAGTTTTTATCACACAAACATAGCTTAATTGGAATTTTTAATTAATATATATACCCTTTTTTATATATAATAAATAATACAATATAAAAATATATTAGAAATTGAAGGAAATATCTATGAAAAATGATAACCTTATTTTAGTTTACATCTTAATGTATTCAAACAATCATTTTAAAATAATATCAAAAGATATATTCATATGATATCAAAAGATTATTATTTAATACAGCATGGCTGTGAAACGAGATACAATGTTATCATCACAGGATCACGTAAAACAAAGGCACTTATTAAATTAGGCCTAAACACCTGTCAACACCCCACCTACCAGCCCGCCAAAAGAAAGAAAGAAAAAACAGAAGATAATTTAGGGAGCGCGCTAATCGCAGACGAAATCATAACACCACCTCAACAATGCCACCCCGCCTTCTTTGATAAACCTCACTTTGATTGACAGACGAGTTTTTTTAACCTCTCATTTGCATCCCAATTCCTTGAGGGGCTACTGAAGTTATTTGCATACGGATCTTGATACAGCTCCCCAATTTAGCGTTTTTTGTTGTTGTTGTTTTATAATTGAAGCATCTAATAAAATATATTTGTATGCTATACATTATTAATGCTTATATCTCGCCTAAAGCAGTCATATTTAAAGAGCATTTTGCCATTGTGTTTTTTCTTCTATAGTTCCTATAGGAGTATAAAATAAGATCTTTTAAACATATACAGAGAAGCTTAGATTTTAATTTTATATTTTGAAAAATGTATTCATCTACTCTCTGTTAACGAAAATATTTAAAGTTTTAAATCAAATTTTTAAAACTATTTCAGTAAATGAATACTTAGTTTGTATTTGGTGTATTTATTTGTATATTTGGTAAATGACTGATTTTTAAACGCTCAAATTAATTAATTTAATGACTATTTTAATATTAGGTATTTAATATATGCGTTATAAACTAAGATTCAATTCAAATTTAACACATTTAAACATCTTTTGATAAATATTACTGATCAAACACACACACACACATTTAAAATGATAGGATTCATCATCAAAAGAAAGAATGAAGCAATTTATAATTGATAATGAATTTGTATTCTCAAACATATGAAAGAGATTCGAAAAAAAGTACATAGAAAATGCCATAAAAGTTTATAACAATAATGGTAAGGGTTAGAAGCGTTTCTTGGCAACACAAGAATCGGAACATTACACTTAGAAATCTATCAGCATTTAAAAATACATTCTCTCTTTGTTCATGCACCAAAGAATGCCAGCACACTCCTTTATTCAATTATTGAATAAGTAAAATATAAACATTGAAATTTACAGAATCCCAAAATAATGCTTAGAGTAAATTTTAAATTGTTTTATGTATTTTACACTCAAAACTTCGATTAAAATAATACTGTTCTTTTTATAATGCGCATATGTAAATAGAACATTCATTTTTTAGATTGTTGGCATGATATTTATGTATACGTTATTTTGGTATTTTTCTTTGGTAAAAACAAAAAAGGGGGCAAATTTAACATTCTAAAGAAAGGGTTAGCAATTTAGGCTTGTTTTCGATATTTGTTTTCTTCACCAATTTGATGAATTCTTGGAAGATGTTGCGTGGACCTCATTATACAGCGCCTCCTCTCTCTTAATGCCAATAAACCAAACATTAATTAGTACCTCATTAATCTTTATTTAGATTTTATTTGTGACCAATACCCACATCATGTCCTCACGATTGAATTATACCGTTGTTTTTAACCAACGTTGCCAGATTTTAGACTATTATTATTTAGAATAATTAGACGATTAATTTTGCAGACGATCTTTTTTTTTTTTTGCAGGCGATATTATTTCTTTAAATATTATTTTAATTTAATTTAAAAAAAAATCAGCATCAATGAAAACTTTTCAAGCATTTTCTCACACACAGATATAATATTCTAAAACACATTAGCTATATTTTATTTATTTTTATTTAAAAATCCGAATTTTTCTTTTTTCACTACCTTTCTGTATCTCTAAAGAGAATCTTTATATAAAACTAAAAAGCTGAATAAGTTAATTATTGATTTGAAAAAATATAGTAATTCATATAATCAAATCTTTATAAATAAGGTATATATTGGATCAATATATTGTTTTATCCGCCAATATTTCGATTCAAAGCGGAATAACGTATTTATTATTATTATAAAAGCCACTTTTACACAATAACAACTAGGTTTTAATTCATTTTTATGCATTGATAAAGAATGGCATTCTGCGAAGTAAATGAAATCAATTCGGCACCGCCACAGTGACCACACTGGAATGCCAATAACCTGTCCCACGTCTATGCAAATTGGAGCATAGAGACCAGGAATTGAGGAGTTTCGACCCAGATATAAATTTCCAATTAAAAAATCCCCGTTTTCCTCTTAGATCATTGGCCCCATTCCTAAAATTTCCTCCGTTTATACTTACTCTCTGATAAAAAGACTCACGTTGACCCCGGATTTCTTAGGCTTAGAATTCCACCATTCTGGAAAATCACAATGGTATCTACAGTATATGCTTATTGAATATAATACTTGATTGAGATAATGTTTGTACAATAAAGAAAGATGTATGTATGCATCTGTCTTATGGAAAACCATATTTTCTTCAGTACACATAAATGAATATAGGTATACATTTTTAAACAGGATTTACCTTTTTTTACAAATCATTACCTGACCTTTCTCTTATTTTTCTTAATATTTTTCTTTTTCACATACATATACGCATACATTTCACACATAAACATATAATATAAATAGATTTCAGCTCTCCCGTTACAATAGACACTAAAACAAAGCGCAATGTATTGACCATCTCCGCCAACTTGCGGACTTGGGTAGGTGACAAAGTCACAGAAGAGCTGCGGACTGACGAGGGGCCATTAGCCCGAAACTATGGTCTCCAGGTATAATCTATTACATACTTTTCTAGAGAACACCACACTGTGACCTTTGGTGGATGATTTTGTTGTCGAACGTTGAAAATTTGTTAGATATACATAGCACTTTATTATTTTAATAATATAATTTATTATAATGAGTTTGATGCACTTAATGAAGCGTTAAGTCAGGTTACAGTTTTAGATTAGGTCTACAGTGTCGCTAAAAGTGTTGAAACAAAGGAGAGATATTTATATAAAAATTGGACACTTCGGCCAGTTGAAGTTTTTTATTTTCTCTGAGAAAATAAAAAAACTCCAACTGGTCGAAGTGTCTATTTTTTATATAAATATGAATGCCGGCCAGGCAGCCTCTATCTTTACGATAAAGGAGAGATAGTTAGCACTCCCCTTGACAAGGATGGAATGGTATTCCGACCCAATACATATACGATTAAGGTTACAGCGTCGCTAAGGAGAACCAAACGGCACTAAGCGACCATCACATTAATTCCACATTCTCGTAAATATAAGATTCTAATCATCATTTTATTTTTAAAACGCAATCAATCAGAAACTCTACTTATCCAGAAACCACGTGTATTCTTGACTTGATGATATAAATATATTTATAACTTTAACAGCTATTGAAGGCGCTAAGTTGATGATGATAATTTACATTTTTGAATATTGCAGAAATACTATTCAATATTTCAATATAGGAATTCAAGAATACATAAATTTGTTATGTTATATAATTCATTTGCGTCTTTTTTCTAGGCTTAATGCCATATACAATTGTGCGAATACATCACCGCGTTATACAATTCGGCTGAACTCTTAAATCCTCATTTTAAGGATACGCAAACGAAAAATTAAGAAACCTGAAAATTTAGCCATAGAATTCCACTTAAGACGATCGTATCAAATCTAAATTCTAACATATGATATAAGGACACAGAGCTGTATAAAAAACAGATTCTCTCGAATCGAAAATTTAGGAAAAGATAGGGAAGAGTTAAATCTGTTACGCTTACAGTGAGGGATAGCAGAAAACCTGCACATTCCAGGAGCTAGCCCACGGGCAATAAACCTAATTGTCGGTCAACAGGGGGAAGGGGTCAAGGGGCCCGAATGACCCGGCATTGCTGTTGCAGACCCCAGCAAGCAAGCCAGGGGGGGGCGCAGAGGGAGGCCTCCGAAGAGAGACCCTAAATCAAGAAATCGTCAAGGTAAGAAGATCCTGAAAGGCATATAAACCCGTTTCCTCATTTAAACATTTCCCGGACTTCGTAAGAAGTCCAAAGATTCCAAATCTCAATCCTCTAAAATCCACAGAATCACAAGAAAAAAAAAGTCCACAGTCCAAATTCACGTTATCTGGTCATTGGCCTCATTAAGAACAAACCCTCCCTCAACCCCCCCCCCCCCCCCCCCCCCTTCCACCCCATCTACGATAATAAGAAAATATCGCCTCATCTAAGAACAATTTGATAGATGATTTTTATTGATTTTTCCTAAATTTTAATCATAGAGCAATTTTTGGAGTAGAAAAAAAATGCGACGCCATAGTTTTCTTTTCAAAGAATGGTTATGTAGCAAAAAAAAAAAATGTTACAAATTGTAATAATTAGTAAATATATCATTTAGTATTAGCACACGGCCATAATCATTTTTTTTTTCTTTTCTTATCTCAACCCCCTACATATAGTTGGGGTTCTCTAATGGATAGGTGGAATGAAACAAGTGGCATTAACCTTGTCTCCAGTGGAATTTTCTAATGAAAAAAAAAATATATATATATGAGCTTGCTGAATAATAATAAAATATATTATAGAAATATATTAGAAATATTTAAGATAAAAAATAAAATTCATATTTTTCAAATTAAAAATATAACACACATCAAATTCAAAATATTAAAAGTTAATGTTTTCAATATTATTATTCTTTAAATATGCTAACGAACCAAAAGTTTTTTAAAAACTAGAATATATCAGCAAATATTATTTTTAATCACTGTATATTCAGATGTTTTTATACAAATATATATTAAAATATATTTGAGAATTAAAACCAACTCTGAATATACTTTTTAAAAAATCTAAATTAGAATTTAGATTTTTTTTAAATGTCAAGGATAAATTGTCTTTTGAATTGGTATCTAAATTGGCATTCCTAATTCTAGAAAATTCCAAGGTTTCAGTATAATAGAGCCTTTCGTCCAGTTGCATTCATTAAAACTAAATCGTTTCGAAATTTTGGGAAAAATATTCTAATAAGATAGCCATTTGATATCGCCATTTTTATTTTTACATTCCATTCACCAAATCAAACGATATCTACTTATTTTGAGTTTCTTGAAATATATATAATAGACTAACATTCTTACATTCTTAATGAATTTGAAATTTAAAAATATTATATTAAATTCATATTAAAGCAAATCTTTATCTAAAAATGTCGTCTTTGAGATGTAGCAGACGAGTTTTCTGAATTGTTAAAACATGATAATTTTTTTAAATAGAAAAAGGTAAAAATTTCATATTAAAAATTATCTTCAAAATTATCGTGTTTTAACAATAAGAAAACCCGACAGTTATATATCAAATACGACATATTTAGATACATATTTTTAATTTTATTTTACAAAATAAAAATTAAGAAAATGACGCAAACGCAAAATTTAATTCTAAAATATGGGTATTCCTAATTCAAAATGATTTTTAAAATACAATTCTTCACGTAAATAAATCTTTAAAAAAAAATCAGCATACGATAAACCTAATTTGAAATTTTGAATATTAAAAAATAAACGAAATAAATATATCATTTTAAAGTCGTTTACGGCATATTGAAGACGGTACGTTGTTGACCTAAACAAACCTTGACTTTTTCTTAATTTTTGCAATTTGTTTTGTTCCTCTAGTCAGCTAGTTACGTTGAACCGTTCCATTTTTCAAGTATTTTTTTTATTGCCTACAGAAACGGCAGCCAACTTTTTTTTATGGCATTCCTTTTTTTAGGGGTTAACTCCTTGTTTTAATGGTCCGATACTGGCCTTGGAGAGCGTGTAGTATTTGCTACCATTTCTTAATTTTTTTTAAATCGTCTGTGTAATTTATCTTATCAATAAATGAAAATTATTCGTATCCATATTTATGTATCCTATAAGGTTGTCCCAAAAGATCGTCTTTTTCTTAAAACGTTGTTTTTCTTATTACTTGGCGAATAATTTAATTACGGCGCGAATACATAATCCAATTACTTTATACATAATACAAAGACATTATACATAACAGCAAATAATATTGGCATTTAAATTTGTTTTCAAGTGTTTACGAACTTTTGGGACAACCTTGTATTTCTAAAAAATATTTCACTTACTTTATTAAGGGATTAAAATCCACACATTTAAGAAACTGATTATTTTATTTTACATATAATATAGTAAATCATAGTAAATTTTGAGTTATTCTTTTTTTTTTTTTTTGTAATTTTAAGGAATAACAAAGTACAATCATAGACGACGAATCATCTTAGAAAAATGTGTATCTACACCTTTAACTTAAATATAATAAAAATGTAAAGAGAGTTAAAATCCTCTGGAGAATATAAGTATAAGAATATAAGACATGCGAGGATGTGTTTCTTAAAGGTTTTAATATGGGCGAGCTTTCGGGCTATTAACCCTTCTACAGGACATCATATCTGAGTAAAACTGCATCTTATATACATATCCATATTGAGAAGATTAGCATATATACAAGAAAACTATAAACATATTAACAAATTGGTGAAAAGTAAAAATAAGAAAAATCTGCGTGTTCTGAGTATGCTAAGAAGTAAAATCAAAAATAGTTGTACAAAAAGGATACGGTTCAATTTAGGGCTGCAATAGTAAAACGATCCAAAATAAAACTCTCTGGCAATGGTCACCTAAGGTTCTTAGGTGACCACTTAGGTGACCATTGCCAGAGAGTTTTATTTTGGATCGTTTTACTATTGCAGCCCTAAATTGAACCGTATCCTTTTTGTACAACTATTTTTGATTTTACTTCTTAGCATACTCAGAACACGCAGATTTTTCTTATTTTTACTTTTCACCAATTTGTTAATATGTTTATAGTTTTCTTGTATATATGCTAATCTTCTCAATATGGATATGTATATAAGATGCAGTTTTACTCAGATATGATGTCCTGTAGAAGGGTTAATAGCCCGAAAGCTCGCCCATATTAAAACCTTTAAGAAACACATCCTCGCATGTCTTATATTCTTATACTTATAATAAAAATGTCTTACGGCATCTTGTAACATTCACACAAATGCCATAGAAATTCCTAGAAAACGTTTGGAAACATTTTCCAAGATTTATTTCTAAAAGAGATGTTAAAACGTCGTTTTAAGTATCTATTTAGCACCTAAAATGGCGAAATTGAAATTTTGAAAAGAATAAAAAAAGCATTGGAACTGCAAGCAAGCGCTTGCAGCGCGCGTTTGGTGACGCGCACGTGTTCCGTGTAAGTTACGTGCCCATAAATATCTCTTTCTTCATCGCATCCATCATGGCGGAGTCATCGTCCGGGCATCTCTGCTAGCTTTCTTGCCCTAGCTCCGGAATACTGTACTTGAGGAAACGTTAGCTTCGTAATGACTCTTTCAGAGAATTTTTCTTTTGGTCTTCTTCTTTCCTTACCTTAATTTCTTTCATATTTCGCTTTCTATGAATGAATATACTGTAAAAAGTTACGCTTCAAATCTTTATAACCTTCAATCATCAGCTGAGGAATTTTTATTAGGACAAAAAAATCTTAGTAATTTCTTTTTGTTCCTTTTTAATCTTGCTTAATTTGATAATCTAATATGTAAATACTATCTTTATTTCGTATGTTATTCTGGTTGAAGGGTGGAGCGTTTAGAATTTTAGTTAATTTTGTTAATGGTTGTTTCTTGGTTTTGTGTTTTTCCATTTAAATAGGTTGAAATCTCCCTGATACGTTTTTGGCACTATTCACTTTTTGAATTGAGTTAGCTCTCTGAAGGTTGGAATCTAAGATTTATAATTTATTGCGGTTATCTATATTTTTTTTCTGTGACTTTTTCTTTTATAGTTCCTTCTTGAACCTTACAAATCGATATCTTCCAACATGTCTTTGTACTTCAAGTTCTTAGACGCCATTTTAGTTGGATTCTGAAGTACTTGAATCATTAGTGGTTAACGTTATTCCTGCTTCTTTTACTCTTCTGACATCAGCAACTCATCACTTCTAGCAAATTCATCTCTTGGCTTTCAACAACCTAAAATAATTCTTTCAGAGTTCTGGAGGGGTTGTTCTTCCTTTTGATTGAAGCTTTTAGTAATTTCTCTTTTATTTCATTCATTAATCTTGCTAGAGAGAATGAAGTATAATTATGAAGGAATCTTGAAATAAAGGGAACGTTAATGGTTGTTTTTGCTCCTCTTTTAGATCCATTAGTCATTATTATAACTCCTCTTCTGCACTGATACGTTCTTATCCTTCAAGAACCCGAGAAGGAAATTCTGTCATCTTAGAAAATGTTTCCCAGAATTTTCTACGAATAATTATATTGTATTCTAATATATTTAAGGTGTATAGATACATTTTTATCTTTGATAATTCATCATCTGTGATTGTTTTTCATCAGATTATAAATTTTGACTTGTCTCGCCTGTAGCTAACAACGTGCGTGGCGTGCAGGCAAGGGCACAGGCAAACTGTGGGAGTTCATCCGAGACCTGCTCCTCAACCCCAGCACCAACCCCAGTCTGATCCGCTGGGAGAGACGCGAGGAAGGCGTCTTCAAGTTCATTCAGTCCGACAAGGTCGCCAAGATGTGGGGCGAGAGGAAGCAGAATACCCGCATGACCTACGAGAAACTCAGTCGGGCCATGCGGTAAGTTTCATTACTAACATCTCACATACCATCCATACAGTAAATCCTGTCTTAAGAAACTTTCATCTTTAGTGGCGAGATCTCATTGCATGGTTTACTACCATGTCTCGGTTATCATTGCTTGTTTCTGTGTTTTTCCCCCAAGAAATCTCTAACTACCTTGGTAGGCCGTTGAGGTACAGCCTGCGCCAATCAGACGAGGGCCAACAGTTAGAACGTATACATGGTTAGCATTTAGTAAATCATACATAGAGTAAATCAACGCGTAGTTCACAAATTCCAATAAATTAATCTCAAAATGCTCATTTGAGGGAGCGCGACCAGAGGATATACCTTTATCTTATTCACCATTTTTTACTCGAATCTGTGTTAAAGACAAAACCTAAGATCTATCATTTTTCACAGGTTCGTTTCTTGAACGTTTTCTTAAGACGGGTTTTACTGTGTATCTTGTTGAAAATTTACCTAAAGGGAATTTTCTAAAAGTAAATGACACATCATTAAAATAAATACAAAAATACCTATGTGCCATCTAGAAAATACTTTAGTAATCTAGAAGATTCTGGTTGGCAACTTTGCCGCCGCACCAGTTTTGGAAAATTCTGAAAGTCTGAGATCCTTATCAGTGCTGAGAAAGACATTTCTACTTACCAATCCCAACAATATACACACAATACACATCCACTAACACATTGATTCTAATGAAAAGAATGGATATTTATCAAACATTCATAACTCTTCACTATAAAGTTTAAAATTTTGTAACGAAACGTGCCATATATCAAAAACAACATTAAAAACCTTTAGGAATTCTAATATCATTTAATAAAACGGCTGATCATCTTTGAAGAGTTAAAAAATAATCATCGAAAAGAAAACATATACAATATCAATGAAATGTTTTCAAAAATCAATAAAAATCTTTGTAGCGGCAGTCGTTTGAGAGTGAACAAGTGGTAAACAAGTCGAGGGAGGAGAAAAAGAAATCATATTTAATAGCCATTAAAAATGCGATATGACATCACATAAATAGTCATTAAGGACATACCAATTTTCACATTAATTCCTTGGGTTGTTTTTTGTTTGTCGGTGTGGATATAAATAGAGGGATTTTGTGACGCTGGTCTACGGGCTAGTGTGGTGGTAGCATCGATGGGGCCCGCCATATTTAGAATCCTTTGTTGTGTAAAACTGGAGGACACAATTAGAGGAACGTATTGGTGTCGTAAACTTGCTAATGAGAAGTACGGAAAAAAGAAGTTTTAATATGTTGGCAATGGTCCCGGCAGGTCCAAGGCTCTTTGGGAAAGAAATTGCTGCTGTAGCGTCTTCATCGTAGATTCCAAGATGTGGGCTTTGTTGTTCTGAAGTTCTTAAGACAAGAGATTCATATTGATCCTTCATTGTAGATTCGTAGATGTGGTTGTAGATGGTGTCTTGGTTGTTTCTGTTCTGAAGATCTTAAGACGAGAGCTTCATGCTGATCCTTCATCGTAGATTCTAAGATGTAGTTGTAGCTGGTGTCTTGGTTGTTTGTGTTTCGAAGATTTTAAGACGAGAGCTTCATGCTGATCCTTCATCGTAGATTCTAAGATGTGGTTGTAGATGGTGTCTTGGTTGTTTATGTTCTTAAGAAGAGAGCTTCATGTTGATCCTTCATTGTAGATTCTGAAATGAGGTTGTGGTATTGGTTGTTTATGTTATTAAGACGAAGAGCTTCATGTTGATCCTTCATTGTAGATTCGGAGATGAGATTGTAGATGGTATCAGTATATGGTGTCTTGGTTGTTTGTGTTCCAAAGATAGATTCTGAGTTTTGCTTGTATTAAGATCGTCGTGTTTGTCGGGCTTCGAAAAAAAAAAAAGCAATCCTGCTAGTTCTTTTATTGTAGATTTTGGTAGTATATTATGGTATGATTATGCATATTAATTTCGTTTGTAATAAGTTACTGTAAAATTTATATTTACTTATATATTATTCAATTCGTACTATCTTATACATATGGTAATGAATGCACAAGTTAAACAATGTTCCACACGCGCCATGTACGCTGCTTCAACAGTAAAAATGACCAAGTAGTGGCAACTCTTAGGCAATTTCAGGGAAAATAGCGGCCAAATCCATTTGTTATGGGCAAGCCATCAGTCTAAGGCTGGTTTATGGCGATTTTTAACATTTATGGCTCTCTTCGATGCTTTTAGAGTTATTGTCTTCCAGGCGTTTCGACATCTGCCTAGAGATGGACACATTGTGTCCGCTGTTTCTTTGGACTGTTGCCAAGTTCTGTGCAAGTATTGTACCTGGATGCCATCACGCCTTTTTTATCGATCGATCTTTCAAATCTCTAACATCCATAAAATCGATTATATAAACCCAATATTAATAGTAAAACCTCTCATGAGAGACTTTATAGAAACAGGGATGACCCTGGCCTATTCTGGAGGTCATCTCTCATTGGACATTGGATGTCGTCTTTGTTATTTTTACGAATGTGAACGCAATGCTCATGAGGTTTTATTCAATGTCATTTCGAAATACAGAAACTGCAGAGCCCAAGTATCTTTTAGAGAGAAAGGTGTCTTCTTACAAGAGAACAGCTAAAATGGGTAATTTCGGTTTTAAAAACTGTCCTTTATAGAGAGGTGTCCGCTTATGGAGTTTCTACTCTATTTTTTATAGTTTTAGTTATCGATTTGATTCCAGAACTATACATAACCATTTAACACTATAAAATAGTACATAGATAAGAAAAAGATATTTGCATATTTCCATTATTGTTACTTATATCACAGGCACATATACATTATGTCTAATTTTGAGTTTGGTATGATAAGCAACAACGTAAAAGTGTATCTCCTATAAATAGAGAGGTGAAATAAAAAAAAATAAAACTTTTTTATTAGAGTGATAAGGGAAGTATCCAAAAGACTAATTCTGACAGAAAATAAGGTCATTCTATTAACCTATCAGATACCATGGTAGATATTCGGTATTTGACAAAACAACAAGATGTTTCATTTTTTCTTTTCTATTATTTTATTTACATAAAACGTAAGCTTTCGAACACCAGGCTTTCTTCATCAGACTACGTCACCCCACAAAACCCTATGATGAAGAAACTGGTGCCTGAAAGCTTACATTTTATGTGAAATATAATAATGTAGATGTTAAACGTGTATTGTCAAATGTATATCTATGCATATTCAAGATAAAACAACAAAGCACGAAAGTTTCTTTTACAAACAAAACAAACTTCTACTATTCTTGCTGTAATAAAAAATATTGGGAAGGCATGTGGTGAACCCTCCTAGCAGTTTCTCCAATTTTATCCACCAGGCAGCTTTTTAGAGCTCTAATAATGTATTGTACGATTCTGCTTATATATGTGATAATGAAGATTAGAATCTTAGGTGTAGTATTTAAGCAAACAAAGGACATAGGCTTTTAGAACAGTAGAATTACATATAAATATCTGCTTCAAGCAATATTCATCCGCAAACAATATAGACAAGGTCAGTTAGACATACATTAATTTACATATTTAAAATAGCAATTCTCTAAATCATGAAGTAAACAACAGATAGAATTAAGTGATATAATAGATAAATTGAGTCAAATCTAGATGTATAGAACAACCCTGTGTAGAGTTGGATGATCTAGGTTTCAAATTGGGGTTTTCAGCAAATTCGTCGGTTGATAGATATTTGACAATTAGAACACTTTTATTGACTTCTTAGTCAATATTTACAATAAAAAGATCAAGAGAACTATATACAATCAGCCAGGTTCCCACCGCGATAGGTCCTCCTCCAGGCGATGACGGGGTCCTCGATGGTCTGGCCCAGTCCGACCTGGATGAAGTATCGGTTGATTCTTGATTTCGCCGATGCGAGGATGGCCAGATCATCTTCTATCGGTTGATAGATATTGCTTCTTTTTTTTTGTCAGTGATCATTTTTTAATGCTGTGGCACACTTTAACTATATTCATCTTTGTATTTAAAAATATTGATTTAAATAATTTAAAAAGGGGTTTCTGGAGATGTGAGTTTCTTTTTATTTTATCAAAGCAGTCCCAAGCTTTCAGGCATCTCTGCCCTTCTACAAGAGAACATGAATAAACGAATAAAACGCCGCCTGATACCAAGCTATTACGTTTTATTCGTTTATCTATGCTCTCCTGTAGAAGGGCAGAGATCCCCGAAAGCAGGAGACTGCTTGAATAAAATAAAAAGAAACTCATCTCCAGAAACTTTTTGAATTATTTAATTTATATAAAATATAAAAGGATTTAAAAGCGCGAATGTTTCTTTTATACATAAAACGAACTTCTACTGTCCTTACTGCGATGAAAAAATATATTGAGAGGGCTTGGCTAATCCACCAGACCGCTTCTCAGAGCTCTAATACTGTATTGGATCATTCTGCTTTTATATGCTACACTGAAGGATGGAATCTTAGAAATGGTTTTCAAGTAAACTATGGACATAAGCTTATAGGACAGTAGAATTACATTCAAATATTTGCTTCGAGCAATGCTCTTCAGCAAACTTTTCGTAACTTTCGTATACATAAAAGTTCGTTTTATGTATAAAAAAACATTCGCGCTTTTAAATCCTTTTATTTTATATATATAGATGGCGCGTTATTGCTTTGTGTTATTCAATTTATGTTCAGGAGATTAAATTAAAATATTTAACTGCCAATATAGGTGTCATTGTTTTTTTTTTTTTGATGGTTGCTATATAGTTAATGTAGTTATGTTAAGTTAATAAAAAACAGCTGGTTGTTAAACATTAACTGCCGAACATCAAACTCTAAATGACATTGTTGTTTATATAAGGTCTAAACGATTTTGTTTTTGAATACGTGTGTGTTTGACAGTATATAACAATGATTAGCAATGAATAATTTTTATTGAGCTATAATATTTTGTACGTTGAATAGTTTACAGGAGAAAGGGGGGGGGGGGGATATGCAAATGTGAGGTGAAATCCAGTCGTTAACCAACAAAAACACAGAGTTATACAAAAACAATATCTTGGCAATGTTCCCAGGTGTTCAATAATGTTCCGATAAATTACGTTAGATTTTCTGCCATTATGATTGGCCAATGTAACCACCACGCTAGTGAAGGCCGTCCAGTTTGGTATTGTGGCAACACGTGATGGCGTATGACTATCATGACATTGTGTTTTATATATTCCCCCTTCCCCAGTTCATAATATCTAACCACAGCCATTTAAAATTCCAGAAACACATCTATCCTACAGATATATCCATCTAGAATTTAAGAAACATACCTTCCAGTTCAGAATCTTATCTAAATTTCAATAAATGCTTTCATCTAAGCATCAAATAAAAAAGTTAACTAGAATCCATACAACCAATTATCCCAAGTTTTTACACGTTAGTATTTCATCACACATTCTTTCATATAACAAACAGCACCCGTTTAGAATATCAATAAAGCCTATCCATATAAACATATCAAGCACTACCTTTGTTAAACCAGAAAAAAAAGCCATGTTATGAGATAATCACAATCATCACACATCAAAACTAAAACAGCATCAGTTGTAACACTATGCATTAATACAGGCTGCAGCTTTGCGGTTGCGTTAAAAAATGCACAATCTATTCACACATCAATGGATTTGTTGAACTGCATTTATTTTAGCTCAGAACAATACATTACACAATCCAACTACGAATCCATTCAGAGATCAAACAGCATCCTTATTCAGTTCTTAGCAACCTACTAATCTATCCACGCAACCATCTAGCATATCTCTTCAATGCATAATCTATTTACTCTTTCATCGAAAGGTTAAACAGCACCCATTTCAAATAATAACTTTAATATGTACATTCTAGTTGTTAGAGAGCGTCCCTATTCAATTTAGAGCAACCCAATGCACAATCCATGTACACAATCATCTCTACAAGTCGAGAATCAGCTTGTTGGTTGAGAACAACAAAATCCACCCACACGCAACCATTCAAACAAGCACAAGAAACCACAACCAGCGGTCTAACCTGTCCCTTGTTTCAGCTATTACTACAAGAGCCAAGTCTTGCTGCCCGTATTCGGCAGAAGGCTGGTGTACAAGTTCGGCCCCAACGCCACAGGCTGGAGGCCAATGCCACCTACAGCCATGTAGAGGACAGGACAGCTTCTCACCTGTACAGCCACCATCATCTTGTACCCTGAATAGGGCATTTTGAGACGCACCTAGATGCTCAACATATGCATTTAATCCATACATTCCTCCTTCGGCAAGGTTTTGTAGGCATCGTCTCTCGTTTCTTTCTTTCTTTTTTTTTTATCGGAAAAAAAATCCCACCCCACCTTTTTACATTCTAATACCCCTACCCCCACCGAATTTACCCTTCCCTTACCCCAAAATTACAAATTTACCCCTAACCCCCAATTCCTTTCCCTTCCCCAAATATTAACAAAACTCCTTATGTATTATCATTTTTTCCCTCAAAAAGTACATATATATTTATTTTTTAAGTTAAGTTGAGATTTTTTTTTCTACAGGATGTGATAGACCCCTATAGAAAGAGTTCTACAATATTGAAATATTAAAAAAAAAGTATATATTTATACGTTGGTTGACCTTTATAAATTCTATGAAGGAATATAAAAAATAGAGAATATATATTTTATATTTTTCTTGTAAAATATATTTGCAATATGATTAGTTCCTGATACAGATCTGTTTAAAAAAAGTATATTTTTAAAAGAGAGAAAATATTATTTTTTTAAAAAAATGACATAATATATACAAATATATATTAAACGTTTTCAATTTTTATTATTATTATTATTATAACAATTTTTTAATTTGTAAATTCCTCATTTCTCTTCCCCATTTATAAGCTTTTTTTTACATTTCATGCTTCCTTTTTGTCATGTTTTTAATTTAAAGACATTCCAAAAAAATTATAAAATATATATATTAAATAAAACTTTTCAACATTCACGCTCTCTCTACGAATATATATTTTTTATTTTTAGACTTTTGACCACGATCTTTTTTTTTTATTCATTCCAAACGACAATTTCTACCAAATATATTTTTGAGAAATTTTACACTTTTTATACACTTTCTGTAAATAAAAACTCTGAAAGATATATCTTTTATAAAAATTATATATTTGTATTGATGTGTACAATGTATACATACGCGCATTTTTTTATTTTTCCCGCGCGAATGTAGTACTATAAATATGAACAGTATTACGATATCATACTATTTCTCAGTGCCTTTTTTCTCTCTCTTTCTTAATCTAACTCTCAACTTACATTTGAAGAATTGTTTATAATGTTTGTAAATAAAGGAGAATATAAATATATTCACATACCTATAATTTTAAGAGTTTATTAAAATAAATTTTATTGGTACATATCGTTTGAATGCCTTTTCTCAACATTTTAACACATTTTAAATTTATACAAACGAACATTTATTTGTTTTTCTTACTACTAGTCGAATAATATTATTACGGCGAATACATAATACAATTACTTCATACATAATACAAATATATTATATATATCGACGAATAATATTGGTATTTCAATTTTTTCGCAAGTGTTTACGAACTTTGGGGACAAATTTGTATAAATGGATTTATATTTAATTTTAATCTTATATTTGATATAAAATATAGAATCGTACCAAAATAGGTTCCAAAATTTGAATTGATAGTTTTGAACAAACAAACAAAACTAAGCTATACATGCTAATTTAGAAATTTTTTTCTCAAGGTTTGAAAAGTTTTTATTAAATTATATCAGTGCCATAATGAAATATATATCGCTTCTACATCAAACTAAAGGTAAGTTAATTTTTTTTTTTTTTGAAATAGATAAAATTTTGTCATAACTCATGAAACAAAAAAAAATCCATTAAATAATTTTTACATCTCCTCAAACAATAACAAAACGACTTTCTCACTTTAAAATATGTTAATAATAATGAAATGGCATTTTAAACAATGTTTTAACGCTCGGAACCTAGGAATGACCTGTGGCGTACAAAAGATGTCACAACTACCCGGGATGTCCTTTAAGTCTTATTTACAATGGCGGTAGAGGTACAATATTGCCACGTGGAAAATTAGGGAAGACCACAACTTTGGGATGAGACAGCAATATATTTTAGGCAAGAACAAACTATGAGTGAAAAAAAAAATAGGCAAAAGAGGGAAGTGTACAGAGTATAGCAAAATATGAATATGAAAAATAATACTCTGCTAATAAAATACTTTATTACAATATATTGAATGTAAGCAAATTTATTTCTTAATAAAGATTTTTTCCCATCTTTTACACTTTGACAAAATCAATAAAAATCTAGGGTTTGGTTTCTTTTTACAATTCTTTTATTGCTCGAACTTTCGGGTTAACTACCCTTCAACATGGAGACCTAGAAGTTCTACTTATAGCCAATTATAACACGCCAAACCCTAGATATCTTATTGATTTTGTCAAAGGTTTATTTCTTGGAAGATTTTTCTAAGTAGGGAATTCCAAAGAAAGTATTATCTTTGGTATTAGGAAGCTAAGCAGATAAACAGAAGATGGTTCACCTTTGCAGTGTTTAAGCTTCAATGGAATAATTATATGTATAAATATCTTTCTTTTTTTCGCTCATAAAAAACAAAGGCATTCATAATGCTTCTGAAAAAAAAAAAAAACTTGTGTTTATCATTCCTGCAATATTTACAAATACAGTTTAGAGTCGTGAAAATTTTCCAATTCGCAGAAAATGTTATATATGTATGTTAAGTTTATATAATTTTAACTATTATTTAAGAAATAAGATGTTAATTTGAAGCTAAATTTATCTATCAAATTGTTGATGCCATGGAAGAAATAGTGGAAGGTATCTCAGAAAAAGCAGAATCCTAGAATTCTATGTCAGAAGATATCTCATCATAAAAGCAATAAAAGAAATTGAAGTATATAAAGACAGTTCTTTACGTATTTTTTATATAATTTCTTTTTGTATATGAAAGCTATATAAACCAATATTTAAATTGAATACATACGCGTTCATATACAATTACTAGGATTAAAATAGAGAAGGATGAAAACCGAAGATCATACATTGAACTTAGTCTGATCATTTAACTAAATAATGATTTTTTTTTATTATTATCCCTAATACACGTGATACAGGCCATGATAACCATGGTGGGTAGAAGTTGGCGACTGCTAGAAGTGCACCACATGTCTACACAGGTGAAAAGCAGTTCTACTTTTTCACTTACAAACGTGCCATAGCCCCGTTAGGTTACTTGCACTCGCTGGTGGGGTTATACTTTTACAAGAATCGGGGACCATTGCCTTTTTTAAATCAGAAAAAAAAATTGCCAAAGCGGGATTCGATCCCATGTCGTAGCGGTCGAAAACCGATTTAAACCATCCTTCCACCGACCCCCTCTAAATAATGATGAATACTATCTATCAGAATAAATATCAAAATTTGAAATCAATTTCACGAGAATAATATCTAACACTTCAACTTAACAAGAAAATAAAGAAAAAGGCATCCACCAAGGCATGCCAACCACAAGCACATTTCGGGAGGTCTGTCGTCAGTGTGGTGCAAGTGGTACGTTAACAAGAGGATCAAATTAGATTTGTAAATTTGAAAAAAAAAAGAAGTTTAATTTAGAGCCCATATACCGGTATATATATTTCTGATATATTTGATGGTTGAGAGACTAGGATTCAAAGATCTTCAAACTAAAAGAGCAATATATGAAAAAGATAAAATTTGAAGATGATTTGGTGAATGATAACATTTTAGTGAGCGATGGAACATTGGTGTGGGCTAGAATGCCAATTAGTGACCCTAGTACACTATATAGTGAATGCACCAGGTATAGCGGTATTGATACGAGTAACTAATGTTATAGAAGTGTACTCCACACACACACGATGGTCAAAGAGTAAATACACCAGGTATAGCGGCATTGATTCTAGTAACTAATGTTATAGAAGTGTACTCCACGATGGTCAAAGAGTAAATAAACCAGGTATACCGGCATTGATTCTAGTAAC
The DNA here is from genome assembly GCA_030710605.1 of Cordylochernes scorpioides. Lineage (NCBI taxonomy): Eukaryota > Metazoa > Arthropoda > Arachnida > Pseudoscorpiones > Chernetidae > Cordylochernes > Cordylochernes scorpioides. Next base: position 34,251,536 of record CP092876.1, read on the forward strand.
TAATTTCATATACAGTTACGAGCGTCATGCGTGGCCTCTGTCACGGTTTGCTTTTTTTTTTTTTGGAATAACGCCCTCCTATTGGTCGGCTACGATCACGCCACCTTTGCCCCATCATGCCCCCCCCCCCCCCCCCCCCCCCCCCCCCCCCCCCCCCCATTTCTGTAACTATTGTGTTGGAGCGGGTCGCTCCATAAATAAATGCATATATTAGTTAATAACCAAATGGAATCCTCTCTTTCTTTTTCCCAGTAAGAGACGCCTATGGAAGCCAACAGTACATAGGCTATAGTTATTAACTAAAATATGCATTTATTTAAGGCGCCAATTTATAATTGTAACAAATAGTATTTGAATCAAAACATTCAATCGGGTAAAACACGGGCGTTGCCCGGGTCATTCGGCTAGTGTTATAGAAGTGTACTCCACGATAATCAAAGAGTAAATATACCAGGTATACCGGCATTGATTCTAGTAACTATTGTTATAGAAGTGTACTCCACGATAGTCAAAGAGTAAATACACCAGTTATAGCGGCATTGACCCGAGTAACTAATGTTATAGTAGTGTACTCCACGATAGTCAAAGAGTAAATACACCAGGTATAGCGGCATTGACCCGAGTAACTAATGTCATAGAAGTGTACTCCACGATGGTCAAAGAGTAAATACACCAGGTATACCGGCATTGATTCTAGTAACCAATGTTATAGAAGTGTACTCCACACACACACACGATAGTCAAAGAGTAAATACACCAGGTATAGCGACATTGACCCGAGTAACTAATGTTATAGAAGTGTACTCCACACGATAGTCAAAGAGTAAATACACCAGGTATAGCGGCATTGATCCGAGTAACTAATGTTATAGAAGTGTACTCCACACGATAGTCAAAGAGTAAATACACCAGGTATAGCGGCATTGATCCGAGTAACTAATGTTATAGAAGTGTACTCCACACGATAGTCAAAGAGTAAATACACCAGGTATAGCGGCATTGATCCGAGTAACTAATGTTATAGAAGTGTACTCCACACGATAGTCAAAGAGTAAATACACCAGGTATAGCGGCATTGATCCGAGTAACTAATGTTATAGAAGTGTACTCCACGATAATCAAAGAGTAAATACACCAGGTATAGCGGCATTGATCCGAGTAACTAATGTTATAGAAGTGTACTCCACGATAATCAAAGAGTAAATACACCAGGTATAGCGGCATTGATCCGAGTAACTAATGTTATAGAAGTGTACTCCACGATAGTCAAAGAGTAAATACACCAGGTATAGCGGCATTGATCCGAGTAACTAATGTTATAGAAGTGTACTCCACGATAGTCAAAGAGTAAATACACCAGGTATAGCGGCATTGATCCGAGTAACTAATGTTATAGAAGTGTACTCCACGATAATCAAAGAGTAAATACACCAGGTATAGCGGCATTGATCCGAGTAACTAATGTTATAGAAGTGTACTCCACGATAATCAAAGAGTAAATACACCAGGTATAGCGGCATTGATCCGAGTAACTAATGTTATAGAAGTGTACTCCACACGATAGTCAAAGAGTAAATACACCAGTTATAGCGGCATTGATCCGAGTAACTAATGTTATAGAAGTGTACTCCACACGATAGTCAAAGAGTAAATACACCAGGTATAGCGGCATTGATCCGAGTAACTAATGTTATAGAAGTGTACTCCACGATAATCAAAGAGTAAATACACCAGGTATAGCGGCATTGATCCGAGTAACTAATGTTATAGAAGTGTACTCCACGATAGTCAAAGAGTAAATACACCAGGTATAGCGGCATTGATCCGAGTAACTAATGTTATAGAAGTGTACTCCACGATAGTCAAAGAGTAAATACACCAGGTATAGCGGCATTGATCCGAGTAACTAATGTAATAGAAGTGTATTCCACGATAATCAAAGAGTAAATACACCAGGTATAGCGACATTGATACGAGTAACTATTGTTATAGAAGTGTACTCCACGATAATCAAAGAGTAAATACACCAGGTATAGCGACATTGATCCGAGTAACTAATGTAATAGAAGTGTACTCCACGATAATCAAAGAGTAAATACACCAGGTATAGCGGCATTGATCCGAGTAACTAATGTTATAGAAGTGTACTCCACGATAATCAAAGAGTAAATACACCAGGTATAGCGGCATTGATCCGAGTAACTAATGTAATAGAAGTGTATTCCACGATAATCAAAGAGTAAATACACCAGGTATAGCGACATTGATACGAGTAACTATTGTTATAGAAGTGTACTCCACGATAATCAAAGAGTAAATACACCAGGTATAGCGGCATTGATCCGAGTAACTAATGTTATAGAAGTCTACTCCACGATAATCAAAGAGTAAATACACCAGGTATAGCGACATTGATCCGAGTAACTAATGTTATAGAAGTGTACTCCACGATAATCAAAGAGTAAATACACCAGGTATAGCGGCATTGATCCGAGTAACTAATGTTATAGAAGTGTACTCCACGATAATCAAAGAGTAAATACACCAGGTATAGCGGCATTGATTCTAGTAACTAATGTTATAGAAGTGTACTCCACGATAATCAAAGAGTAAATACACCAGGTATAGCGACATTGATACGAGTACAACAACAACAACAAAAAGCCTTTATTCAGGGTCACTGACCCTATACAGGATTCACCAGAGGTATGCATAAGAACAAAGCAGTGAGACAAAGGAAATAACGATATATACAGAAGAAAAGGAAAAAAAAAAAAAAGAAAGAGAAAGAGGGAAGCAAGAAAAACAACACAAAAAGAGTAGCAGTAAGAAAGTGAGGAGTGAGTGTCACTTGGCCTTCTTCTGAGATATGGACTTGTGGAAACCATAAAACGCCGTAGCAATATACTTATTCTGGGTCATATTGTCAATTATTGATGGATGTGAAGCACAGAGTTGCCCAGTTTTGAGCATAAGGGTTCTTCTTTCTTCTTTGAGAGCATAGCAATCAAAAATATAGTGAGTGATTTCATTTTTTAGTTTTGAATTACAGAAGGTACAAATCGGGTCCTCACCGCAGAGCATCTTGGTGTGGTTTTCTCTAAAAAAGCTTGAAAGTATTCTAACTTGTGCGAGTAGTCTTACAACCGGGAAAGGAAAATCCCCTAAAAGGTATCCCTCCGTGAAAGATGTGTGAATGTCTTTGTAGTGAGAGTATAGCTTAGATTTATCCATTCTTGTAAGGTCGTTTTGTATAGATTGGTCTGCCGCTGTTTTTAAGAGCCCTGTAATCGCGCTCCTCAGCGTTTCAGGATCATCACAGGTAACAAGTGCAGGGGATCCCTTATTGTTAATCAGATTGGTGAGCTTTTTAATGAAACCGATGGGTGTACCCGAGGCATTAGACAGTTCCCGTGTTCTATTAAAACACATACGCGGCAATCTGTCACTGCTCATATTCAACACCCGCAGCCAATACTTCAGGGTTAATTTTAAAGCTGTTACACTCAATGAGATACGACCGGTTTCTAATCTGATTATGTAGCCTGGAGTGTATCTGGGCAGATTCAGGAACCTACGGATAAATATGTCTTGTATACTATCCAATAAGTCTGATACGAGTAACTATTGTTATAGAAGTGTACTCCACGATAATCAAAGAGTAAATTCACCAGTTATAGCGGCATTGATCCGAGTAACTAATGTTAAAGAAGTGTACTCCACGATAATCAAAGAGTAAATTCACCAGTTATAGCGGCATTGATACGAGTAACTAATGTTATAGAAGTGTACTCCACGATAATCAAAGAGTAAATTCACCAGTTATAGCGGCATTGATACGAGTAACTATTGTTATAGAAGTGTACTCCACGATAATCAAAGAGTAAATACACCAGTTATAGCGGCATTGATACGAGTAACTAATGTTATAGAAATGTCAAATCGACTCTCAAATTTTATTTAAATAGATTAATACACACGTTCTTTCGAATTTACTGATGGTTAGGTAATTGGAATTTGAAACGCCGTGATTTTAAATGAATTTGAAATAATAAGTGAAAACAAAAGTGAAAAAGATAAAATCGAAAAAAAAAAAAAACCAGACGAATTTATGATATGATTATCTAGTAATATAAATACACAAGATTGTCGCTACCTTCAGCTGTGGGATCAAATAATGCGATTGTACATTTGTTATAATTTTTAACAAAGTCTGGACCTTTTTTTTTTCAGTCAAACACGTCTTAGAAAGAGTGGATATTTGAACGGTGTGTTATCCAAATTGATACAAATATCAAAATTACACATGGATTAGTACAACATGTGTGTAAATATGTAATGTACGTACAGTACAAATAGTTACAATCCACTATCCACCATGATTATTATGGTTTGGTATTACATGTGTAATAGACATGTGTTGTAGTAACAATACAAGTAGTCAAATATCTACCAAGACTATAATGGCTTGGTACTGCATGGGTAGCCATGTGGTGTATTTACAGTACAGGTCATCAGAACCCTCTACATCATTGCCTGGTGCGCTACATTCTTCATTAAGTAAGAAAACTTTCCTACACAAACTTTACAAATTGTTTTAAAATCTTCATTTGATTTTGTTTCCACTGAAGATCTCCTAAATATTCCTTTAGATATTTTTATCTCTAGAGTTTCAAGTAGGAATCCATTGTTTTTTTTTTTAACGTTGCGTTTAATTATCATATAATGACTTGGCAAATCTTATGGAAATCCCCGAGATTTTTTTGGAAAATATATTTAAAACAAACCTGAATCAGTAAATAATTACCTGTAGGTCTTAACAGAGAGTTTATAGTTTCTGGTGAATATTGTCACGCATTGAGTGCAGACAAACTTCAGAATATGACAAGGCAATATATTTGAATTAAAAACAATCACAACTTATTCAAACATAGAGATAAAGAGAGAAATTTGTTCTTTGTAAGTAAAATACCAAAATTAAGTATATCTCAATTAAATAATTATTTTTTTTTTTAAATTCGAAACTATTATAGACGCGAATTCTTTTTTTTTTTTTTTTTAATAAACAATTTCTACTGTCCTTACTGCAATGGAAAAATTAATGGGAGGGCCTGGCTCATCAGTGGTGAACCATCCCAGCGGTTTCGCCAGTTTAATCTATCATACCGCTGTTACATTGCATTTTTTTCGAACTTCCTTTTATAGTGATACTGATGCTAGACTCTTTGAATGGGTATTTTAGATGAACTATGGACATAAGCTTTGAGGACAGCAGAATTACATACAATTATAAATATATAATGCAACACAATAAATATTTAATTAAAAAGGCATATATTGGATCAAAATATCTTTTTTTTTACCAATATTTCAGCTGGCTGAACGCCAACCTTTATCAAGGTGTTATAACATTTTAAAGTGTGTCAGCAACAAACTCAGCGCCACATAACGTCAACAGATCCAATAAGAAAACTAGTACTCTCAAAACTACAAAAACTAGTAATAAAACCCCTAACAGAATTGTCTCACTATCTCGACTGTCAATCTCTTACACAAGTAATAAAATATATTTATTTGTCAATTGAAACATACATTATAAATGTATTAAATTGATAAAATACTCAAAACCAATGATATTTATATGAAAACTATGGAAATTTTTCGAAAGTCACTGAAAATGATAAAAATGAACAATCACAGATTATTTCTGTGAATAATAATTTATTATAGTTATATATTGACCATTGACCTAAACGCAAAAAAAAAAAAGTTATTAATTTGAGAACTTTTAAAAGATTCTTTTGCAAAAGTCACTGAAAGTCATAGAAAATGTGTGAACAATTATAGATTGATTCTGTGAATATTTATTTATTATAATTTTCCTTGTTGTATATGTGTGTCGCTAATTTGGATCTTTCTATATCCACTGATAGAAAAAAACTTAAGGATGAGAAAAGTCTTATGTCATCGGTCGTCTGTTTTTTGGAGACTGTGTCAATTTTGTTTACACTTTGTTATCTCGCGTGTCTTCAATAAAGGTCACCTTGTATCAAATATCTTTCAGAGTTATTGTCTGAATCCCGATAATGCTAAAAGGTACAACTTCCTTAAGTTTTGTCTAAGAGTGGATATTTCAGAGTTTTTGTCTGAGTACCGATATACATTCTAAAATGTACAACTTCCTTAAGTTTTGTCCATGAGTGGATATATTATACACATACAATCCAGGTATAAGACATTTCTTTTCCTCCAATTTACCCAGACTAATGAATTTAATAGCTTGATTGTCTTAATTAAGTTTTCTTGTATATATATTTCATTTTACCAGTATATGTAATTAGCTTTTAAATAACAATGTTTATTTTTTACTGGTATTATTACTGTTATTTCTGCATATATCCTACATTTCTACTTGGAGAATCTGTATAAGACTAAAAGGTCTTAATAAAGCTTTTTGTTGTTGTTGTTGTATATACAGGTTATAGGTATTATAATAACGAAAATATTCAAAAAGGATAAGTTTCTTTATTTGAAAATTAATTCGAGCTTTCGGGCGTAAGCTGCCCTTCTACAGGAATAATGGATACAATTTTAAGTTTCTTTCCTGTTTATGTACAACTTCCCGTAAGTTATGAGAGAGGGTAGACAAACACTGGACTAAACAAAAAAAGGAAAGAAAGAAAATATATACCAACATATATACATAGTTTATAAAAATCTACAGGAAAAATAAAGAGTTAATTAATGTCTGATGATGGTAACAACATTGTTACCGAAACGTCACACACTATTTGAGTTTGATCTTGTTACATTATGTTTCTAATCTATAATCCAAATTGTACCTTATCAAATTTCTATCAACTTTTTTTTTTATCTGCGTTCAGTTAAAATTGTACTTTGTGCTCTGATAAGAGATTTATCTTGAAAGCTTTCTGATTGGCAAACTACAGCCACGTTTGTAAATAAAATAACACACACACAAAGCCTTTATTAAGACACCAGTCTTATACAGATTCTCCTCTCTCATTGCCGGTTTGCAACGATATCCTCACGATGATCATTCACCATCATGTAGTGGAGGAGAAAACAATAAATTAAAGTTATTGACGTGACAACGTCTTAAATTAGGTTGCGGCTGGGAGTCACTTATGAAAAAGTGTAACGCCCGGTAACGTTACGATGAGTCACCGAACGAGAGTGCTGCGCGCGCAGCTGCGCGCGCAGCGCTAGAGAATTAGGCGCATTGAATCGGCGCATGCTTGTCTCTGTCTTTGTCTTTCTCGAACGTTCTTGGCGTTGGAAAAACAAGAAAGCGCCATAATACAAGTTCACACGTGTGGTTAAAGTATCGTCAGCTGTGTCTGTAGTGAAAATGTGGAGTGCTTAGATTCGTCATTTACAACAACTACAACAATAAAGGTAAATAATTGTACACTGATATTTCATTATCGTAAACTATGATTGATTGATTAATTGTTAGATTGACACAAAAGTTGAGAAACTGAGTTTATAGGTTATGTCATACTATTGATAAATGTTGATAGTGTTAAGTAAATTATTAGTTTAAAATTAATTAATTAATTAATTATTATTTTACAAATTTTAAATAGCTTCAAATTTATTTAGCAAAAATTTGAACCTTCGATCTGAATAAATGTTTTGATTTTCGAATTGATTATTAAAAATTACAAATATTAAGAAAAAGTGGCAGATATAAGAAAACTTTATTTAAACTGTGTTGAGCAAGAATTTTAACATCTAATATAAGTAAATGTTTTAATTTTCAACTTCATCATTTACAATTACAAATTTTATTTACCTTCAAATTTATTTAGCAAAAATTGTGCAATTTAATTATATTCATATCAATAAATATTCTACCGTTGTCACGTAAAATCTTCGCCCGTAAAACCGACTTTACAGGCAACCATTGTTTTTTTTCTACTTACTGCTCTTTATAAAAGTTATATAGGGACTGAGGAACCATTCGACTTGAGATGGCGCTGGTTAATATAAGCCTTCATACGTGGAAGTTTTAGGAAGGTTTTGTGTGAGTCGGGTACTTAGAGTGTTCGTGTCCTACAGTTTATTTCCCGAGTTTACATCCCTGCCGGGTTATATATTCCTTTTGTATACTGTGAATGTTGCGGTCGGTAGAGGAGTGGTATAAACTGTCCATCTTTGACACCCGAGATCGAATCCCACATGGGTCACTTTTTTTTTTTTCTGAAGAAAAATTGTTTCAAAGGCCCCTGATTCTTATAAAAGTCCAACCCCACACATTTGCACATTATCTTTTTAAATAGATTTTTCTATTATAGTTCGAATTATTTTTTGGATTTCGCTTTGTACTACGATGGAAGTCGTACAGCTTCAATAAAATCTCTTGTTGTTGTTGTTTAATAAAAGCTATCGTTCAATTATTTAAAAAAAAAATCGTTATGAAGGAGGTCGAAAAAATGGTTCAAATTGTAAAACTACATGAAAAATTTGGATATTATTTAATTTATCTTTGAAAATTCAAATATTAGAAGCAAATATTAGAAGTTATGTATTCATTTTATCAATAACTATTTCAATTGTTTCATGTGAGAGAATAATTAGGTTTAGCATAAGCTTACCGCCTCCACTCATCATATGTAAAATAGTTATCAATTGTACAAAAACGGTTTGTAAATTATAAAGACATTTATACTGCATTATACACTCATGGACAAAACTTAAGTAAGTTTTATATTTTGATGTCGTCTGTTTTCTTTCTTTATTTCTTTTTTTTTTTTTTAAGGAGACAAGAGTAATTTTGTTCGCACTTGGTTATCTCGCGTGTCTTCAAAAAAGGTTACTGTGTATTAAATATCTTTCAGAGTTATTGTAAGAATTCTGGTGGTCTCCTGTGGATGATGGCTGTTGTTATTTACAGGAAAGAACAGTGCAGGTCCTGGTTGAAGGTCCTCAGTGGAAGTCTGGTGGTCTCCTGGATGGTGACTGTTGTTATTTACAGGAAAGAGCAGTGCAGGTCCTGGTTGAAGGTCCTCAGTGGAAGTCTGGTGGTCTCCAGGATGATGGCTGTTGTTATTTACAGGAGAGAACATCGCAGGTCCTGGTTGAAGGTCCTCAGTGGAAATCTGGTGGTCTCCTGGATGATGGCTGTTGTTATTTACAGGAGAGAACATCGCAGGTCCTGGTTGAAGGTGCTCAGTGGAAGTCTGGTGGTCTCCAGGATGATGGCTGTTGTTATTTACAGGAGAGAACATCGCAGGTCCTGGTTGAAGGTCCTCAGTGGAAATCTGGTGGTCTCCTGGATGATGGCTGTTGTTATTTACAGGAGAGAACATCGCAGGTCCTGGTTGAAGGTGCTCAGTGGAAGTCTGGTGGTCTCCTGGATGATGGCTGTTGTTATTTACAGGAGAGAACATCGCAGGTCCTGGTTGAAGGTCTTCAGTGGAAGTCTGGTGGTCTCCTGGATGATGGCTGTTGTTATTTACAGGAGAGAACATCGCAGGTCTTGGTTGAAGGTCCTCAGTGGAAGTCTGGTGGTCTCCTGGATGGTAGCTGTTGGTATTTACAGGAGAGAACAGTGCAGGTTCTGGTTGAAGGTCCTCAGTGGAAGTCTGGTGGTCTCCTGGATGGTAGCTGTTGTTATTTACAGGAGAGAACAGTGCAGGTTCTGGTCGACGGTCCTCAGTGGAAGTTAGGTGCGTTCTTGAAAAATCTTAATACAAATTCATATTTTAAATAATTGACTCAAGTTGAGATAAGTCTTGTCTTTTCTAAAAAAAATTACACAAAAAGATGAGGATGATTATGACAAAAAAAGTAATGGGCTATAAAACTATGGAGGGGGTTGTAAATGTGAACAGGAGACGCCTTCCTTCCTATAGAAACATTACATAAGTCGGTAAAATACATATGTTAAAACGTTTTTGTTGTACCTTTTGCTCAATATTGCATAAAAACACTAACTTTTTTTTTCAAATCCCTTTCAGCTCCACTGCACGAGGAGGCTATACCGCCAGCATTAAAGAAACTTGTTTCGCAGGTTTTTACAGATACTGTACTTATCTGATTCCACTGATTTCTATAGACAGCACCTACCTTTTTATCAATTAAAATTTAACAATATTTGTCAAATTGTTGAAGCCCGTTCAACCCCCATCTGTAAGTGCATCAAACATGCGGCCATGGATTATCGTGAACGCAAAGTCTAGTTGCATATCCATGTATAGTCTTCTTCTTCTTTCTTATATCCACTCAATCACACTAAGGTATCAAGCTTGTAAAGCTTGAGACTTTTGATGGTGTCTGCCGGGGAAGAGTAGAGCTCATAAATGGATGAGTCATTACAGTCAATAATGTGTTTTGGGGTTGCAGGTTGACACTTAGTACATAGTGGGAAAACCTTGCAACCATTCTGGAAAGTCATTGTCCGTAGATGACCAGACTTAAGTCCTGAAAAAGTCCCTCCTGCTCTGTACCAGTCATGTACAGCATTAGATTTCCATTCCTGTAGGCATTGGGTTTTGATGGTACGGAGGAGGTATCTTTCGTGTAGTTGGGTGTTAGATTCTCTGGCTTCTCCATGTATTGTACAATTAGACAGTACAAGCAGAGTCTAACATTGTTACTGTTCTTGTGATTATTCCACTTGGAAGATAAATGCTGAGGACATGGGTTAATATCTATCCTCCATACCACCGGGTCTCTCTACAACTTTTTTTTTTTCGCTTATCCGTAGCACACGTGATACAGGCCATGATAATCATGGTGGATAGAAGTAGGCGATTACTTTTACTGTAAGTGCATTAGATGTCTACACATGTGGAAAGCATTTCGACTTTGCACTTACAAATGTGTCAGAGCCTTATTTGGTTACTTGCACTCGCTAGTGGGGTTGGACTTTTGAAAGAATCGGAGGCCATTGGAGCATATTTTTTAAATCAGAAAAAAGTTCTCAATGCGGTCGAAAACCAACGGTTCAGATTATCCTTCCACCGAACTCCCCATAAACTTTATAAATATACTTTTATACGAATTTGTAGCATCACAAGGGAATCAGCTAAAAAGCAATGTTCCATTCTTCCCAATTGTGTGCATAAGGAGAAATTCTCGGTCTGACAGAAGAAGACATGTCTCAAAGGATAGTTGATTCATTCATATATCTGTGAATTCATTCTTTACACTCATGGACAAAACATAAGGAAGTGGAAGGTCTTTGATGTCGCCGGTCGTGTTTTTTATTTTTTTTTGGAAGGAAACAGAGGCAATTTTGTTCACACTTGGTTATCTCGTGTGTCTTCAATAAAAGTCACTGTGTATCAAATATCTTTCAGAGTTATTGTCTGAATCCCGATATTCATGCTAAAAGGTACAATTCCTTAAGTTTTGTGAGTCTTTTTTTTTTTTTTTTTTGGTATGAGGAGGTATTTTTACAAGTCTTAGGATGAAATTCATAGTAAGCATACTGGATGATTAGATGGCTTTTTTTTCTGGTTTTCATCCTTAAGATGAAGTCTTAAAGGCTAATCCAGAGTTATAGGCTTATGTAGAAATTAATTTAAATTTCCAATTTAATAATAATAAAAAAAAAAAAAAACAGAGCGACAAAGCACGAATGTATCTTTTAAAACAAAAAAACACACTTTTTACTTGTTCATACTGCAATATAAAACATCAGAAGGGCTTGGCTCATCAGTAGTGAACCCTTCTCTCTAAGCGATTCTCTAAGCCAATTTAATCCACAAGACCGCTTTTATATATGTTATCCTGAAGGGTGGAATCTTAGTTACGGCATTTAAGAAAACTATCAACATGAGCGCTTTTAGGACAGTAGAAATATATTGGAGTTCTAAAAAGGTGGATTAAATTAGCGAAACCGCTGCGAGGGTTCACCACTGATGAGCCAAGCCCAACCAATGTTTTTCATATATCGCAGTTGTGGTGGTGTCTTGTCCATGGAGCAATTTTGCTGCTCCATGGAAAGGTGAGGGTATCATTGCCCCGTTAGTCAGCCACATTTCAGAGTTCCCTGTTCACGGTTACCGTAGCGGCTCGGGGCTCACGACACCGTACTTCGTCCTATAGGGCAGTCCCTTACTTGTGCTGCTTCTTCCGCCCGCCACGTAGAGGAGGAATTCTGGGCAGGATATATCGCAGTAAGTACATTATAAAGTGTGTTTTATTTGATTTTAAAATTACATCCGTGCTTTGTGGTTCTATTTCTGGTATATAGATTGCGCGTTATTGTCTCATGTGTGTCATTTCCAAATCTACATTTGTTGAAATAAATTAAACAAAGGAGGATTTGATATACCCGCGGTGTTCAGGTCCACTCAGTGTGGGAACATGTCAACGGACGTCAAACAAGGGAACATACTGGTGGGAAAACAAGAATTTCTTGAAACTTTTATCTTGTTATCAGCAGGATTCTGTTTGTTCACCTGACAACACACTCAGATAATTCTTATACATATTATCATAGCGTCTTTTTCTAGATTTACTTTTTAAAATATTTCTATAGCCCTCATCCTGCAATGATAAACATCTTTTTGGCCAATTCGACCGATATCATAACCCCTCTTGTAGAATGTTATGGAATCGAAGCCGCCCCTGTACTGATCAAGACCATAGCCTGTAACCATGGTTTACAGGTTGACCCTTTGTCTGAATTTGCGAAAACTGGTGTTGTAGCTCATTATTTATTACCACTATTACGTTCTTTTTTTCACACCATTGACTGTATTGGCTCATCCATTGATGAGCTCTACTCATCCCCAGACACCATCAATAAGCTCTACAGACTTGGTACCCTAATATGATTGTTGAGTGGAGATAAGAAAGAAGATCATTACATTTTGACTGGGCTGATGAACCAAATGGATTGTTTACATGCATTTTTTTAAAAAGGGAGAGGTGCCACTTTTGGTACATATATATCATAATGTGGGTTGCAGCGGTTTCGACAGTTTAGTCTTCAGATCATTCTACTGTTGGATTGATTGTTTTCTAAAGTGAGAAAGTTGAAGGAATAACTTCTGGTGAGGCAGTCTAAAAATCATACACTTAAGGATCATACGTAGTTTAAATACGTAGTACGATGCGATTTACATTAAAAGTGACCTGTCTATAGCACCCCCTCTCTATATCACCCTATTTTGGTGAGTCCCAAGAGGGGACGCTATAGACAGGTATATCAGCAATCTTATGTACGAATAATAAAAGTATATTCAATCTCTCTCTGACGGAAATAATAATATCGGAGATATAAGGATCTGGGTTGCAGCGGTTTCGACAGTTTAGTCTTCAGATCATTCTACTGTTGGATTGATTGTTTTCTAAAGTGGGAGAATTGAAGGAATAACTTCTGGTGAGGCAGTCTAAAATCATACACTTGGGTTAGTAGCCCGTAAAACCACATTCTCTCTGATGTCCTTAGACTGTGGTCATGTGATATCGACCTTTATTTTCGCCACATACATCACAAGAGCAACAACTACCAGGCTATATTGAAAGTATTTTTTAAAATAAATTTAATTGATCAGAAACCTTATTCTGACGTAGTTATTATCTCCTGATCATGTAACTTAAAGTTGCTGATAGTTTTCACCATCTATCGGATTATATATCAACTAATCGCTGATTTTTTAGTTAATTTTTCCAGGTGATTGTCCGAATAAAAATTGATTATTGGGGATATTTATTCCATCATATATTAATAGATATATTATTATCTCCGTCAGAGAGAGATTGAATATACTTTTATTATTCGTACATAAGATTGCTGATATACCTGTCTATAGCGTCCTTTCTTGGGACTCACCAAAATAGGGTGGTATAGAGAGGGGGTGCTATAGACAGGTCACTTTTAATGTAAATCGCATCGTACTACGTATTTAAATTCGGACGCTATAGAGAGGAAGGCGATATTTAGAGGGGGCGCTATAGACAGGTTTAGCTGTATAAATAAAATAATTACAAATTATTTGTTTCAGACGAATCCCACTGGGTGTCGTCTCGTTCAATGTCGCATTCTGCCCTGAAGTCGGACAGCATCTTGCCTAGGTCGGAGTCCCCGACATGGGCGATTGCCATGTCAAGGTATTTCTTCAGAGCAGAGCTCTGCTCGGGCGAGAGAAACAGAGAGAGAGATGATGCGCTTTCAGTTACGTGGTCAGGAATATGACTTTTTACAATTGTCAACCACTTATCCCCACACCAATTCACTTTTGTTGTATTTTTTACAACAACAACAAACAACAAAAAAGCCTTTATTTAGAGTCACTGACCCTATACAGGATTCACCAGAGGTATGCATAAGAACAAAGCAGTGAGACAAAGGAAATAACGATATATACAGAGTAAAAAGAGAAAAAAAAAAAACAAGAAAAGGAAAAAATAATAATAATAAACAAAAATAATAAGAAGAAAGAGGGAAGCAAGAAATCAACACAAAAAGAGTAGCAGTAAGAAAGTGAGCAGTGAGTATCACTTGGCCTTCTTCTGAGATATGGACTTGTGGAAACCATAAAACGCCGTAGCAATATACTTATTCTGGGTCATATTGTCAATTATTGATGGAAGTGAAGCACAGAGTTGCCCAGTTTTGAGCATAAGGGTTCTTCTTTCTTCTTTCAGAGCAGAGCAATCAAAAATATAGTGAGTGATTTCATTTTTTAGTTTTGAATTACAGAAGGTACAAATCGGGTCCTCACCGCAGAGCATCTTGGTGTGGTTTTCTCTAAAAAAACTTGAAAGTATTCTAACTTGTGCGAGTAGTCTTACAACCGGGAAAGGAAAATCCCCTAAAAGGTATCCCTCCGTCATGAAAGATATGTGAATGTCTTTGTAGTGAGAGTATAGCTTAGATTTATCCATTCCTGTAAGGTCGTTTTGTATAGATTGGTCTGCCGCTGTTTTTAAGAGCCCTGTAATCGCGCTCCTCAGCGTTTCAGGGTCATCACAGGAAACAAGTGCAGGGGATCCATTATTGTTAAGCAGATTGGTGAGCTTTTTAATGAAACCGATGGGTGTGCCCGAAGCATTAGACAGTTCCCGTGTTCTATTAAAACATATACGTGGCAATCTGTCACTGCTCATATTCAACACCCGCAGCCAATACTTCAGGGTTAATTTTAAGGCTGTTACACTCAATGAGATACGACCGGTTTCCAATCTGATTAGGTAACCTGGAGTGTATCTGGGCAGATTCAGGAACCTACGGATAAATATGTCTTGTATATTGTCCAGTAAGTCTTTATGCTCTGTTGCCCACAATGGAGCGGCATACATCAGGACAGCTCTCACTATTGTATCAAAGAGTTTGATTGATAAATTTATTGACTTTGCTTTTGATTTTATTAATATTGGGTGTGTGGCGTTAATTGCTGTAAGTGCTTTTCCTTTAAAGTAATTTGCCGGGTGAGTAGTTGTAATTGTTGGTGTCAGAGGGAATCCCAAGTATGTATATCTTGAAGTTATTGTTATGGGTTTATCATTCCAGAACCATCTATCCTTATTTGAGGGTTTACCTCCATTACGGAACACCATAATCTTTGACTTGGACTCATTTAGTGTCATTAAGTTCTCATCGAGATAGTCTTTCAGTATTTTGATCTTCTTTTGGAGGTTCATCCTGGACTCACCTATAATTGCTATGTCGTCGGCGTACAGCAATAAATAGATATCTCCAAATTCTGGCAAATTTACACTCGGCAGGTCTGAGTTATTATAAATTTCGATTAAGTCCGTGATAAATAATATAAATAGCAGTGGGGAAGTGGTTCTCCCTGGAGGACTCCCGAGTTTATCTTAATACTTTCCGTAAATGATCCCTTCCATCTGATAGCTATAGTTGCTTGTTCGTAGTAACTTCTGATCGTACTTATGAATTGGTAACTTATGCCTAGGTTGTA
Organism: Cordylochernes scorpioides; assembly: GCA_030710605.1. NCBI lineage: Eukaryota > Metazoa > Arthropoda > Arachnida > Pseudoscorpiones > Chernetidae > Cordylochernes > Cordylochernes scorpioides. The sequence goes on from CP092876.1 coordinate 34,267,444, forward strand.
AAGTTTTTCCAAAGTATTGAGTGAGGTACAGTATCAAATGCCTTCCTTAGATCGACAAAAAAGACATATAGTTTTCCCCTCTTTTTTCTTAATGATAGTTGGATTAAAGTAGTTAGTGTAAATATGTGGTCAATACATGATCTTCCTTTTCTAAATCCCGCTTGGTTTTCGGGTATAACCCTTCTTCCTTCGACCCATTCCTCCAGTCGTGATCTTAGGATTGATGTGAAAAGCTTTGATACATTGCTAATCAGTGCAATACCTCGGTAGTTGGAGGGGCTGTTCTTATAACCATTTTTAAAGATTGGGTGTATAGTGGAATTAGTCCAAATTGCTGGGTATTTTCCAGTCGTCATAACACTATTGTAGAGTTGTTTCAACAGCAGTATGTACGAATCAGGGAGTGTTTTTGATACTTCATTGGGGATGCCACCGGGCCCGCATGCCTTGTTACTCCTCAAACCAGCTATCTCCTTGTATATGTCTGCATTGGTTATCTCTGAGTCCAATATAGGATCGTTCTGAGAAATCACATTATGTAAATTACAAATTCTCAAATTTTTCTCTGTAGTCATTAGTTCGCGGTAAAAGTTCAGCCAGTCCTGTATAGATATTTCTCCTTGGATCATAGATGTGCTTTTGTAGAGCGCAATAGTTTTCCAGAAGGTCTTTGAGTCTTTAGCATTTCTGAGTATTTCCTGTTTTTCATTATCAAAGCCTTTCCTTTTTAGATCCAATAAAGCGAGATATTTCTTTCTGGAAGAAGCATAACATTCTCTGTCTTCCAATCTATTTGTTTTACGATATTTCTTCAGACTTTCTTTTGCCAGTTTTTTCATATCATAGCAGTCCTTATCGAACCACGGCTTAGATTTCCTGGGGCCGCCCTTAATTGAGTAGGTTATTTTTGCAGATGACATTGCTTCCAAAATTCGCTGATTGAAAGTGTATACAAGGTCATCGGAGGCTGGTATGTTTTTTTCCCGCAATTCTTCCAGTTTCATTTTAAACATTGCGAGTCCATCGGCTGACCATCTATATCTCGTAATATTATAATCTTCCCGTTTGGTTTTTTTCTCATTGAAGTTTTGGCCTTTTATCGTTAAAACCAAAGGGTGGTGGTCAGAGTACAGTTGGTCATCGACTTTGAAGTCCAGTAAAATTTGTAGTGAACCCTGTGAGAGTATGCAATAGTCAATAGTTGAAGAGCCTCTTTCAGATATGTATGTAAAGTCTCCATCTTTATCACCTCTAGATCTTCCATTAACTTGTATTTTTTACAATGTTTCAATCTTCCCAGTGGGACTGCTGAAGAGAAATCTCGGCCCGACAGGAGAGAACAAAACCATTCTTTACCCGGCTTATGGAATGACGAATTCATACAGATTCTATTATGAGATATAAAATACCAGGTCTATTAGTATGAAACGCGAAAATTTTCAGTGAATTAAAAAGTTCACCAATTCCATACAACAAAAGATTTTTTATTCAAAGTAATTGCCCTGATTAGCTATACACTCGGACCACCTTTCAGGCAATTTTCGAATTCCTTGTCTGAAAAATTCTATTCCTTTTGAGTCGAACCAGTCAACAAGCCATTTTCGGAGTATGTCTGAGTTCGAAAATTCCTGACTTTTTAGGGCGTGTCCTAAAGATGTGAAAAGGTGGTAGTCCGACGGCGCTAAGTCTGGTGAGTACGGCGGGTGGGGTAAGAGTTCCCAGCCCAAGTCTTTTATGGTGTTTTTGACCACTGTAGCGTTGTGGGCTGGAGCGTTGTCATGCTGCAGTATCAGTTTGTTGTGCTTTTCACGCAATTCCGGTCTTTTTTCATTCAATGCCTCTCTCAAACTGTGCATTTGTTGTTCGTAGCGACTAGTATTGACCGTTTCGCCAGGTTTCAGGAGCTTGATATATACTACGCCGGTCTGGTCCCACCATACGCAAAGCATTGCCTTTTTTCCTAAGCGATTGGGCCTAGGCTTCCGTTTTGGAAATTGGCCGAGCAGGCCCCACGACTTTTGGAGCATAGGATTGCTGAAGTGGATCGATTTCTCATCAGAAGTTACGATTGGGTGCAAAAATGACTTCTTTTCATGCCTGGCGAGCAGCCCTTCGCAGGTTACCAGACGCCGTTCTTGCTGCCTTTCGCTCAACTCGTGGGGGACCTATCTAGAAAGCTTTTGGGTCATTCTGAGGCTGTTTAAACGAACCTTGAGACACCTGGAGCTGTTTCGCGAGTTTCTCCTGCGTTTGGGTACTGTCGTCATCCAACAAAGCTTGCAGTTCAGCGTCCTCGAACTTTTGGCGCGGTTTTCCACGTGGTTCATTATCAAGTTCGAAATCGCCACTTTGGAATTTTTTAAACCACCTGTAACACTGTGATTTGCTCAGAGCGTGGTTGCCGTGAACTTCCTCGAGCATTCGGTGGGCTTCAGTGGCACTTTTCTTCCAGTTGAAGGCGAACAACAAAACTTCCCGCAAATGGGCACTTTTTGGCTCGGAAATCACCATTTTCCACGGGCTCCAGAAATTTTTCACGATTTGAATTTTTCTAAAACTCCACGCATGCTGATGCCAGGTGAGTCAAAAAACAAAATGCCTTCAACAGCGCCACCGTCGGCTCAAATAAAGTTGCACAGCGCCCTCTGGCAGCCATTTTCGCGTTTCATACTAATAGACCTGGTAATGTATACAAGAATCTCGACCATAAAAGGAAAAGAAGCCCGTTATGTCACTTTTATAACAAAATAAACAACTCGTGGACATTAAATGATATGTTATATATACTTAAGCTATAAATACCGCAGAACTTCTCTGTAAAGGACACCTAGTTGCAGAGCCAAAATGTCTTTTAGAGAGGAGCATTCTCTTACTGGAAAATTATTAATTAGTGAAAATGACAATTTTGGTGATGAAAACTGTCATTTGTAGAGAAGTGTCCTCTAGCAAGTGTGTCCTCTCACGGAGGTTTTACTCTATTGGCTCAAATATTCACTTTCTCTTGATGTAACTCATATTCGCGCCTTAATTATATAGAGATCCTTACCGATCCCGCGTGCTCATTTGAACATCCTTGCCACGACGGCGGTGGCGTAACAGTATGTATAGGTATATGCATGTAAATACAGTTTATATAGAGATGATGCGCTTTCAGTTACATGATCAGGTATATGACTTTTTACAATTGTCAACCACTTATCCCCACACCAATTCACTTTTGTTGTATTTTTTACAATTGTCAACCACTTATCCCCACACCAATTCACTTTTGTTGTATTTTTTACAATTGTCAACCACTTATCGCCACACCAATTCACTTTTGTTGTATTTTTTACAATTGTCAACCACTTATCGCCACACCAATTCACTTTTGTGCGCCATGTATAGATGGCGCGTTATTGCTTTGTGTTAATTTATTCCTAACTGGCCTTGTCTTTATAGTTTGCTGAAGAGCATTGCTCGAAGCAAATATTTGAATGTAATTCTACTGTCCTATAAGCTTATTTCCATAGTTTACTTGAAAACCATTTCTAAGATTCCATCCTTCAGTGTAGCATATAAAATCAGAATGATCCAATACAGTATTAGAGCTCTTAAAAGCGGTCTGGTGGATTAAATTGGCGACACCGCTGGGAGCTCACCACTGATGAGCCAAGCCTTCCCAATATATTTTTTCATCGCAGTAAGGACAGTAGAAGTTCATTTTATGTATAAAAGAAACATTCGCGCTTTTAAATCCTTTTATTTTATATTTTACAGTTTATATAGATTTAAAACAACTTTATTGACATCTAGTCAATTGACAAACGAATTTAATGAGGAAGTAAATATCAAAGGATAATATATAAAATACTATACATACGAGGAGACTTCCCAACGCCAAAGAGTCCTCCTCCAGATGATCAGGTGGTCTTCATTTTCTCCCCTCATCTCAAGAGTCAGGAAGAACTTATGTATGGAACGCCTTTGTTGATACGGCATCCATCCATTTTTAAAAACATTTATCCCAAGTAAACGTGGTACAGGCCATGATAATCATGGTGGGTAGAAGTAGGCGACTGTTTTTACTGTAAGTGTACCATATGTCTACACGTGTGAAAAGCAGTTTGACTTTTGCACTTACAAATGTGCCAGAGCCCCGTTTGGTTACTTGCACTCGCTGGTGGTGTTGGACTTTTGCAAGAATCGGGGCCATTGGAGCTTTTTTTTTTTTTTTAATTAGAAAAAAGTGCCCAATTCGGGATTCGATCCCGGGTCGTAGAGGTCGAAAACTAACGGTTTCGACAATCCTTTCACCGAACCCTCTCCATCCATTGTCCGAAGAGCCAAACCCCGCAGGTTATATAAATCCTTGGGAGGTCTCGGGATGAGTTCCCACTTACAACATAGAAAACCAGGGAGTTGGTGAACGTTTTGAATTATTCGAACGTCACGTGTCGGGGCGATAAACATGGCCGTCAACTGGTTGACTCACCGCTGTGACATGTAACGCCAGGGTCGGGTGTGCTGGTCTGTTTATGGTGATCTTCAACATGTTGGCAATGTTTCCATTACCTTGGATTTAGAGATTACAAACAAAACTCTTGCACATGCGGATAGGTCAAACAGGATATCAATGCTACAGGATTTAAATATGTGAAAATGAGACTGGGAATTGTTAAGAAGGAAAAAAATATATTTTTCGTCTGTTTCGTGTATTTAATCGTTTGGCATAAAAAAAAATCGATTACAATATTAAATATAAGACCGTGACTTCAATTCTAGAAAGTTCAATCTTTTTATTAATTTATATATATCTTGTAAAATTTTTCTGTGTTTTTATAAAAGCCAAATTTATTTCAGAGTTGTATTTATGAATTCATTTGTTAATTCCTTTATTTATTCTTTATATTATAAAAGGATTCTTATTCTGCAATGGCAAAATTAAGCGGCGTGAGATGAGTTCGATTTTATGAAATTGACCAATTTATTGGCTTAAGTATTATTGAAATGTTCGCATGTGCGACGAGTTAATATTTTACTCAGTTAATAGATAGAGATGGTGCAGAGGTTATTTGCCTGCTGATTGGTTCTCTACTGTCACATGACCTTAGATAGCCAATCAGTATAGAGGTTATAACAAATTCATAGTAAAGATTCTAAGAGTTTATATAAAATTGTTTATATATATAAGTAGAAGCGCAATAAGAATAAATAACTAAAAGCATTAATGACAATCATAGACTACACGTGTTTTCAAAACATCTACCCACGGCTAATTACTTGTTTAATTGCCTGCTATAAACTTTATACGGAGTGTAAGCTCTTAACGTGGAGCGTTTAGGATTAACGTCTTCATTTCTTTTTCTAAATGTTACCTTTAACACTTGTCGCGCCGTGCCGCTCGCAATCTCCAGTCTTGCTGTGATATGTATTGTCGTGCCGCTCGCAATCTCCAGTCTTGCTGTGATATGTATTGTCGTGCCGCTCGCAATCTTCAGTCTTGCTGTGATATGCATTGTTGTGCCACTACAAATCTTCAGTCTTGCTGTGATATGTATTGTTGTGCCGCTCGCAATCTCCAGTCTTGCTGTGATATGTATTGTTGTGTCGCTCGCAATCTTCAGTCTTGCTGTGATATGTATTGTCGTGTCGCTCGCAATCTTAAGTCTTGCTGTGATATGTATTGTCGTTCTAGCTCGCAATCTTAAGTCTTGCTGTGATATGTATCGTCGTGCCGCTCGCAATCTCCAGTCTTGCTGTGATAGGTATTCTCGTGCCGCTCGTAATCTCCAGTCTTGCTGTGATATGTATTGTCGTGCCGCTCGCAATCTTCAGTCTTGCTGGGATATGTATTGTCGTGCCGCTCGCAATCTTCAGCCTTGCTGTGATATGTATTGTCGTGCCGCTCGCAATCTTCAGTCTTGCTGGGATATGTATTGTCGTGCCGCTCGCAATCTTCAGTCTTGCTGTGATATGTATTATCGTGCCGCTCGCAATCATCAGTCTTGCTGTGATATGTATTGTCGTGCCGCTCGCAATCTTAAGTCTTGCTGTGATATGTATTGTCGTACCGCTCGCAATCTTAAGTCTTGCTGTGATATGTATCGTCGTGCCGCTCGCAATCTCCAGTCTTGCTGTGATAGGTATTCTCGTGCCGCTCGCAATCTTAAGTCTTGCTGTGATATGTATTGTCGTGCCGCTCTCAATCTTAGGTCTTGCTGTGATATGTATTGTTCTGCCGCTCGCAATCTCCAGTCTTGCTGTGATATGTATTGTCGTGCCGCTCGCAATCTTCAGTCTTGCTGTGATATGTATTGTCGTGCCGCTCGCAATCTTCAGTCTTGCTGTGATATGTATTGTCGTGCCGCTCGCAATCTTCAGTCTTGCTGTGATATGTATTGTTGTGCCGCTCTCAATCTTCAGTCTTGCTGTGATATGCATTGTTGTGCCACTACAAATCTTCAGTCTTGCTGTGATGTGTATTGTCGTGCCGCTCGCAATCTTAAGTCTTGCTGTGATATGTATCGTCGTGCCGCTCGCAATCTCCAGTCTTGCTGTGATATGTATTGTCGTGCCGCTCGCAATCTTCAGTCTTGCTGTGATATGTATTGTCGTGCCGCTTTCAATCTTCAGTCTTGCTGTGATATGTATTGTCGTGCCGCTCGCAATCTTCAGTCTTGCTGTGATATGTATTGTCGTGCCGCTTTCAATCTTCAGTCTTGCTGTGATATGCATTGTTGTGCCGCTACAAATCTTAAGTCTTGCTGTGATATGCATTGTTGTGCCGCTACAAATCTTCAGTCTTGCTGTGATATGTATTGTTGTGCCGCTACAAATCTTCAGTCTTGCTGTGATATGTATTCTCGTGCTTCCAAATGATGAGATAAGTGGTGCAATCATTTCAAAAGGCAGTCGCTAACTCTCTATTATGATTATCATTTCACATTCCAAGGGCACTGCGGATAACTATATATATATATATATATATATATAACTTTAGACGAAAAACATGGTGAAGGAAGACGAGTTTCTTTTATTGATGCATAGGTGCAAGCTTTCGGGTAAAAACCCTTCAACAGGCGAGCAATGAAGCGCGACTTATAAGTAATATGGTACAAATGGTAGGAAGGAATATATATATATATAAAGGAAAGTTTTTAAACTATTTATTTATGTTAATATTAGCAGAAGACCGATTTTTGAGAAAAGTAAATATTAAATCTGCAGTCTGAAACCACGAGACGGCGCATGATTAGGGCTATTGAAATAAACATGTGGGAGGTTTAAATAAAGAACAGGAGAGGATGATAAACTTCTGGAAGATCTATTTTTCTGTTGATGCTGTTCAGTTTGTGGGATACTATGGATTCTAGGATAAGTCTTTGGTGTAATTCAATAGCCCTAATCATGCGCCGTCTCGTGGTTTCAGACTTGAAAACCTTTTCTAAGATTCCATCCTTCAGTGTAGCATATAAAAGCAGAATGATCCAATACAGTATTAGAGCTCTGAGAAGCGGTCTGGTGGATTAAATTGGCGAAACCGCTGGGAGGGTTCACCACTGATGAGCCAAGCCCTCTCAATATATTTTTTCATCGCAGTAAGGACAGTAGAAGTTCGTTTTATGTATAAAAGAAACATACGCGCTTTTAAATCCTTTTATTTTATATGTATAGATGGCGCGTTATTGCTTTGTGTAGATTTAATATTTACTTTTCTCAAAAATCGGTCTTCTGTTAATATTGTCACTGAATAATTATTGTAAATATTCTGTGGTATATCATCATTAATATTTGCATAGTCATCACCCCTTACCATTCTTGTATATTATTACTCGTAAATAAATTTTTAGAAATAGTTTGCATTTTATAAATAAATTATTTTTACTTAAACTTTTGTTATACTCGTTATCACTACCTTGGCAACTGGTGGAGAAGCTGGAATATTCCCTCGACGCCCAAGCCGTTAGAAGAAGCAGAAGACTACAAGGACTAGAACCTGAAGAAAACATCGCTATGGTCAAGCAAGAGACACAGACAAAAATGGGTCAGTACCACTTTCAACCTTTTAGAAACCCTTCTATTTTTACTGGAGAACGCAACGAGAATCCAGAAAAATGGTTGAAAGAATTCCATCGCGTCGCTCGCTACAACTGCTGGGATGATTCAATGTGCCTCGCAAATGATTATTTTTCCTCCAAGGAACAGCGCACAGATGGTACGAAAATGTTGAAGAGAAAATTAATTCATGGGATATTTTTGTGAAAATGTTTTCTCAGAATTTCGGACATCATGTCACCAAAAAAGATCAGCTCGCAGAGAACCTCAAAACTCGAGCTCAGGGGAAGGAGGAGACCAGTGATTCCTACATCCAAGATGTTCTCCATCTGTGCAGAGAAGTGAATCCGGCTATGATGGAAAATGAAATAGTCGCACACTTGACGAAAGGGATATCGGAGGAGATATATCAGTCAATAATCATTTTAGACATCGCAACTATCGATGAGTTCATCAAATGGTGCCGTAAAATCGAGGCTTCAAATAAAAAACGTGTAGTATTCGACAGACTACCGAATGTTGCCGCCATCGATTCAGCAGACTCGGAATCAATGGAAGACTTAATCCGACGCATCGTGCGTGAAGAAGTTCATCGCGCACTAAATCCCGAGTCAACTACCCCTGAACCATCTTCTCTGAAAGAAATTATCCGAGAAGAGATTGAAAAAAACGTAGCTTCAATTTCGAAGCCTATTCAAAGGCCTCCGCCACGACAGTCGTACCCCAACCAAACACGTACATTCAACCAGGTTCCACGACGTCAGTACCCTACCCAAACACCCATATATAACCAGACGCCACCACAACGAAGAACGGATGAATGGAGGACGCATGACAACATCCCAATATGTTTTAATTGCGGCCGCCCAGGCCATTTTAAGCGATATTGTAGAAAACGACGACAATGGACGCAGAGACCCGAAGGACATGCACCAAGCACCCAAGAACCTCAAATGGGTAACCACCAAGCCATAAGAAGCCAAATCTACCGCAGACAATCGCCGTATCCAAACAGAGGAAGATCCCCAAGACGCCAGTCCATTTCCCCAGGCCGCCATACAAGCCAATCCCCACGCCGCTACAATCTAGAAAAAAAAACTAAGCGTCGCGTCTTCTTTCGAGGGGGAAGCCGCGGGTGTGAAAAACCCTCCATCGTCGACAGCCGCTAAATTACAACAAAATTATGTCGAAATCATCATTGATGACATTGCATTTTCTGCTCTGGTCGATTCAGGTTCTTCTTTTTCAGTTATCTCTGATGGATTAAGACGACAATTAAAAAAGACCATGTTCAAGGATAGCGGAATGACTCTGAAAGTTGCTGATGGCAAGAATGTTACATCGATCGGCCGATGCACAATCAGCTTGAGCATCAATGGATTGGAACAGCCGCTTGAGTTTATCGTCCTCCCTAATAGTAACCCAAGTATTATCCTCGGATGGGATTTCCTAGAGGCATCAAATGCCGTGATTGATTGTGGACGCGCCGAAATCAGATTGGAAGAGGCCAAAGATGTACTAAATTCACCAGCTTCCATGGGAAAGGTTGTGGCTAGCAGAAGCGTCGTAATCCCAGCCGAATCTACCAAACTAATAAATGTTATGAGTGAAGAGCTTAATGGGCAAAATCAGGTACTTTTTGAACCTTCGAAAAAGGTATTAATAGGAAAAGGGTTAACACTTCCCTGTGCATTATTCAGGCTTTCCCATAATAAAGGAAAACTTTGGATCGTAAATTCTAGCACCACAGCTCAAATAGTCCCTAAGGGAATGTGCCTGGGAAAAATTCAAAGGGTTGAAGAAAATAACTTGACGGCTATTTCAGAATGTTCTGAATTTAATAAGGAGGTGAAAAATCCGAATCATGCCAGTCATGCTGATAAAAGTGACTTTAAATTTTTACAAAATTTAATTAGTGATGATTTATCAGAAGAGCAGCAGTCTCAAATCTTATCAATTTTAAAACGATATGATAAAATATTTGATAAAAATAATGAACCAGTAAAGCAAACTTCAGTAACCAAACATAAAATTGAAACTGAAAACCATCAGCCTATTAAGCATAGACCATATCGAGTCTCCCCTACAGAACGCCAAGCAATCCAAACGGAAGTGGACAAAATGCTAGACGCCGGGATTATACGTCATTCAGAAAGTCCATGGTCATCGCCGGTTATTTTAGTGAAGAAGAAGGATGGTAACTGGCGTTTCTGTGTGGATTACAGACGACTAAACAAAGTTACTAAAAAAGACGTTTACCCACTACCCCGAATCGATGATACACTTAACTCCCTAAAAGGAGCCAAATTTTATTCATCAATGGACCTTCGTTCAGGATATTGGCAAATAGAAGTCGACGAAGCAGATAGAGAAAAAACTGCCTTTATTACCCCTGACGGACTCTACAAATTCCTAGTCATGCCCTTTGGCCTGTGCAATGCCCCTGCAACATTCGAGCGCATGATGGACAAGATATTGAAAGGCTTGAAATGGACGATGGCCCTCTGTTATTTAGACGACATCGTGGTGTATTCCAAATCGTTCAACGAACATTTACACCGGCTTGAAATCATACTACAATGTCTCGACAAAGCCGAGCTACGCCTCAACCCAAAAAAGTGCCTTTTCGGAACCAAACGAATCAGAGTGTTTGGACACCTCGTCGATAGTAAAGGTATTTATCCCGATCCAGAAAAGATTGAAGCTATCGCCAAGTTTCCGACCCCAAAATCTATAACAGATGTGAGAAGCTTCATTGGCCTATGTTCCTATTATCGTAGATTTATCGAAAATTTTGCTGAGAAAGCTGCTCCTTTACACGAAGTCCTCAAAAAAGATAATAAATTCACGTGGAACTCTGACCAACAGGATGCTTTTGATTCCTTGAAAAAAGCATTGATGTCTGAACCTGTTCTTGCCTATTTCGAAGAACAACTGCCAACCGAGCTTCATACTGACGCCAGCGGTTATGGAATTGGAGCTGTCCTCGTACAGATCAACGATGGGAAAGAGCGGCCAGTTGGTTATGCTTCAAGAACTTTATCTAAGGCGGAGAAGAATTACTCAACAACGGAAAGAGAATGCTTGGCCGCAATATGGGCCATCAACAAATTTCGACCGTACCTTTTTGGTCGTGAGTTTGTCATCGTCACTGACCACCACGCTCTTTGCTGGTTATCTAACCTGAAGAACCCGACAGGAAGACTAGCAAGATGGGCTTTAAAACTCCAAGAATACAATGTAACGGTTGTTTATAAAAGTGGACGCAAACACCAAGATGCCGACTGTCTTTCTCGAAATCCTCTCCAACTTGAATCGGAAGAAGCATACAATGATGAGGATGATGATATACCCTCAATAACTGCTCTGACGTGCTTCGAGGCTGAACAAAGAAAAGACCCTAAAATTTGTAAATTGATAGAGGAAACAGAAAGATTTGGTGCCGAATCGAAAGGATATAAAATGTTAAAAGGAACCTTATACAAAAAGAATTTCGACCCCCTGAGAAACCAACACCTTTTAGTTATTCCTAAGCACTTACGCTTAGAACTACTGAAAAGTTTACACGACGCTCCCACAGCAGGTCATCTTGGATTTTCGAAGACATATGAGAGAGTTAAAAACAAATATTTCTGGCCAGGACTTCTCCGGGACATACGGAAGTATGTCGCTCATTGTAAAGAGTGCCAAAGAAAGAAACAATCAACTCAAAAGCCACCCGGACTACTTAAGGCCATACCTCCTGCAACCTCCCCTTTTCAGAGAGTTGGAATGGACCTCCTTGGAAGATTTCCCAAGTCTGATACTGGTAATAAATGGATCATAGTCTGTACTGACTATCTTACTCGATTTGCCGTTACTAAAGCCTTACCCACAGGGGAAGCAAAAGAAGCAGCCAAGTTCTTAATGGAAAATGTTGTTTTCAAGCACGGAGCCCCCAGAGAAATCATCACGGACCGAGGACGAGTATTTCAATCCAAGTTGATTGCGGAACTGACCAATCAATGCTCGTTGATACATCGGTTCACGACAGCGTATCATCCCCAGACGAATGGACTGACGGAGAGGTTAAACAAAACCTTAGCCAACATGATCGCTATGTATGTAAGTGTTGAACAGAAGGACTGGGACGTAATCCTGCCCTACGTTACGTTCGCCTACAACACGGCAAAACAAGATACGACAGGTTTTACCCCTTTTAAACTGATTCATGGACGCGAAGCCGAAACAACTGTAGACACTCTTTTCCCAAATCCGCATGAAGATCTCCAAGAGGATTACAGTCAGAAGATTGCCTCGCGAGTCGAAGAAACCAGGCAGCTAGCAAGATTAGAAACCTTGAAAGCCCAAGAAAAGGACAAGGCCAGATATGACTCAAAGCACGAGGCAATGGATTACAACGTCGGTGACCTGGTATGGATTTTCATCCCGATAAGAAAGGTGGGACTCTCAGAAAAACTGATGAAAAGGTACTTCGGGCCATACAGGGTTACTCGGAAACTCTCTGACGTGACCTTCGAAGTTGAACCTGTGGACCAACCAACCAGGAGACGCAAAACAAGAGACCTGGTCCATGTACTGAGAATGAAACCCTACCATGACCCTGAGGACCAAGCTGATCTGTTCAAGTGATAATTACAGCGGGACGCTGTTCATCTAGGAAGGGGGCAATGTCACTGAATAATTATTTTAAATATTCTGTGGTATATCATCATTAATATTTGCATAGTCATCACCCCTTACCATTCTTGTATATTATTACTTGTAAATACATTTTTAGAAATAGTTTGCATTTTATAAATAATTTTTACTTAAACTTTTGTTATACTCGTTATCACTACCGTGACAATATTAACATATATAAATAGTTTAAAAACTTTCCTTTTTATATATATATATATATTCCTTCCTACCATTTGTACCATATTACTTATAAGTCGCGCTTCATTGCTCGCCTGTTGAAGGGTTTTTACCCGAAAGCTTGTACCTATGCATCAATAAAAGAAACTCGTCTTCCTTCAACATGTTTTTCGTCTAATTTCAATATAGGAAGAATTCTTTACCTATATATAACTTTGTTTTATAGAACGAAATTCTTCTGTTCTCCTTTGCTACTCACATCTCCCTCCTTCAACTCAGAAGAACCCCAATACTGTGCTACTTCATAAAATACCTTCGTATTTTTATACAAAATGTGGACTCAAAATGAAATAAGGGGTCGGTGGAATGTGGTCTAAACCGTTTGTTTTCGACCTTACGAGTCGGGATCAAATCCCGCATTGGGAACTTTTTTATGATTAAATAAAAACATCTCCAATGGCCTCCGATCCTTGCCAAAGTCCAATCCCACCAACGAGTGCAAGTAACTAAACGGGGCTCTGACACATTTGTAAGTTCAATGTCGAACTGTTTTTCACATGTGGTGCACTTACAGTAAAAGCAGTCGCTAACTACCCACCATGATTATCATGGCCCGTACCACGTGTACTGGGGATAATTTTAAAAAATGAAATAATTTTAGGAAGGCTTTTGACTTACCAGTACTGAACCGTCCCAGCCATTTAGCCAATTTAACCCATCAGATCACCGCAACTGTTGTATGTTCATTTTGCTAATACAGTCTGTACTTGAAGGATTATTTCTATGAAAAAAATTGAAGGATTATTCTTGGTGATGGTGTCTAAGGAATCTATGGAAAGATGATTCTGCAATTGTAGGAATTTCACACACATTTAACTTTCAGTAGAGCTCTTTCGACAAGACGACAAATACAAAAGCCGGTTTAGTCATCCCAAGTAAACATTACTCGCAAATTTCAACTTCTTGCTATTCAATTCTTTGGTTGAAAATTTTTGACGAAAAGTTCTGATATAGGCTTTGTTTGTACGTATCACATGTAAATATACCTGTGTTTTTTATTCTTTTATTTATTTGTTATCTTTTGTTTTTGGCTTATCACATATATGCAAATACATGTATTAAGAAAAAATACATCTCCTGATCGTGAAACTAAAAGTTGATGAATGGTTTGCGCCATCTGTCGGAATAAATATTTAAAAAAATATTTATTCTTAGTTATTCCCTAACTAGCCGAATGACCCGGGCAACGCCCGTGTTTTAATTTAGACACGTGGACCTGTTGGATCATTAACGCCCGTGTTTTACCCGATTGAATGTTTTTATTCAAATACTATTTGTTACAATTATAAATTGGCGCCTTAAATAAATGCGTATATTAGTTAATAACTATAGCCTATGTGCTTTATCTGTCTATGTACTGTTGGCTTCCGTAGGCGTCTCTTTCTGGGAAAAAAGAAAGAGAGGATTCCATTTAGTTATTAACTAATATATGCATTTATTTAAGGAGCGACCCGCTCCAACACAATAGTTACAAAAACCAAAAAGCGAGTGGGGGGGGGGGGGGGGGGGGGGGGCAGAGTCAAAAACAAAGTGTCTCGCGCATTGGCGGCGCCATCATAGCGAACCAATAGGAGAGCGTCATTCCAAAAAAAAAAAAAAGCAAACGGTGACAGAGATGAAGAACGCATGACGCTCGTAACTGTATATAGAATTACCCAAATATCTATTTTTGATAAATCATGAAAAGCTAACCAACTACGCGTTTCGGGCTAACGCAAACCATCAACAACTTTTTTTTTTTGGCCGTCAGGAGATGTCTTAATTAATCTACCTGGTTTCAGTACAATTTCACTTTGGTACTATTTTTATACAAATACATGTAGAAATAACTAATTTTCTCAATTAACCTTTATATGTATATCACACCTGCATTATTAGTATTAAATAGTGTAGAGATTTAATTTTAACTCTATAGGACTTGATGTCTTAATAAAGTCTTCTATGTCTGTCGACAGATATATTAAGCGATATAATGATTATTAAACAAGTCAATAAGTCTCCGGAGATGAGTTTCTTATTTCTTTTTATTGCCAACTCTAGCTTTTGTAGCCCTTCTACAGGAGTACAAATACACGAGGTGTATTCAAAAAGTATCGCGACTTTTGAATTTTCGCGGGTTACGTATATTCGAATTTCTATCCTTTTGTGGCTTTATGTTGGTACTCATGTCTCTCACTTATGCCGACAAGCTCGGCCAATCTGAATGTTCACTTAATTGTTGACAGCTGCTTTGCTTGCAGATGTTTTGGATCGTCTTCGATTTTTACCTATTAAAAAAATGGATCAAAGAACCTGTATCAAATTTTGTGTGAAAAACGAAATTAAGTGCGCGGATGCATTCCGAATGTTGACTGTGGCATACAGAGAAGCTACCTTGGACCGAAGCAACGTTTATCGGTGGTACAAAATGTTCTCAGAAGGCCGAGAAAATGTGAACAACGAAGAGCGTGCCGGACGCCCGAGCACTTCAACAACAGACGAAAAAATTAATGAAGTGGAGAAAATGATATTGGCCAATCGTCGAATCACCGTTAGAGAAGTTGCTGAGGACCTAAACATATCGATTGGCTCGTGCCATTCGATTTTTATCAATGATTTGGGCATGAGACGGGTCGCCGCGAAATTCGTACCAAAATTGCTCAATTGCGACCAAAAACAGCATCGCATGAACATTGCTAATGAGATGTTGGACTCTGTCCGCGACGACCCAAATTTGCTCCAGAAGGTCATAACTGGTGACGAAGCGTGGGTTTATGGTTATGACGTGGAAACCAAAGCTCAATCATCTCAATGGAAGCTGCCGCACGAACCAAGACCGAAAAAAGCGCGCCAAGTTCGGTCGAATGTGACAGTTTTATTCGATTGCAGGTGCGTGGTGCATCATGAGTTCTTGCCACAGGTTAGAACGGTCAATAAGGAATATTACCTGCAAGTTATGTGCAATTTGCGCGAAGCAATCCGCCAGAAACGCCCGGATTTGTGGAAGAACAAAAATTGGCTTTTGCACCACGATAACGCCCCTGCTCACACATCGTTGCTTGTGCGCGACTTTTTGGCCAAAAACAACACACTAATGATGCCGCAGCCACCGTATTCCCCAGATCTGGCCCCCTGTGACTTTTTCTTGTTCCCTAAACTGAAGAGGCCCATGAAAGGACGACGTTACTCTACACTTGACGAGATAAAGACGGCATCGAAGGAGGAGCTGAAAAAGATTTTAAAAAATGATTTTTTGAAGTGCTTCGAAGATTGGAAAAACCGTTGGCACAAGTGTATAATATCTCATGGGGATTACTTTGAAGGGGACAAAATAGGTATTCATGAATAAATAAATATTTTTTGAAAAACACAAAAGTCTCGATACTTTTTGAACACACCTCGTACAATAATTTCTGGCGGTATGATATTATTGTATATCTGTACTCCTGCAGAAGGGCTACGAAAGCGCCATCTAGTTGAGCAAAAAGTGACCCTGGTCAGGATATGCCTCTTTATTTTTAATATCAACACCTGACTTTTTTATATTTTTTATTGTTTTTTTTTTCATAAACACACATATATAAAGTTCATTAGGTCGATTAGTTTTATACGTGTATTTGTGTTTGAGATAAGGAAAAACAAAAGATAAAAATGAATCCTTTAGCAGATCATCAGGACCTTATGTAGGTAACAACGGCTCTGGAGGATACAGACACTAAATCATTGTGTATTTTCATTTGAGAAGAAATTCTGTGGCAGGGTCCATAGGTTTCGCTGACATCTCACAATATATTTATATAGCAGTCAAGTACCCATTTTTTATATTGTAAAGTAGAAATTAGGAAAGACAAACATCAGAATGACGCAGCAATTTAAGGCAAAATCAAAATGAATAAAATAGCAGAGAGACAATGAGAAAATTTTACAGTGTATCAAAATTCAAATATAGTTAAACCTGTCTATAGCGCCTTTACTCTATAGTGCCCGATTTTAAATACACAGTACGATGCGATTTACATTAAAAGTGACCTGTCTATAGCACCCCTTCTCTATAGCACCCTATTTTGGTGAGTCCAAAGAGGGGGCGCTATAGACAGGTTTAACTGTTTCGATATTAAAAATATTTTCATAGAAAAATAAATAATCTGCTACATAGCTTCTTCCCTATGGGAGCTGTGACCCACAGCTTGAAAATCTTGTTGCTACTGACATGGATCTGACATGTTTCTGTTAAGTATTTCCTCTGTTCCTAGTAGCTTTGCGTCCTTTCTCTTGCGGCGTGAAGAGCGGCTTTATCGTCATATCATCAATAGGGACATCGTCATCTTGAAGGGAATTCTTGGCTTTGACACGGCGGTGGAATCCTGGAGTCAGTCTCTGAAAATGTAAATCTTAGCAACCATGGCCTCAAGATCTTCTCGGCTATCTTCAGTTTTTCTTCCCTAATCTACCCAGCAATATTATGATCTTTTCATGTCTGTCCTCTCACACTTTATTTTAGTAAGTGATCAAATAAATGGAAAATAGATAATTTTTTTTTTGACAAATAAAATAATTTTATTGACATCTTGTCAATACATGCAAAGTGCACAGTCTGCACTATTTAAAAAAGATAATATGCATTATATACACTATGTACAATGAATATGGCGCCTCTGCCAGCGCTGCAGAGTTTGGTGGAGAATCGCCAGTGGGTCTCCAGCGACACCACGTATTTCGCGATCTACGAAGAATACGTAAATTGCGTACTTCGCCGCTGAGGAGATGGTGAATGGAAAATAGATAAAAATAAATAAAAGAAGAAGAAAAAAAAAAAACAGGAATTTACATGCTACATGCATACAAAGCTTATTAGAACTTTTCGTCTTATGCACGACTCAATTTTGTCCTTTTTGTCCCAGTATCTACATTGATGACAAATTTTCTACTATCTGAATAAAAGAACATCCATAGAATCAATCATAGCTATGGTTGGTGTCAAATTAATCATGGTGACTTAATCTAAGGAAGAGTTAAAATGGCGACGTCTATCACAGAAGATCCAGGGGGTTATTACCTGCATGAAGGCAAACCTTTTAATTATCCAATAAAATTTCAAAAATTACTTTCATGACCTACCAAGTATCATTTTTCAAGGTGAAAGCTTACTTCTTTCTCAACATCTACTTACACACTAGCTGATTGACTGAACCTCGCTCACAGAACACATTACTCACAAAGATGAAATTTAGAAAAGCAAAATCCGTTATCATCAGTATAAAAAAAATTATCATTAGTATCATGAAAGTTATCCTTATATTAACTAAGGGGAAAAAAGGCATCTCCTTATCGTGCATGAAAGTTACTGATGGCTTGCGCCATCTATCGGAATAAATATAAACTATTCGTTAATTTTTATATTAACGTTATATCAAAAATCTTACAGCGTTTTTAAATAGACGCTTAGATAAATAAACGGCGGAAGTTTGAATAGGGAAGCAACTACAATTAAGAATTGATGTGGGGATATCTTGGCACAATCGGTTAGGATCCATTGTATAATGGGATGTTGTTTACTTACAGTACTTCAAATAACTGTGGACTTTATGGACGACAATGATTATCATGACACACATATGATACTACCAGTAAATTCTTGGTGTTATTGACAAAAAATACCTCATCTCTCTTGATCAACACAGCATTTGCTTCCATCAACATTTTAAAGAATAAAAGGGAAAGATTCCAAATTTTCTTGAGACCTTGAGAGATGGAAGCATGGTAGCAGGATCCTATGAATTATTCACACAACACTTTATATTTACATACTTTTGAGAAAGACATGAATTATTAGTAATTTCTTTCTTTTTTTCTTCTTCTTTCTACTTCCAAAATAGCGTTTGGTAAGGTTGTAACACTGTCAGAGTCATGTTATGTAAACACTTAAATTATATGTAAATATAATACTTTAAACATGCTTTGTAAATAATATATATTTGATTTCTATCGTGTTCACGACAAGATATGTATACAATAGAACTCTTTTTTAGCATTTTCTACACGTTCGGCAAGGCGTTTTACGTAGAGAAGAGCAATTGATTTATTTTAAGCCACGATTTATTGACCTTCGTTGTTGTAGGAGGTTTTGAATCAATTGGTATTAAGGACTGGGGTTAGATTTAACCTCCTGGGCAGGTTCAAATGAAATATGAACCAGACGAAACTGCCAAGTTAACCCATCTTCAGATTGGGGTTATATCCCCGGGGGTGTTATAACCATGGGGTTTATAGCCGACATCTACATTCATGGACAAAACTTAAGAAAGTTTCATATTTTGATATCGCCGGTCATTTTATTATTATTATTTTTTTTTTAAGGAGACCGAAGCAATTTTGTTCACACTTGGTTATCTTGCGTATCTTCGATAAAGGTTAATGTAATATCTTTCAGAGTTATTGTCTGAATCTCGATATACATGCTAAAAGGTACAACATGAGTGTATATCGTATTCAATTTATTCACCAAAAAGAGAAAATAAAGAATGCATTGCCTTTTGCATTTATAAAATGGAGATATATACCTTTTTCGAACAAATAATTTATCTATGTGATTTCATTAAACGATGCGCAGCAAAGAATGCTGTCAACATTCTATACTGAAAACTACTCAAAACGTTGGAAAACGATGTAAACACTTATTCTTTGATCTATAATGAAATGTGTGATAGAGGACAAAGTGGAAAATCTCCTTTTTATACTGTCTCCGGTTAGAAAGAGAATAACGTCTAACTCATTTCAATATCAACGACAACAGAATCCTTGGTCTTGGGGGAAGAGGAGACATAAACACTGCGTGTCTTATAGTAATCTTATTTTTCACTTATCCTCAAATTTTCTACTGAGCTGGGGTAGTAAAAACAGACAAAGATCTCATCGGCCAATAAATCATAGAAATGCTTGTAAATATATATTTTTAAATTAATATCCCTAGTAGACTTTGTTGTTGTGGTACAGACCATGATAATCATGGTGGGTAGTAGTATGCGACTGCTTTTACTGTAAGTTCACCACATGTATACACATGTGAAAAGCAGTTAGATAAATTAGTAAATCTTGTCACTTTCTATTGAGTACATTGGTAGGCATTAGAAATGTCAATTTTTGCGTCAACCCTCG
The DNA here is from genome assembly GCA_030710605.1 of Cordylochernes scorpioides. Classification (NCBI taxonomy): domain Eukaryota; kingdom Metazoa; phylum Arthropoda; class Arachnida; order Pseudoscorpiones; family Chernetidae; genus Cordylochernes; species Cordylochernes scorpioides. Next base: position 34,287,535 of record CP092876.1, read on the forward strand.
AAGTCGGGGACAGTGGTGAACAAACACTATGGGGCATTCTAACTTAACATTCATCTCCACATAACTCATGTTTTAACTGTGGTATCTTGTATTATTAAGCAAACCCAATCACAGAATAATAATAATAATAGGTGTTTATTCACATTCCAATTTACCAGAGTGTTTCAGTATTGTTCAACACTGATGCCTCTCAGGCATCAAGGTGGATGAGGATAGAAATCAGATTACTGAGTTCACAGTCTACAGAATATTAATTGATATATCACATTAAGCAACAGTCGTTTCTTACACTATTTTATTCATTTCACACACACACACACACAAGCCTTTTTATTGGGGCATCCAGCCCTATACATGATTCCCCTCTACGGGATTTAGGAAAGGAAGATATTTCAAAAGTAAAAACTAGAATACAAGAAGTAATAAGGAAAAAGAAAAGAGAGAAGAAAGAAAAAAATAAACAAAAAGAAATATAACCATATATACAAAAATAAACATACAGAGCAAAAGGAACCATACATGATTAAATATTTAAATTAAAGTACCAATGTTTAGAATATGTAAAGGTTAGGATATCATTGAGAGGGCTAGTGTGGAATCAGCCGCATTCAATCTTCGCTTTCTTCCTCCAAGCAAACCACGACATTCGGCGAATCCATTATTCTCCAAGGGACATTGACTGCGGCCTTGTAGAATTTATATAAACCGAGGGTATTTTATTCATTTAAATATCTACCAACACTCTTCACAATAGTCACCTTATCATAACAGTATTCAGTTGTCCAATATTTCTATCGGTTTTAACAAGTTGAACTGTAAAGTTAAGAAAGCAAACAGCTTCTCAAGAAGCTATTATATCTAACGATTATCTCTCTTCAGCGTGTAATTTATTCTTTTGATGACTAATCGAACAAAAAAACGTCGTCCCTATGTCCCGAAAATGTCCTTTACAACGATAACTTAAAAATAGGACACTGTCAGGTTTCGAACTTTTTCCTTTATTGTTAAAGTGTTAACCATCTCACTACGCCAGCTCTAGGTCTCACTTAAATTACACATATAGTATAACACTTTATATCCCGACTTTAGACAACCTTCTACCCTTGATCCATCCATGTATAAAACTGTATAGATGTCTGATAATTACAAATATTTCTGTCTCAATTCTACTAATTATTGTTCTTTAATAAAAATAACTGCTTGTTCTTAAACACTGCTTATATATAGGTTTATGCTCTAAGCTAGGGGTCGGCAAACATTTGCGTTGGAAGAGTCAAAAATTACAATTTACAAAATTTCAAAGTTTTTAAAGAGCCACAATTTTTTTTTTTTTTTTGCCAACAATAAATAGTACTGGTATAAATAATATTTACGTATGGAACTATATAAAGAACCGCACGTGACTCGCGAGCCGCAGTTTGCCGACCCCTGTTCTAAGCTCTCCCTTTCCCTTTTTTCTTTATTTGATACACAGTAAATAATATTGCTGATTATTTGTACTATTACTGCTATTCCTGTATGTACCCTACATTTCTGCTTGGACTTAAGCTTAAATGTCTAGAAGATGAAATCTCCTCTGTAAAAGAAGGAATGTCAACTTTGGAACATAGACTTGCTTCTTTGGAAACAGGCCATCCAAGAACCCCGGTTTTCCAGCAAGAACATAGCAATTCTGGAAAGCCTATTGAAGGCTTGGAGAATCTTTATAAGACTAAAATGTCTTAATAAAGTTTTCTGTTGTTGTATATAAATTATAACAATAATTAAACAATAAGTATATTAGAATAAAGAATAGATATACAAGAGGTATACAAAAGGTCTTGATAAAGCTTTTTGTTGTTGTACGAGTATATAAGGTACAGTAGAACATCCCTTTAGCGGACACCCCACTAGCGGATACCTCTCTACAAAGGACAGTTTTCATTTGCAAAATTATCATTTTTACTATTTAGCCACTCTCCGGTAAGAGGATACCTCTATCTAAAGGACACTTTGGCTCTGAAATTAGATGTCCTTTATAGGGAGGTTCTACTGTATTACAATAATTAGACAATAGGTATATAAGAATAAAGAGGAAGTATGATACAAGAGATATATAAATTAGACAAGAAGTCCAGATAACAAGAGCGTGCGCCATGCTATTTACTTTCCAACGTAGTATGTAAAACATATGTAAAAAGAACGAATGTAAAAAGAAATAACCGAGGGGTCCAGAGAGAAACTCCTCTGTTCTGGGAGTACTTCTCGTGATGCACCATTTATATTACTGATTTATTTCTGATTAACGAACAAGGCACCTCGGTTGGCCGGTATTGTGATCAGGGTGCACGGATGGATCTGATCTGCCCCATGAACAAGACACCACCACTATCATATTACTTATTATTGTCAAAGTGATATCCTCATTTCATTTTTATTAATTACACCGATTTAATTTGTTAAAAAATTTTATTAACCCTCTCTTAATCACCTAACCTCTATCAAATGGTTGCATTATGGAAGTCTTACTGATTGAATTTGGAATATTCAAATGAAATTTTGTGAAAAAAAGTTTGAATTTAATATCGAATATTATTGATAATTCCAAGTAACATACATAATCGGTATATTGCATGCTATGGCAAGTTTCCAAAACTCTACAGCCACCAATCTCAAGGATTTGTCACAAATATTTACCATATTTAACTATTTCACTAACAAATTCTTCATTTTCGAAATAATGTGAAATCCATAAGTATGGATGAAATTGCTAACAATAGCAAAAAGAGTCGGTGGACGAGTGGGTAACACCCTCGATTCCCGGAAGTCATGAATCCCGCGTTAACATTTTGTTTAATATATAAATAACCTTAACATATTATTCATTGTTGTAAATATCATAAACTAGGTTGTTCTTTTTGAGCGGTACCTGATAAAGTGATTTTGAAACAACAAGGCTACCAATAGCACGAAATAACAGATTTGACGCGTAGAGTACGTATAGAGTGAGTGGAATACGTAGGGAATATAAATATTAACACGAAATAACGAGAAAGACCAGCGTTACCTTTTTAATTGAATCGTATAACTGGCAAGCTTTCAAGCCGAAAGTTCTTCCTCAGGTTTAACAATAAATTAATAAGTCCCAAAGTAAGTTTACTCACAGACCTGTTGAAACACCTTCGTCCTGAAAGTTCGCTAAATATATTTTTTAATAATAAAAAAAAACGCCGATTACGTATTCTCAACCATTCCTCAGGCGGATCAAAATTATATACAGTGGACCCTCGGTTTACGAGCACCTTGGAGTACGAGCAATTTTTTTTTTTATAATTTTACCTCGGATTACGAGTGAAATTTCGCATTACGAGCAACTCGTGATGGTTGCCCGTAATCGTGATGGATGAAAATTCACTGGGATCCCTCCCTTCAGATCAGATTCGGGAAATATGTAAAATGTGGGAAACTGTGCAATTGTTCGTAGCAAGAAGAATTGCCCGAGTTTCAATTATTAAAAATAAGAAATTAGTTTCGCACTACGAGCGTTTTGGAGTACGAGCATGGCTCTGGAACGGATTATGCTCGCAAACCGAGGGTCCACTGTAGTCGTTTTTAATACCTAGTATAAAGTGCATTAGCTTTTCACAAATTCTGAAAAAACACAGACAATAGGCTCAACACAGATAATGGATTCAAAACTTGAAGAAAGTTGAATGTTAATCTCTACTTTCTATAGATAACTGCCATGTTCTGTTTACCCATCTGGTAGAATCCTGTATGGGATGAGTGTATTTAATAGAGTTTTTTTTTTGTCAAAAATAATAATAATAATAAGTCCGCGAAGCATATTCACAAATTCTACCGGTATGAGATAAAATATTGAGAAACTCTAGTCTAGTCAATCATGAGGACAAAAAGTTCGAATTTTCAAAAGTAACACTTTATTGAAATACATTTAAACCAGCATCGATTGAATCTGAATTTATGTTATTCTATCTAATTTATCCTATTCCCGGAGAGATTACAAACCAGCCCAGCATTGGGGTTCTTCGGAGTATAGAGAAAGGAGGGGCGAGTATTAATAGAAAATAATTCAAATGGACATTGTTCATATGAATATAAAATAAGCAAATTTACTATTTGGTTTATTTATAATTGAATTTCTGCATCGTAAGTTCCACTATGGAAAAAAAGCTAGGTTTATAAAGATTTAATATCCATAATGAATATTTAATTATGAATTCATCTCTAATTCACGATATATTATTCAATTCAATAGATGAGTGGTCTGGTAGATTAAACTATTGAATTGATGAGCGAATTCAAAACTATCAGACTTTCTCGATTTCTTTTTCTCATCGCAGTAAAGACGGCTGAAAGCTTATTTAATGGAATGATCATTCTAAGGATCATTTTAAACATCGAACATTTCTATATTCCTACAAAAATATAAATATACTAGACGAATGGCCCGGGCAACGCCCGGGGTTTACCCGAGTGCGAATATATTTTAAAAACGTTGTCTTGGGTGGTCGCTATTGACAGGGTGGTCTGTATAGACAGGTGGATGTATCACACAGCTGATAACAGGGTTGTCTAGAGTGGTCGCTATAGACAGGGTGGTCTGTATAGACAGGTGGATGTATCACACTGCTGATAACAGGGTTGCCTAAGGTGACCGCTATAGACAGGGTGGTCTGTATAGACAGGTGAATGTAACACACTGATGATAACAGGGTTGCCTAAAGTGACCGCTATAGACAGGGTGGTCTGTATAGACAGGCAGCTGATAACAGGGTTGTCTAGAGTGGTCGCTATAGACAGGGTGGTCTGTATAGATAGGTGTATGTATCACACTGCTGATAACAGGGTTGCCTAAAGTGACCGCTATAGACAGGGTGGTCTGTATAGACAGGTGAATGTAACACACTGATGATAACAGGGTTGTCTAGAGTGGCCGCTATAGACAGGTGTATGTATCACACAGCTGATAACAGGGTTGCCTAAGGTGACCGCTATAGACAGGGTGGTCTGTATAGACAGGTGGATGTATCACACAGCTGATAACAGGGTTGTCTAGAGTGGCCGCTATAGACAGAGTGGTCTGTATAGACAGGTGGATGTAGCACACTGCTGATAACAGGGGTGTCCAGAGTGGCCGCTATAGACAGGGTGGTCTGTATAGACATGTGGATGTATCACACAGCTGATAACAGGGTTGTCTAGAGTGGCCGCTATAGACAGGTGTATGTATCGCACAGCTGATAACAGGGTTGTCTAGAGGGGGGCAGGGAGGCCACGTGTTCGCTGGCAGCCAATGGGCGCGCATTCTATCCGTGAGCTTCAGACAGACAGACAGAATAAGGCAATTATATAAGTAGATGTTTGAGAATTTTAATACAACAAAAATATTTTATTAAGGACACTCGTCCCATACAGCAGTCTCCCAGATAAGTAAAAAAAAAGTAAACATAACAGTTATCTACAGAAAGTGAAGATTAACATCGACCTTTCTTCAAGTTGGATCCAACATCTGTGTTACGTCTATTGTCTGTGCTGTTTTTCCAGAATTTGTGAAAAGCTAAGGCTTTGGGTTTGCTTTTCACTACTTTTGCTATTATCAACATATGGAGAATTGTTTTCATAACCACTTTTTGACGTAGAATTTCTATCTCCTCCAGTGCCAGACAATAATAAAACATGTAGTGTGGAAAGTCCTGGCTGAATTCACTATTATACAGAGTGCACTTTCAGTTCTCAGATTTCAATACACACACACACAAAGCCTTTATTGAGACTCTGGTCTCATTATAGATTTCAATAATAAAACGTGATTATGTTTAAATTTAGTGATAAAAATAATTCTTACTTGGGCAACGCAACGCTTTCAGTAATTAGAATATCATTATTGAGATAGGATAATTTTAATATGTTTAAAACACAGAGCACGCTTTCTAGCCATCAAAATGAAAAGTTGTTTGTTTTCTTCAGAAGACTTGGTTCATCAGTGGCGAACAATACCAGTGACAAGTAGAATCAATGGACCACAACAGCTATCCTGACATCTTATTGCATCTACTTGGAGATGTTGTGTTAGAATATGATACATATATATCTTTTTATAAGAAGACTGCCGCAAAGGCTGAAGCCGCAGCCAAATCCCAGTAAAGCATCTCCTAAAAGGTAGCTAGAAGATGGAACAAAGATGCAATAATAATTTTTAAATCTTTTTATAAATAATTCTACTGTCCTAGAAGCTTATGTTGATATTTTCTTAATTTCCATAACTAAGATTCCATCCTACAGTGCCTCGCACATGCATTCAGAATCGTCTAATACAGTATTAGAGCTCTAAAATATGCTATAGGTTGGATGAGTCAAGCCCTCCCAATTTTTTTCATTGCAGCAAGAACAGTATGAGGCTTGTTCTATAAGGTTGTTCCAAAAGGTCGTTTTTTTCTTAAAACTTTGTTTTTCTTATTACTTAGAGAATAATATTATTACGACGAATACATAATAATACATCATACAATTACTGTATACATAATACAAAGACATTATACATAACGGCGAATAATATTGGTATTTCTATTTTTTGCAAGCGTTTTTAAGAACTTTTGGGACAACCTTGTATTTGAAAAAGAAAAATTCGTGCTTAAAGTTTTAATTTCTTATATACAAATCTAGCTGAGTGTTATGGACAAAGGAAGACTGAAGGGAATGTATTTGTCGCCGTATGCAGGATCAATGGACCACAAAGTACCTATACTGCGTGCACTTCAGAAAGATGTTTGAATATGATATCCCCAAAGAACAGATCTATCTGAGTGTGCGGACAAAGGAAGACGGGGATTCTATTTGTCGACAAATGTTTAAGACCGGAAACCAGTGAACCATGAAACAAACACAACAATAGATCCCCAACAATGGGACTAGGAGGATGAGAGTCGTTTTTCACTACCCCTCCTTCTTTACTACTTCCCAACTTCCTTAACTTTTTGATAGTTAAATACTTAGTCCTATTTAAACCATCCTACTTCGTGGATGTTTTCATGTGTCACCCTGCGGGTCAGATGAACTCTTCCGTACCACAGCTGGCTACCATGCCGAGGTTCTTCTATCGCTATCAAGTGCTCTTCAATCTTGAATCTTTGAAATGGTGTTGGGATTTAAATACGCTCTATGTGTCTTATTGCTTGACAAAACGGTGTATCTATGGATACTTCCTGATGTCTTGGGTCAGTAACTACCTGGGTCTCTTTTGGTGCTATGAAGAAAAACTCTACTTATATGCGTATCTATAGATACTTCCTGATGTTAGAGCTGGGGTCGGGATACTACCTGGGTCTCTTGGTGCTATGGAGGAGGACTCTACCCCAGATGTCTCTATAGATACTTCCTGATGTTAGAGCTGGGGTCGGGATATTACCTGGGTCTCTTGGTGCTATGGAGGAGGACTCTACCCCAGATGTATCTATAGATACTTCCTGATGTTAGAGCTGGGGTCGGGATACTACCTGGGTCTCTTGGTGCTATGGAGGAGGACTCTACCCATATGTATCTATAGATACTTCCTGATGTTAGAGCTGGGGTCGGGATACTACCTGGGTCTCTTGGTGCTATGGAGGAGGACTCTACCCATATGTATCTATAGATACTTCCTGATGTTAGAGCTGGGGTCGGGATACTACCTGGGTCTCTTGGTGCTATGGAGGAGGACTCTACCCAGATTTATCTATAGATACTTCCTGGTGTTAGAGCTGGAGTCGGGACACTACCTGGGTCTCTTGGTGCTATGGAGGAGGACTCTACCCAGATGTCTCTATAGATACTTCCTGGTGTTAGAGCTGGGGTCGGGACACTACCTGGGTCTCTTGGTGCTATGGAGGAGGACTCTACCTAGATGTATCTATAGATACTTCCTGATGTTAGAGCTGGGGTCGAGACACTACCTGGGTCTCTAGGTGCTATGGAGGAGGACACTACCCAGATGTATCTATAGATACTTCCTGATGTTAGAGCTGGGGTCGGGACACTACCTGGGTCTCTTGGTGCTATGTAGAGGGGAGGACTCTACCCAGATGTATCTATAGATACTTCCTGATGTTAGAGCTGGGGTCGGGATATTACCTTGGTCTATTGGTACGATGGAAGAGGACTCTACCCAGATTTATCTATAGATACTTCCTGGTGTTAGAGCTGGGGTCAGGAAACTACCCCGATCTCATGGTGCTATATGGAGGAGAACTCTACCTAGATGTATCTATAGATACTTCCTGGTGTTAGAGCTGGGGTCGGGACACTACCTGGGTCTCTAGGTGCTATGGAGGAGGACACTACCCAGATGTATCTATAGATACTTCCTGGTGTTAGAGCTGGGGTCGGGACACTACCTGGGTCTCTTGGTGCTATGGAGGAGGACTCTACCCAGATGTATCTATAGATACTTCCTGGTGTTAGAGCTGGGGTCGGGACACTACCTGGGTCTCTTGGTGCTATGTAGAGGGGAGGACTCTACCCAGATGTATCTATAGATACTTCCTGATGTTAGAGCTGGGGTCGGGACACTACCTGGGTCTCTAGGTGCTATGGAGGAGGACACTACCCAGATGTATCTATAGATACTTCCTGGTGTTAGAGCTGGGGTCGGGACACTACCTGGGTCTCTTGGTGCTATGGAGGAGGACTCTACCCAGATGTATCTATAGATACTTCCTGGTGTTAGAGCTGGGGTCGGGACACTACCTGGGTCTCTTGGTGCTATGTAGAGGGGAGGACACTACCCAGATGTATCTATAGATACTTCCTGATGTTAGAGCTGGGATCGGGACACTACCTGTGTCTCTTGGTGCTATGGAGGAGGACTCTACCCAGATGTATCTATAGATACTTCCTGGTGTTAGAGCTGGGGTCGGGACACTACCTGGGTCTCTTGGTGCTATGTAGAGGGGAGGACACTACCCAGATGTATCTATAGATACTTCCTGATGTTAGAGTTGGGGTCGGGACACTACCTGGGTCTCTTGGTGCTATGGAGGAGGACACTACCCAGATGTAGCTATAGATACTTCCTGATGTTAGAGCTGGGGTCGGGACACTACCTGGGTCTCTTGGTGCTATGTAGAGGGGAGGACACTACCCAGATGTATCTATAGATACTTCCTGATGTTAGAGTTGGGGTCGGGACACTACCTGGGTCTCTTGGTGCTATGGAGGAGGACTCTACCCAGACGTATCTATAGATACTTCCTGGTGTTAGAGCTGGGGTCGGGACACTACCTGGGTCTCTTGATGCTATGGAGGAGGACACTACCCAGATGTATCTATAGATATCGGTGGAAGGCTGGTTAAACCGTTTGGTTTTCGACCACTAGGACCCGGATTCGATTCCCGCATTGGACACTTTTTTCTGTTAAAAAAAATGTTCCAATGGCCCCCGATTCTTGCAAAAGTCCAACCCCACCAGCGAGTGCAAGTAACCAAACGGGGCTCTGGCATTTGTAAGTGCAAAGTCGAACTGCTTTTCACATGTGTAGACATGTGGTGCGCTTACAGTAAAAAGCAGTCGCTAACTACCCACCATGATTATCATGGTCTGTTCCACGTGTACTAGGGTTAGGCAAAAAAAAAAAAACTTCCTGATGTTAGAGCTGGGGTCGGGACACTAACTGGGTCTTTTGGTGCTATGGAGGAGGACTCTACCCAGATGTATCTATAGATACTTCCTGATGTTAGAGCTGGGGTCGGGACACTACCTGGGTCTTTTGGTGCTATGGAGGAGGACTCTACCCAGATGTATCTATAGATACTTCCTGATGTTAGAGCTGGGGTCGGGACACTACCTGGGTCTTTTGGTGCTATGGAGGAGGACTCTACCCAGATGTATCTATACATACTTCCTGATGTTAGAGCTGGGGTCGGGACACTACCTGGGTTTTTTGGTGCTATGGAGGAGGACTCTACCCAGATGTATCTATAGATACTTCCTGATGTTAGAGCTGGGGTCGGGACACTACCTGGGTCTTTTGGTGCTATGGAGGAGGACTCTACCCAGATGTATCTATAGATACTTCCTGATGTTAGAGCTGGGGTCGGGACACTACCTGGGTCTTTTGGTGCTATGGAGGAGGACTCTACCCAGATGTATCTATAGATACTTCCTGATGTTAGAGCTGGGGTCGGGACACTACCTGGGTCTTTTGGTGCTATGGAGGAGGACTCTACCCAGATGTATCTATAGATACTTCCTGATGTTAGAGCTGGGGTCGGGACACTACCTGGGTCTTTTGGTGCTATGGAGGAGGACTCTACCCAGATGTATCTATAGATACTTCCTGGTGTTAGAGCTGGGGTCGGGACACTACCTGGGTCTCTTGGTGCTATGGAGGAGGACACTACCCAGATGTATCTATAGATACTTCCTGATGTTAGAGCTGGGGTCGGGACACTACCTGGGTCTCTTGGTGCTATGGAGGAGGACTCTACCCAGATATATCTATAGATAATTCCTGATGTTAGAGCTGGGGTCGGGACACTACCTGGGTCTCTTGGTGCTATGGAGGAGGACTCTACCCAGATGTATCTATAGATACTTCCTGATGTTAGAGCTGGGGTCGGGACACTACCTGGGTCTCTTGGTGCTATGGAGGAGGACTCTACCCAGATGTATCTATAGATACTTCCTGGTGTTAGAGCTGGGGTCGGGACACTACCTGGGTCTCTTGGTGCTATGTAGAGGGGAGGACACTACCCAGATGTATCTATAGATACTTCCTGATGTTAGAGCTGGGGTCGGGACACTACCTGGGTCTTTTGGTGCTATGGAGGAGGACTCTACCCAGATGTATCTATAGATACTTCCTGGTGTTAGAGCTGGGGTCGGGACACTACCTGGGTCTCTTGGTGCTATGGAGGAGGACTCTACCCAGATGTATCTATAGATACTTCCTGGTGTTAGAGCTGGGGTCGGGACACTACCTGGGTCTCTTGGTGCTATGTAGAGGGGAGGACACTACCCAGATGTATCTATAGATACTTCCTGATGTTAGAGCTGGGGTCGGGACACTACCTGGGTCTCTTGGTGCTATGGAGGAGGACACTACCCAGATGTATCTATAGATACTTCCCGGTGTTAGAGCTGGAGTCGGGACACTACCTGGGTCTCTTGGTGCTATGTAGAGGGGAGGACTCTACCCAGATGTATCTATAGATAATTCCTGGTGTTAGAGCTGGGGTCGGGACACTACCTGGGTCTCTTGGTGCTATGGAGGAGGACTCTACCCAGATGTATCTATAGATACTTCCTGGTGTTAGAGCTGGGGTCGGGACACTACCTGGGTCTCTTGGTGCTATGTAGAGGGGAGGACTCTACCCAGATGTATCTATAGATACTTCCTGGTGTTAGAGCTGGGGTCGGGACACTACCTGGGTCTCTTGGTGCTATGTAGAGGGGAGGACACTACCCAGATGTATCTATAGATACTTCCTGATGTTAGAGCTGGGGTCGGGACACTACCTGGGTCTCTTGGTGCTATGTAGAGGGGAGGACTCTACCCAGATGTATCTATAGATACTTCTTGGTGTTAGAGCTGGGGTCGGGACACTACCTGGGTCTCTTGGTGCTATGTAGAGGGGAGGACTCTACCCAGATGTATCTATAGATATCCACACATACACATTTCCTGAGGGTATATGGTATATGTACTCTTATTAGAAATCTATATAATTGGTGAACCGCCCCCCCCCCCCCCCAAAAAAAAAGTCTTCTTTTGTAAAATAAAAATGAATATTTCTGAACTAACTCAACACTAAATTCGAAATCACCTGTCCACAAGAAGACCAAAGTTATCTTTGAACGGTCTCTCTGGAGAAGTTCGACTATTCCCACTTATTAACGTTCAACAAAACATATTCAAATCGGTATCCAGGTCTATAAATAGACCTTTCATCATTGTTTGTATTAAAATTAATTGATTTTAAAAACTTTTCAATCACTTTATAAGTTATTGGCTTCTCTCCTGAAATATTGCTATAGCAATCCGTGCCTACAAGATGTATTACCTACCAATGACATACAGCGAAAAAAGTACAATAAAATACACCTACCATAAAATACATCACTAAATAAGGAAATTTCTCCCAATTGACCTTCAAGTAAAAAGAAGCTAAAGTGAGTTTAAATAAATAGCAAAAGTTGCATCAAAGCACGTCATAAAACACGAGATTGCGGTTGTCAATGATTGGTCAAACTCTCTGAAAGTGTTACAACTTCTTCTTCTAGCCAACATATATTAAGATTTAAGAAAAAGCTTTAAATAATAAAACTGTCGTCTTTATTGAAAATATGATAAAAGACACACGTGATAATCAAAAGTGTTAATAAACTACAAATATTGCTCCTTGAATAACCAAGTGTGAACAAAGTTACCTTTGTCTCCTTAAAAAAATACCAACGAGAAAGACTTTCATCCTTAAATCCCTTAAGTTTTGTTCATGAGGGTATATTTCCCAGATATATGAAAAAGTTAAAACTGTTTCCCCAAAACCAGCGGAGAATGGAAGTAATCAAATGAAATTCTCAAATTTGTTATAGAAAGAGAAAATGAGTAGAAAAACTCAGTAGTTGCCATGGAAAAACTCTAACACCGTGTATAGCTCAATTATTTATTTGTACTCTAATTATATATTAGTGCCGTTTTTTTAAATGAATAAAACAACTTTGCACACAAAAAAGTCTGTCGATGAGTGAGTAACACCCTCGATTACCGACAGTCATGAACCGGGATTTAATCCCGTGTTAACCTTTTGTTTACTATGTGAATAACTTACATATTATCCATTGTTTCAATTATCATAAACTAGGTTGTTCTTGTTGAGCGGTACCTGATAAAGTGTTTTTGGGACACTGTCTTTTCGACGATGAAAATTTTATTGGAAAAGCCTATCAGTGGATGATTAAAAATATCAAAGAGGATTTAAAAACTCCTCCATAGCCTATTCCAACCCGCCAATAGAGAATGGTACTAATCAATTGAGAGTGTGGAACTTCATACTTGTAGAAATCCGTTAACAAAGTTTGGAACAACAACATTTTTATTAAAACATCTAATAAAGACTCGTCCCGGAGTCCAAGAAGTCAAAGCGGTTTACTTTATCGTTTTTTAGTGTTCTTTTATAAATAGAATACCTTTCTACTGCCCCCTTTCTGTGTGTGATGTAAAAACATACTGCAAGGACATAGGACGTCATAGTGGGGAACCCGTAAACTGACCACATTTCTGAGTCCACTGATGAACTCTTCCAATACCTTTCATCGTCGAAAGGACAGTGTATAAAGTTGTTTAATTCATTAAAAATGGCAAAAATATATAATTAGAGTATAAATAAATAATTAAGTTATATACACACAAAAACAGCTTTATTAAGACCATCGGTCTTATACAGATTCACCGCAAGAAAAAAGCATAATTGGAGCTCCTATACTTCAGGCAGCACAGAACACAACAACCAAGATCCAGTGGCCACAGATTCCACCGTGCATATGTCAAGGTTAGCGTATCACTGAAAAGACGAGTGTGGAATCCGCCGCGTTCTAGTCTTCGCTTTTCTCATTCAAATAAACCACGACATACGGCGAGTCCATTAATTAATAAAGCTCACCATACACTGTGCTATAGTTGAGCCATGGCAACTACTGAGTGTGTCATCTGCTCTTTCGGTTACAAAGTTGAGAATTTTATATGATCACTTCCATTCTCCACTGGTTTAGGAAAATCAGTTTTAACTTTTTTTTTTTAAATCTGGGAAATAAACACTCATTGACAAAATTTAAGGAAGTTAAGGAAGAAAGTCTTTGATATCGCCTGTCGTCTTTTTTTTTTTTTAGGAAACAGAGACAATTTTTTTTACACTTGGTTATTGTAGGTAAAATATTTGTAGTTCTAAACACCTTCGGTTATCTCGTGTGTCTTCAATAAAGGTCACTGTAATATCTTTCAGAGTTATTGTCTGAATTCCAATATACTACATGCTAAAAGGTACAACTTCCTTAAGTTTTGTCTATAAGTGTAGTATAAAAAATATTATTTTATAAATAAGTACTTATAGTAAATAAATCCATGATTACTATAGTAAGGAAAGAGTTACGGTTATACTCTTACGTATAGAGTGTCGTTACACAGTAAGCGCGTACATTACGAGCAATTCCAACCTCTGCTTTTCATGGTTAATCTATGGCTTACTACTAAAAGTACTTCTTATGGAAATAATATTTCTCTATGTACACCCACAGATGAACAAAGTTCAAAGAAAGGTCATATTTTTTCAAACAGCATATACGTAAGAATAACTACTTAGGTCCATTGAAGTCTATCAAAAATGATAAAAAAAAAACAATTTGGATTATAGATATAAGAAAATAAGACCTAATACAAGGAAGAATAACTTCTTAGATCCATTGAAGTCTATCAAAATGATAAATCATAATTTGGATTATAGATATAAGAAAAGACCTAATCCAAGGAATAATAACTTCTTAGGTCCATTGAAGTCTATCAAAAACGATAAAGCACAATTTGGATTATAGATTATAGATATAAGAGAATAAGATCTATTTTGTATTAGGTCTTATTTTCTTATATCTAACATATAGCTAATGATAACTTGTCTCTTAAAATTTGTTCGAAAACATTTTCCTGGGGAGAATTGAATCCAACCAGACTGATGGGACGTCAGATAAAGTGATTACCTACGAACATTGTGACGCACTTCCTCGCTTCTGATGGGTTATAAAATACTATAAAGGGTTCATTAGCGATACGAGGTGAATGACGAAACTATACGCCCTCATTAAAAGTAAACATTACTAACCAACAGCTGCGTCTGGAACCATATTAGGATTGGCAGCAAAGGTTCACAATGTTAGTTAAGTTACACTGTCACAGTATGTGCTGAATATTCTTCTAAAAAAAGGTCACATTTACCCATCATGGAAGTGATTTTATGATTTTTTTTCAATTTCTAGGTATTGGTATCAGAAAGAAAAATATTTTTGCAATGATTTATATTTAGCAAATAGAAACATTTAGACAGGAATGTTTCTTTCACAAATTAATCAAACTTCTACTGTCCTTACTGCTATGAAAAAAATATTGGGAGGGCTTGGCTCATCAGTGGTCAACCCTCCCAGCGGTTTCGCCAATTTAATTTAACAGACCGCTTCTTTTTTTCATCGCGGTAAGGGCAGTAGGAGTTTGATTCATGTGTGAGAAAGAAATATTCGCGTTTAAATGTTTTCATTTGCTATATATAGATGGCGCGTTATTTCCTAAAATTGATTTTAATTGTTAAACGTTTTGAAAACTATATACGATAAAATAACAAAAAATTGTTTCTTTTTATTAAAAAAAACGCGAGCTTTTGTATTTAAAACGTTGTTCTATTGATAATCTAACACAGTTTTCGAACGTGAACAATTCTTTTTCTAGCTAATCTAACTTTTTTTTTTAACGTGAAACGTTCTTCTACTGGCTAATCTAACTCAATTTTCGAAAGAGTGAAACGTTCTTCAAATGGTTATTTTATTTCAATTTTCGAACGTGTGATGTCCTCTTTTACTAGCTAATATGACTTAGTTTTCTTGAACGTGAAACGTTGTTCTATGGATAATCTAACCCAATTTTCGAACACATGAAACGTTATTCAACTGAGGCTATTCTTTTTCAGTTTTGGAAAGTGAAACATTCTTATACTGGCTAACCCAACCTAGTTTTACATTCGAAAAAGCTTGCCTTTTAAAATCAAAATAATTTCTAATTATTATTATTTTATCGGTCTAATTTTTCAACAATTTGTCCTATCATATTTACCTCTAGATAAGGTTCCTAGACATCCAAAAGTCTGTGATATATTAAAGCCGGTAGTGTTCGAGCCGCCGCTGCGCGTTGAATTTCTACGTTAGATAATTAACTGGAATTTTGTCACTTCCTTGTTGGATTGTGAAGGCTGAGGAATCATCCATAGGGAAAAATAAATTATTCGAAAGATTTGGTTGATTTTTTTTAAAAATTCTATCGAAGATTTGTTCAAGGCGTACGTCATAGGGAAAATTTAAATAAGCACATAAACAGAGTAGATGTTAAGTATTCAGGATAAACATGTTCATGCATGTAACTGAATTATGACAATCACAAGGTTCTCAATAAGAAACTTATTATTACTGATGAATCAGTCCTGGAGTGTCTTCACACTCCTTCAAGATGGTTGATCCATAGGTATAGGATTCAACTGGTGGCAAGATGTTGGTCCACAAATGTAAAACGAAGGCGTCCTCTTGATTTGTTGTCTTCAATGCTCTCTTCAATATTTAGAGCAGATGTCTTAGCATATGGCATATCCAATTTTCAATCTTCATTTTCTTATCATTTTAATCCACGGTAGTATTAATACAAGGTAGTATTAATTGTTTACAATTAAACAATTATTCTTCTTTAAGAAAAGAAACTGTGCTTGTTCCGTTTGCTTGTGTATAAGTTTGTGCCAAGCCCTTTCTTTCTTCTTTCCCCCTATTTGATACATTATAAATACAAGTAACATTTGTAATATACTTGTAACATTGTTAATTATTGTTACTACATATCTCACAGGAAAATCGTCTGTATAAGACGGAATGTCTTAGTAAAGGTTTGTGTGTGTGATTATTGTTACTATTACTGTTATTCCTGTATATACCCTCTTCTACTCGGAGAATCTGTATAAGACTAAAAGGTCTCAATAAAGTTTTGTTGTTGTACAATTAAACTTGAAATACATTAAGCCGGCTACTAGAGACCGGCCAAGATAGACCTCCAGTAAAATCTCTATAAGCGATTCTTTGAAGAATGAACGCCTTTGTAATAACAAACAAGACATTTTCTGATTTAATCCAACCTCCAATAGAGAACCACTTCTAGGACTATCTTTCTCCCCAACCAGCGAGTACAAATAACCAAACGGGGCTCTGGCACATTTGTAAGTGCAAAGTCGAACTGCTTTTCACATGTGTAGATATGTGGTGCACTTACAGTAAAAGCAGTCGCCTACTTCTACCCACCATGATTATTATGGCCTGTACCACGTGTACTAGGGATAAGCAAAAAAGACCATTTCCAGGCAATACCAGGACTATCTATTATAGATTATAATAAAAGAAATAAGACCTAATCCAGGACTATCTATGTTTTCTCAAGATGGATGATTCTCCCTTCAGTGAAGAAGGTGTATACATTACCTTTTTGGATATATTTCTTAATTTTTCCAATCATTGACTACGTGGACTAATTGTCAATATGGATTTTTCAAATTGTGAATTGTCCATGTTTTTGGCAGGTTTTCAAGGATGGTTATATTACACCACTGGGGCCTCTCCTGGAGGTGGTCGTTCCATCGGAAGTTGTACTATTTCACATCAAACCATTTATGATATTATACATTTATAAATCTAAATTTGTGTATGTGAACTTATGAACGAAACTTAAGGAAGTTTTACCTTTTAGAATATATATCGGGATTCACAAAATACCTCTGAAATATTTTTAATATACAGTAACCTTTATTGAAGACACACGAGATAACCGAGTGTGAACAAAATTGCCTCTGTTTCCTTAAAAAAAAAAGAGAGAAAAAACAGACGACCGGCAAAGACTTTTCATTTCCTTAAGTCTTGTCCATGAGTGTATTTCTATTGTCTTCAGAGCGCGCACTTAGTCGACTTTTCCTAAAATACCTTCACTTAGAATATCTAAAATGCAAGTACTGTATATGCAAGTAAAACAGTCGGATAGATTATTAGATGATCTGGTAGATTAAACTGGTAAAACTGCTGGGAGGGTTCACCACTGATGAGCCAGGCCCTCTCAATAATTTATCCTCACACTAAGGACAGTAACACAAGCATTCTATCGCATTGATTATTATTATTTTTTTAATTATCCCATTGTATAATTATACAAGGTCATGGAGACTATATTCATAGATCAAATTCACAATCCTGGTAGGGTTGGAATACAGGTCCTGTCTTGAGGCTCCCATACATTCCAAGAGGTGGTCTGGTGAGTCCTCTCTGGTCCTGCAGATGGTGCATTGTGAGAAGACACCATCCTGGAAGAGGAGTGGCCCTGTATGGCCAGTTTTGAGCCTGGAAATATAGATTGCTGCCTGTCGGTTCATCCCACATTCCAGAATAGCTCCAGGCTTTTGGTTCAGGTACCAATGATGGAATGTTGACTCCTGTATTTTTGTT
The DNA here is from genome assembly GCA_030710605.1 of Cordylochernes scorpioides. Classification (NCBI taxonomy): domain Eukaryota; kingdom Metazoa; phylum Arthropoda; class Arachnida; order Pseudoscorpiones; family Chernetidae; genus Cordylochernes; species Cordylochernes scorpioides. The sequence goes on from CP092876.1 coordinate 34,305,791, forward strand.
TCTATGTTTCTTTTTTTGAGTGCGTTTGAAAAGGTCAAAGTCTAAGTTGGGTTTTGCTGCTGATGATCGCATTGGTTATAATGATGGAAATTGTTGATAAAAGGCAGTATCTCTAAAAATAATAATCATTATAATCAATGATAGAATTTTATAATTATATAGGATAGTGTTAGTTATATGGAAATTCAACTATCACAGCCAATATATACTCTTGCTAAGAAATAAAGAGGGGAAAAACAAACAAACATAGGTTTATGACAAAAACTGGTTATGCTAATGTGGTATTTTACACATGTGCGTAGAAGATTATGTGATGTAACAACATATACCCTTATTATACAAACAAGAACGTAAAAAAATGACAAAGTATATTTTTGTGTCAATAATGATAGTTAATTATCATAATTATTAATAGTCAGTAGTATAAAATTTCCCTATACACGATGTAAATGTGTGTGAATTTGACGACAACAAGGGATGTACTGATTGATGATCTATGTAAGAAAGAAAGTTAATGCGTTCATTTTGATTAAACAACAACAGCAAAACGCTTTATTAAGTCATTTTAGTCTTAAATAGATTCTTCAAGCTGAAATGAAGGGTACATACAGGTATAACAGTACTAGTACCAGTAATAAGCAATGCTATTATTATTATTTTTTAAAGCTAATCACATTTTATGTTAATATGAAATTTATATACAGGAAAACTTAATTAAGAAAATCAAGTTAAGAAATAGATTAGCCTGGGAGATTTGAAGTAAAAGAAATTTCTTATATCTGGATTTACCACGGAGTTATTTTGGTTAAACGGTAGCAATTGAAATGTATCCTTGCGACTGATTCAGAGATTATGAGGGGAACAGTGAGATATTATGATAGTTATTATTACTAGTAATAGAATTGAGCTTATGCAATCAAGGTTATTCTTGGATTGATGAGGGTCATCAGCCCGAAACCATGGTCTCCAAGTCGGCCTTCTCAGTTTGACAAAGCTGGTTTGGTGGCTTTGTCACCGACCCAAGTCAGATAGTTTGCGGAGACGGTCAAATAGATGACGCTCAATTTTAGCGTTTATTTTGGCGGAAGAGGCGACTGAGAGAGGCTCTTTCAGCGACAGATTCTTCCTCTATATAGTGAGGGGGTCTCATTGCACACCTCTCACCTCTCGACTTAAAGATGTGTACGTATAGATACTGGAGCTTTAGACTGACTATGTGAGAATGGCGCCATTATCCAGGTCTCACCCAAAGACCATTGGTAGAAGCCGAACACACGCTGATTATTTCGACCCTATGAGATCTTTCCATAGTGATTTTTGATGAAACAACCAAAATTTTATTTTTAAAATTTAAAAAATCAATATCGTTGGCTGTTTCCATCATATACATACAAAGTGCACTATGTGTATTGTATATGTATTTTTTCTTAACACAGGAATTTGTTGTCTTGTCTTTTAAGTGGAAGAGAACTGTACTTGAAAGCGAAAATTTTGTGGAATTTCTGCAATTACAGAAGCCTCTTTCCATAGTTTCCTTAAAAACTAACACCAATAATAAGCCTATAAGTACAGACTTATATAAGCAGAATCAACATAAATTGTGTTGTAGCGATCTGGTGGAAAAGGTTGATGAAATCCCTGGAAAAGTTTATTACTGAGATGAGCCAAGCATTCCCAATTCTTTTCTATATTCATTTCTATTCGTCCTTTATTTTATGAAAGCAATCGTGTTGAATGGCTGCATCCTCTACAACCTGAGATCCCAATTAAGGGTACAAGACTCTGAGTAAGAAAAGAAATAATTTAAGCAATACAGTAGTGATTACAATAATTAATGCTAATTGGTTGATTTCGAGTATTTTCGATAGACTTATGTCTATCTATGGATAGTAAATGATGTTCTTGACACTAAATCTCTAACGAAGTGTCCAAAAGTAAGATAGATTATTGTAGGATCAAAAATTACTATTAATTGTAGATCAATGTTAATCTGGGCTGTTTAGGGGATAATTTGACCATGCTCCCACAATCAATGTCCCCTGCCCGAGAATCTAAGGGCAAAAATAAAATAAAATAATACCCCAAAGGTCCAAGGGCATAAAGAATCGAGTAAGTGTTCAAGAGTTCAAATAACCATAAATCCATCGCTTCAAAGGTTCGGATATTAAAAAATTCAGAGATCCAAAAGTGCTTAGAATTTAAAGATCTAAGAGTCTAAATATTTAAGAATTCGATGGTTCAAATTCTCAAAGATTCAAAGAAACAAATATTCAAATTTTCAAGAATCCAATAGACCAAAGATACAATAATACAAAGATTCAAGACTTAAAGGGTACGAAGCTCCAAATATTAAGAGATTTAATTATTCAGATATCCCCAAAAGCCTAAAAATTCAAGTGTTCACTGGTCCCCAAAGACCAAGATAATTAAAGTCTGAGGTTTCAAGAATCCAATGATCCAAAGGTCTAAATATTCCAGTATTCAAGAATCCCCAGAGTTTATCAAATCTCGAGAGAGCCTTCCTCGCTGAAGAAAAACTGAAAATATTTATCACAACTGTATATATTATAGTGTATCGATCAATTATTATTTTATTTAAATTTCTTTCAACCGTTGAGACATAGTGTCAATGAATGGGATTGTCGGGTCCGAGGCGGAGAGAGAAGGTGAAACCAGCCGGCCGGTCAGTGATCCCGCGCCACTGGCCTACATCCCGCCACAATGGCCCGGCCACAAATAGCTTCATTACCCTCGGAGGGAGGGACGTGTCATTGCCCTTGACCATGGTTCTTCTTGGTGGACTCCCTTTGGCGATCCCTTTTACTAACTTTCTTGATCTGCTTGCTGTAGATCTACTTGTAACTGCTTCTATCCTGGGTAACATTTAGGTGCAAGACACCGTGTTCTTTTTATCAACACTTCCTTCTATTGCATAGGTGCCATAGTCTTTTCTGTTAAATCATCGTATGTTGTTGTTGTTTTCGTCCAATGAAGAGCCTCGGATGTCTCCATGCATCTCTATCACAGCAATGTCCTTTATCTTGGATGTGCAAAGCTGCTGTTCTGGGTCTATGTCAATTATATGTGCCAATGTTGTTGTTGTGTCCAACGAAGAGCCTCAGATGTCTCCATGCTCTATCACAGCAGTTGCAATGTCCACTATCTTGGGTGTGTAAAGCTGCTGTTCTGGGTCTATGTCAATTATATGTGCCAATGTTGTTGTTGTGTCCAACGAAGAGCCTCAGATGTCTCCATGCTTTATCACAGCAATGTCCTCTATCTTGGATGTGTAAAGCTGCTGTTCTGGGTCTATGTCAATTATATGTGCCAATGTTGTTGTTGTGTCCAACGAAGAGCCTCAGATGTCTCCATGCTTTATCACAGCAATGTCCTCTATCTTGGATGTGTAAAGCTGCTGTTCTGGGTCTATGTCAATTATATGTGCCAATGTTGTTGTCGTGTCCAATAAGGAGCCTCAGATGTCTCCATGCTCTATTACAGCAGTTGCAATGTCCACTATCTTGGGTGTGTGAAGCTTCTGTTCTGGGTCTATATCAATTATATGTGCCAATGTTGTTGTTGTGTCCAACGAAGAGCCTCAGATGTCTCCATGCATCTCTATCACAGCAATGTCCTTTATCTTGGATGTGCAAAGCTGCTATTCTGGGTCTATGTCAATTATATGTGCCAATGTTGTTGTTGTGTCCAACGAAGAGCCTCAGATGTCTCCATGCTCTATCACAGCAGTTGCAATGTCCACTATCTTGGGTGTGTAAAGCTGCTGTTCTGGGTCTATGTCAATTATATGTGCCAATGTTGTTGTTGTGTCCAACGAAGAGCCTCAGATGTCTCCATGCTTTATCACAGCAATGTCCTCTATCTTGGATGTGTAAAGCTGCTGTTCTGGGTCTATGTCAATTATATGTGCCAATGTTGTTGTTGTGTCCAACGAAGAGCCTCAGATGTCTCCATGCTTTATCACAGCAATGTCCTCTATCTTGGATGTGTAAAGCTGCTGTTCTGGGTCTATGTCAATTATATGTGCCAATGTTGTTGTCGTGTCCAATGAGGAGCCTCAGATGTCTCCATGCTCTATCACAGCAGTTGCAATGTCCACTATCTTGGGTGTGTGAAGCTGCTGTTCTGGGTTTATGTCAAATTTCTGCAAGGCTGCGGCCAGATTATCGTATCGTACATATATGGCAGGTTGAGTCTGTGATAGTCTTGTAGTGCTATCCATATGTGTAGTGCTGCAAAACATAGGGAGTTATTTTCACTTGTTGCCTTGGTAGATTGTCAATGAACTTTCTTGTGTAGAAGTGGATGTATGACGTTGATAACTTTGGATGAGTTTATCTTTTCATGTTGCATCAATCAGCCAAATGTATAATCGTTTCTTGCATTTGTAGATGATAGCCATAGTCCTTGTTGTAGATATTTATCATTGTTGCAATATTAGAAATATGAAGAGTAGTTCGAATTCTAATATACATCTAGTAATATGCTATTCGATTTCATAGCATCAATTTTCAATTTGTAGAATTTATGTTCTACCCGCCTTTACGAGAGATGGAGTGCAAGTTCTAATAGAAAGTCTAATATGAACGCTTGTTGGTGTAATCTGAAATCCTGTCATATATTCTTGCTCAAAAATTGGCAGTTTTTCATATGTCTATCAATGTAACATGTCAAAGATTTGATCATTTTTCTCTAATCCATTGGCCGATAAGGGCTTTGTAAACTTGAACTACAGTTCATCAGAAAAGATGATACTATCGTTAAATAATGGGAAAGAAGAAGGCAGGAAGACACGCAGTGTTTATTATATCTCTCCACCAAGACTTCATATAGCTGGTTGACTATTTATCTATTGATACTCTCCCCTACTATTGTTTGCTTTTTACTTTCTCTTTAGACCCCGGGAAGAGTCTATGTAAGAAGAGATGTCTTATAAAAAAAACTTCTGTTATTGTACGTCTCTCTAACTTCACGCTATTTCATTCATTAAATGATCCAAACTCCTGGAGACTCTGAAAGCTTCAAATGTCTGAGTCTTATTACACTTAGGGCTGGCTTTATATAGGTCCTCACTTTTGTTTGACCTTGAAATAAAAGTAAAGAGATAATTTATATTAATACTTTTTGGTGTTACATTGAAGTTGTTTTGGCTTTGGTTCTTGGTACTTGGATCCAGAATCGTCTAAATTTGGAGAGTGATAATCTAAACCAATAGATTATATTTAGAATATGGAATTAGTCACACGTGTGTGTTTTAAAAGAATTTTTTAACTTTGACAAGATAGAATACCACTAATAATAAAATAATTACGTTATATCTTCAAAATGTCACCATATTTCACTCAAATAATACAATATCGCGCCTGTTTGATTAATAAAATAAAAAAAAAAAAGAACGAAATGTCGATTTCTTCCTTTAAATTAGCATGGAAGCCATCTTTTAACTAATTTGAGGATCGTCTGATACGAATTCTTTCGTAAGTATAATTTTATCAGTAAGTGTAAGGAATTGAAATGAACCTCTGACTATTTGTGGATCCAAAGTTGAAGAATTTTTACGTACTGTATGTAGTCATCTACTTATATAATTGCCTTATTCTGTCTGTGTGAAGTTCACTGTGTGAAGTTCACGGATAGATTTTGGTCAGAATGGATAAAATAAAAAAAGTGTCAAGGGATGGGAATCGAACCCACGACCTTCCGCTTACCGGGCAGATGTCATGACCACTAGGCCACATGATCACAATTTATAATTGTAACAAATAGTATTTGAATCAAAACATTCAATCGGGTAAAACACGGGCGTTGCCCGGGTCATTCGGCTAGTATTCTTATATTCAAGTGCATAGTTGCACTTTATCTTTACAGAATACCTATGATCATGATTTGTAATGCCAATACTATCTTGATATAAGTTTATATATTGTAATTTGATCGGAAGATAATATATTAATTTGTTAAAAGTCTTATATATCCTTTCAAAACTATACCAAAACAATGCATTTGGTTGCTATTTTCTCTTTTTACCACAAAAATATCATTTTTCTTTGTGCATTTTGGCCAAGAGTCCTGTCACATTACTTTGACGTATGCGGCTGATTGGACGACTCCTCAAGTAGGATGTCACAAGCCGCCACTGTACTGATGAGAGCTAAACACCAAACTACGGTACACATGTTGGTCTTTGTTATCTAACTTTACCAAAGTCGATGTTGTAGCACATTCTTTGATATGATCCTGTACCTTCTGCGCAACGAATATCAACAACAACAAAAATATGTTGATGCATTTTAGAAAATGGAGATACACGTTTTCGCTCATAAGTATATGAATATATAAACAAATATATATATATATATATAGATAAAGAATTATTCCTGATTTGAAATTAAACAAAAAACACGGTGAAGGAAGACGAGTTTCTTTTATTGATGCATAGGTGCAAGCTTTCTGGTAAAACCCCTTCAAAAGGCGAGAAATGTAGCGCGACTTATAAGGACTATGATAAAAATAATTAAAATCAATAAAAGAAACTCGTCTTCCTTCACCATGTTTTTTGTTTAAATATATATATTATAACAACAACAACAACAAAGCCTTTATTTAGGGCCTCTCGCCCTATACAAGGATTCGCCAGTTCACTAGGGATGGGGAGAACATTGTGTGGTCTTTTTCCGGGATATAATCCTGTAGAATGATATAACACCTTTTTGGAATATTCGACCGATTTTGTAACTTCTCTCGTAGAATGTTATGAAATCAAAGCCGCCCCTGTACTGATGAAGATCATAGCCTGAAACCATGGTATATAGGTTGGCTTTTGTCTGAATTTTACATAACTATTATTGTGGCACATTCTTTATCACCTACTTTACGATTTGTACTTGAGTAATGCGCTGCTTCAACCCATTTTTGGTATATATATACATTCATTAAGATTTTTAGTCTTATATACAAATTCTTATGAGAAATATAGAAAAAGTGGAAATGGAGAAAGATAAAAAAATCAAAATTTCAAAATGAAATGGAAATATATAGATTTAGAGTGAAAATTATTTTGATATTATAAATATTCATATAGATTTCAGGTTTTCTTCTGCACTCCCTTTCATACATAGGTTCCCGTAATCTAGAGACCGTCAAAATCACACAGATACTCCTGGAGGCGGTCTCAATGAAATTTTATTATTTATTTCAGCACACAAAACGCGATATCCCGGCTAGGGATAATTGCGTCGATTTACATTTTTTAAACAGAAACAGTTATAAACATATTATACAAGAAAGTAATCAAAACAAAAAGAGAAACAATAATATATATTAGGAACCTGAACCTTTCAGGTTAGAAAGATATTCATAAATATATTTACAAAAATAGTTAAATCTGTGATAATTCTCTCTGATATTTACAAATTGATATAGATCTACATTTAATGTCTGTTGTTTATTGAATCAAAACAAGCCATTTCTGTATTTCCATGAGCAGCCGCTTAAAGATGCGATCGTAGATCAGATGGGTCGCTCATGGGAGGTTCTACTGCAACACAATATAATCAGGTGATAAACCGTATAATAGAAAGATATAAAACTAACCATAAGATAATCTGACACGCGTGGCTACTAAGCATGGTTTAATCTACGAAGAAGAAAAAAAAAAACATTTTGACCAGGTTCAAAGTAACCATTCTTGATTTATTTGACACAAGCCATTAATATTCATAGGCCATAAAAGTGGGGCTCATAAAGGGGGTAAATAAATGGGTGAATATTATAGCCATTTTGTCCATCTATTTCTATCTTAGAGAGATGATAGGATTTCTTTTTTGTTCTTTATAGTAAATTTGTCCATATAAATATGTAGCAGACGATAATAATGATATTTCTGTCATTTTAATATATTTTAAAAGAAATGTTCAAAATTCATTGCTCTATTTTAGAAATACCTGCGGGGTCGGTGGAAGGATGATCTAAACCGTTGGTTTTCGACCGCTACGACCCGGGTTCAATTCCCGCATTGGGCACTTTTTTTCTGATAAAAAAAAAATGCACCAATGGCCCCCGATTTTTGCAAAATTCCAACCCCACCAGCGAGTGTAAGTAACCAAACGGGGCTATGGCACATTTGTAAGTGCAAAGTCGAACTGCTTTTCACATGTGTAGACATGTGGTGTACTTACAGTAAAAGCAGTCGTCTACTTCTAACCACCATGATTATCATGGCCTGTACCACGTGTACTAGGAATAAGCAAAAAAGAGAGAAATACCTGCGTTTTTTTCGGTAAAATCATAAATAATAACACACAAAAATATGTATAAAAAAAGGAAAGAAGGATAATACCACACACACACACAAAAGCCTTTATTAAGACACACAGGTCTTACAGAGGATTCTCCTTGGGGTTACAAAACGGAGAAACCTATGAAAGTGGGAAATAAAAAATGGAGAAAGATTATATACATTTGGTAAATATATACAGATTATAAGAAAGAATAAAAAAATAAGAAGAATAAAAAAAAAATCAAAAAAAGAAAAAAAAAATTTTGGAAATATGGATGGGAGAAGTGGAGAGCGAAAAGAGGAAAGAAAACAGGTATTTACATATGGAACAAGACCATTTAAGCTCTCACACAGCACAGGTGGGCCATGTATTTTTTAAGAAATCTTTAAGAGATTTCCCAGGAAATCCTCGTGTTCAGGGTTGTAAGGTAAACACCGTTTTATCATTGTTAACTTATCGTATCTGCCTAAACAAATAATTGGATGTTGGTTCTGAAAGAAGGATAATACCTATAACCTATTATATCAAAATAAATATAGCTCTATATATGCATATTTCCCATATAACATTGTTCATCATAATTTCTTTCTTAATCTTTTTCCGAATCATTGCTGTATCTCTCAGAAGTATGTATTTAGGACTATGAGTCTTAACAAAGGTGTTGATTTTTGATTGATAAATAAAAACTATAAACATACTTTGCAACTTTCTATTCGGTATTAAAATGGCTGTTTAATGCTAGCCCTTCTTCTGCTTGCTGAAAAAAGAACTAAAAGAATGGGGGCATCACAAGGGGATCCGCCCCTTTGTCATGGAATGGACACCCCTCGTTACTACATAATAATTTTCGAAGTATAAAACATGGTACATTCTCTTGTTCTGTCTTAACTGGACCTCCTGTTGACTTCTTTCAATTCCTTATATGCCTCTCGTATAGTTCTTGTCTACTTCTTGCAATTGCTTATATGCCTCTCGTATAGTTCTTGTCTACTTCTTGAATTTGCTTATATGCCTCTCGTATAGTTCTTGTCTACTTCTTGCAATTGCTTATATGCCTCTCGTATAGTTCTTGTCTACTTCTTGCAATTGCTTATATGCCTCTCGTATAGTTCTTGTCTACTTCTTGCAATTGCTTATATGCCTCTCGTATAGTTCTTGTCTACTTCTTGAATTTGCTTATATGCCTCTCGTATAGTTCTTGTCTACTTCTTGCAATTGCTTATATGCCTCTCGTATAGTTCTTGTCTACTTCTTGCAATTGCTTATATGCCTCTCGTATAGTTCTTGTCTACTTCTTGCAATTGCTTATATGCCTCTCGTATAGTTCTTGTCTACTTCTTGCAATTGCTTATATGCCTCTCGTATAGTTCTTGTCTACTTCTTGCAATTGCTTATATGCCTCTCGTATAGTTATCGTCTACTTCTTGAAATTTCTTATATGCCTCTCGTATAGTTCTTGTCTATTTCTTGAAATAGCTTATATGCCTCTCGTATAGTTCTTGTCTACTTCTTGCAATTGCTTATATGCCTCTCGTATAGTTCTTGTCTATTTCTTGAAATAGCTTATATGCCTCTCGTATAGTTCTTGTCTACTTCTTGAAATTGCTTATATGCCTCTCGTATAGTTCTTGTCTACTTCTTGAAATTTCTTATATGCCTCTCGTATAGTTCTTGTCTACTTCTTGAAATTGCTTATATGCCTCTCGTATAGTTCTTGTCTACTTCTTGCAATTTCTTATATGCCTCTCGTATAGTTCTTGTCTACTTCTTGAAATTTCTTATATGCCTCTCGTATAGTTCTTGTCTACTTCTTGCAATTGCTTATATGCCTCTCGTATAGTTCTTGTCTACTTCTTGCAATTGCTTATATGCCTCTCGTATAGTTCTTGTCTACTTCTTGCAATTGCTTATATGCCTCTCGTATAGTTCTTGTCTACTTCTTTCAATTGCTTATATGCCTCTCGTATAGTTCTTGTCTACTTCTTGCAATTGCTTATATGCCTCTCGTATAGTTCTTGTCTACTTCTTGCAATTGCTTATATGCCTCTCGTATAGTTCTTGTCTACTTCTTGCAATTTCTTATATGCCTCTCGTATAGTTCTTGTCTACTTCTTGAAATTGCTTATATGCCTCTCGTATAGTTCTTGTCTTCTTCTTGCAATTACTTATATGCCTCTAGTATAGTTCTTGTCTACTTCTTGCAATTGCTTATATGCCTCTCGTATAGTTCTTTTCTACTTCTTGTAATTGCTTCTATACCTCTCTTGTATATTTCTTGTCTACTTCTTGCAATTTCTTATATGCCTCTCTTGTATATTTCTTGTGTACTTCTTAAATACTTCTTGTATGAATTTTTACTACTTTTGTATATTTATTATTGGCTTCTTGTGCTGAAATTTATAATGTGTATTACGGGTTGTATGTAGTTATAATTGGCGCAACGCATTTGGCGAGTTGATCACTTCAATGTGCCACGATATATAATAGTTTAAACTATTACCAAAAAGGCATAAGACGCCTCAATTATTATTATTTTTTATTAATTGATTAAATTATTATATAGCTCAATAGCTTTCGGGCAAGCCTTTTTTCAACAAACTAAAACATATAAGAAGGGCTTGCCCGAGAAAGCTACTTTAATCAATTAATTAAAAAATAACAATAATTGCGGCTTCTTATACCTTTTTTTTTGTAATTTGTCGAAATCTGCAAACCTGTGATAATGAGTTTAAACTATGTAATTTAATATAAAGCAATATTCATAATAAATTCCTTAATGATGACGATTTCAGATAGAAAGTGGATAGAGACCTGTGGCTCCTAGAAGAAGACTTGCGATCATCAGACTTGTCGGAATATCGGAGGATATGGATATAAGATTGACCCAAACTCAGCATCATTAAGCTAAGTAGATAATCTTCATATCTTTGAGGTTTCGTTTGATGTACAGTCCTCCTCAATAAACACAAAATGATTCATTACAATCGTCACATAAGTAAGTTCGCTTTTTTAATGATTGTTACATGAAAAAAAAAACCTTTCAAATGTTCAATATAATATAGTTTAGAGAGATGAACTTATATACATCGTATTAAAATTCAATTGAAAATACGCATCCTGTGACTTTGATGATAAATTAAGAAAAAGGCATCTCCTAATCGTGCTTCTAAAAGTTTCTGATGACTTGCACCATCTGTGGAATAAATTTATTCTGACAGATGGCGCAAGCCATCAGAATCTTTATTTTCACGACTAAGAGATGCTTTTATTATTAATATATCTACCTGATTCCACTACAATTACATTTTTGAACTATTTTTCCACTTGATGATACATGTCTACAAAATTATTTGAGACCGATAAATGTGTCTTCGGGTAGATTGCTGAGACCAAACTGAGTGTAGAATTAGAAGATCAAGTAATTTAGGCAAACATTGACCCTTTTGAGGGATATTTATATTTCAAAATAAAAACTGCCAGCAATTTGAAATTTTTTTCGTCGGATTTCATGTTAAATCAAAGCCTTCTCTATACTAGTGAGTGCCATAAGCAGAAGTCACATGATAAACCAGTTGGAAGTTTTCCCCAATTATTACCATAATCTGGGGTTTTACTAATATCCATGATTCAATTCAGAAGGGGATCTTGGTGTAAACAATTTTTTCATTATTTCTGCAGTTTAGTGGAAGAGGTACTATCTAACTATATTTAATCCTCTCCAAGTTAAAATGGGCAATCTATTTCCACCTAGACATTCATTACGTTATCTAAGAGAGTTAAGTAAAAACATTTACATAAATGTTAAGGCAGCCTTGGGTTACCCAGACACTAAATACGAAACTCCCCATAGATCACCAATTAGAAAGGCTCCAAGACACACAAAGGGAGATTTTTCCTCCATTTGCCATTCAAGAATCCAATAGCAAATCACCCTGATGGATAAGTAGTCTTACAGGAAACCAGAGAATTTTCCAAATCGTCATTTAAAATAATCATTGTTTGGTAAACATAAAATTGTAAGTGTTTACTATTTTAATTGTTTACTACAGTAGAATATCCCTGGACACCTAATTTCAGAGTCAAAGTGTCCTTAAAGGAGAGGTGTCCTCTTACAGGAGAGTTGCTAAATTGTAAAAATGGTAATTTTGCAAATGAAAACTGTTCTTTGTGGAGAGATGTCTTCTAGCGGGGTGTCCGCTAAAGGGAGGTTCTACTATATTCAAATTATACATAAATTTTGTGGTAAATTTTTGATACAATTATTAGAAATCATGACTATTTTTGGTATATGGCATATGAAGGGGTCTTGTAAGGGAGCTAAAAGGTATTAATTTTTAAATTTTGAGGATATCTGATTAGAGTTTGAAAATTAATAAGATCTCCAAAACTCTCAGAAACAAATTATTAAAATGTTGTGCTTAAAATATTTATATAAACAATGGAAATCCTTAAAGAAAAGTTTCGAAACTTCCAGTAAAATCAGCCACCTTCCTCAACTGACCTTGAATTTCATAGTTTGTAACTCTGCCGTTCTTGGGCTACGTAGGTTTGGTAGAACTTATAGGCCTTTCGCCTGGTTCACGAAAGGTCACCGGTTCATACCCCGCCTCTGGCACTTTTTTTATTTTCCTGAATCGGTGCAGTCCACGTATAAATTTTAAGTCTTGATTCAGGTCGCAACCTTAGTTATGCATTCTATCATTTTGCCCATCCAGATGTGGAATAGAGGTGAAATCGACATGCTGGCTTTTTAATGTCAAATTTCACTTTGTTGTATTCTATATTTTTAATGTAACGTTGTTATGTAATACCAAACAAGTCTCGAAAGGGCCAGGCCAATCTCCGTATATTGTTCCTATTGTGGTAGTTTTACGGCAGAACACGTATCTCAGAGGCCATGGTAACTTCTGCATCCAGCAAAGAGTACCGTCCTAAAAGTACCGCAGAGGCCGTAGTAATCTTCTTTGTATCATTCCTATTGCAGTAGTTGTACTTGAACCATCCGAAGATACTATCAACCGAACTCTGCACAAGCTGCACTTCGTTAGCAAACGCCCAAAACAAGATCCCCACGAACTGACTATAGCCCAGTCCCTGAGGTGATTCGATATCTGTAAACGATTGTTAGAAAATCCGCAAGACCTTCGGTTTTGGAAGCGGAATGTAACTGGGAATGAAAAGTGGATCTATCTTCGTAACCCCGACACAAGAATACAATTGGTACCCTGTGATCAAGAGATTAAACCTGTAGCTAAACAGGATCGCTTTGGCCATAAAGTGATGTTGTCTGTATGGTGGAACATCGATGGTATTGTACACTACGAACTTGTTCCTGATAGTCGCGCAGTTAATGCCGATATCTACTCAGAATAACTCAGTCGAATATATGAAGTTTTGAAGACTCGATACTCTACTTTGATAAACTGAAAGAGAGTATTCCTGCAACATAACAACGCTCCAGCTCATCGAGCTAGGTGAACAACGAATATAATAAAGGATTTGGAGGATATTGAATTTCTATCTCACCCTGCTTATATCCCGGATATTGCACCATCTGATTATGAGTTATTTCGGTTCTAAGGGAGGACACTTTGAAACATTCCAAGACGATGAAATTGCCTGTCTTGACTTTTTAGACCTCAAACCTCGAGAATGGTATCGTCAGCAAATTGAAAACCTGGCAAAAAGATGGCTGGCTGTTATTGAACATGACGATCTCTACTTCAATGAATAAATAGGTTTTTTTATATATTATTTAATGTGTATTAAACTTTTATTTATGGGAACGAACTTTCGATACAGCCTGGAAAGTAAAAATCACTTCAATGAAAAACAACTCGATCCGGACGCCATCCAAAAAATGGCCACAATAGTACAAGGTTAGAGGAGTGATAATTATTGTTAATTACTATGATCACAATATGAATATTATAGTCATTAAGAAGGTGACGTAGCTATATTTAAAAATTTCATAAATTAATTACAAGCTGAGCATTTGCACAACATCTCTAGGCTTTCTGGATGTAAACAAATATACCCTCCTATCAGATTCTGCAGCCTTGTGGCGAATTGATCTGACAGATCATTGACAACAGTAACAAAAGATATATATTAAGACATTTCATCCTAAATGACTTGTCCTAAATTCCAAGAAAGATAGAAAAAAAATGTTCATCATTATATTATCTTGAAAATAGAGGCTGCCTGGCCGACATTCATATTTCTGTAAAAAATAGACACTTCGGCCAGTTAGAGTTTTATTTTCTCAATGTTTCAACCAAAATCTATTGTCTTCGTCAGGAGAAGTAAATATAAATAAAATATTTGGCAAGGCGTTAATTGTTCTAAGGTTGCAAGGGCGTTCTCACGCGATTTTCCGAATTTAGTACAACATCTAAAGCACGATTCAAAATGTGTGATGAAGAAATAATATTTTATTATTAAATTAATCAATATGAAAATATACACAGCAGAAAATATAACTCTATATTTGTTGAAATCATCATATATGTTCCATAGCTTTGTTATACACATTGTAATACAATAGTGAAGCGGTCTGAAGATTAAAATGGAGGCGAAAACGCTAGGAGGGTTCACCACTGATATGAGCCATGCCTCCCGCTCTCAATGTTTAATCATTGCAGAGAGGGCTAAAGAAATATTGCCACGTGGAAAATTAGGGAAAACAAAAAATTCAGGAGGAGACAACAATTTATTTCAGGGAAGGACAAACTATGACAGGTAAACAAAAGATAAGCCACGAGGGAAATTTACAGAGTAGAAAAATATAATCATAAAAATAATCACTCTGTTAATAAAAATAATAAAATTTATAAATACTTTTTACAATATATTTTAAATATATATAGCTAATGAAGACATTTAGACACGAATGTTTCTTTCACACATCTATATCAAACTTCTACTGTCCTTACTGTGATGGAAAAATAATAGGAGGACTTGGCTCATCAGTAATGAACCCTCCCAGCGGTTTCGCCAATTTAATCCACCAGACCGCTTCTATAGAGCTCTAATATTGTATTGGATCATTCTGCTTTTATATGCTACACTGAAAGGTGGAATCTTATAAATAGTATTAAGGCAAACTATGAACATAAGCTTTTAGTATAGTAGAATTACATATAATATTTTCATGTTTCATTTGCTATGTCTAGATGGCGCGTTATTGCTTTATATTTAAATATATAGAAGCATAGGGCGCCTCTCCCGTCAAAATAAACGTCAAAAACTGACGCCATCTATTGACTGTCGCCGCAACTAGCGGCCTCGGGTCGGTGACAAAGCCATCAAAGCCAACAAGGATCAATTTCCTCCCGGCAAATTTTCCATCTATTTAAATATATTAAAAATAAAAAAGGCATCTCCTGACCACGAGCACATGTGCTTTTTAGATGGCAGAGCGCCATTTAGTGGAGCAAAAATAAACTAAACGTTTATTAAGCTTGCTCCGTGATATTTGGCCAACCCAATTTCTTGATAAATCAAGAAAAGCCTTCCACGAACGCGTTTTGCGCCGTTGGCGCTCGTCAGCGTGGAGTAGGCTGTAACCACTGCGACCAAAAATATTTTTTGGTCCCAATGGCTTCCCGAGAAATCAAGAAATGGGTATTTAAGGCCAAATTTGCGTAAAGACGCTTAACACATGAAAAAACAATAGAAAAAATAAAAGATAAGTGGGTCAGGTGTTGATATTAAAAATAAAGAAGGCATCTCCTGACCACGAACACATGTGCTTTTTAGATGGCAGAGCGCAGTTCGTGGAAGGCTTTTCTTGATTTATCAAGAAATTGGGTTGGCCAAATATCACGGAGCAAGTTAAATAAACGTTTAGTTTATTTTTGTCCACTAGATGGCGCTCTGCCATCTAAAAAGCACATGTGCTCGTGGTCAGGAGATGCCTTCTTTATTTTTAATATCAACACCTGACCCACTTATCTATTTTTTTTCTATTGTTTTTTCATTTAAATATATATGTTCAAAAATAGCGCTTAAAATATATTTCCAATATGTATATATTGTAGAATGTATATGCATATATAAAGATACAATTTGAATAAGACTTATAAGGGTTGTCTTTTAGGCCCGTTTGTAGAACGGGATAATGTTCTAGTATATATACAATCATGGACAAAACTTAAGTGGGAAGTTTTTGATATCGCCGGTCGTCTTTTTTTTTTTTTTTTTTGAGACAGAAACAGAGATGACATCAAATACTTTCCACTTCCTTAAATTCTGTCCATGAGTGTACATTCTATTAGAATACTATTATATTTGTATTTCGCAAGTTTTCGGGAATTTTTGATGCCACCTTGAATTTTTATAAAGTTGGAAATTTTGCCGGAGAGATAAGGAAATCGATTTTGTAAAAGAAATCCCAAACCTACGCGCCATTATTTGTAAGAGTTGAATTTTATTTTTAGATGATATTCTATAATATTGAGTGTATATTTTGCTTTTTCATTAAAAGTGCAAAGTTATGCAAATATGTTATACACACACACACACAAAAGCCTTTATTAAGACACACAGGTCTTACAGAGGATTCTCCTTGGGGTTACAAAACGGAGAAAGTGGGAAATAAAAATGGTGAAAGAATATATATATATGGTAAATATATACAGATTATAAGAAAGAATAAAGAAATAAGAAGAATTTAAAAAAAAAATGGAAATATGGATGGGAGCAAATATGTTATATAAGCGTATGTAAATTCTAGACAAACGATTTTCACAAATCGGCAAAAAGTGCTGCAGTGTAATCATGTTGGAGAAAGTGGAGAACGGCCGTTTAACCTGTAAATATACTTTATACTGTAGAAAGTTCACAATGTTTGTACTTATACAAAGAAAAACTATCCCAACATTAAATCATTGCAGGATACGGTCGTTAGAAATAGATTTTATCTTTTTTTTTTTTGCTTATCCCTAATATACGTGGTACAGGCCATGATAATCATGGTGGGTAGAAGTAAGCGACTGCTTTTATTGAAAGTGCACCACATGTCTATACATGTGAAAAGCAGACTTTGCACCTACAAATTTGCCAGAGTCTCTTTTGGTTATTTGTACTCGCTGGTGGGGTTGGACTTTTGCAAGAAATTGGGGACGTATTGTAACCTTTTTTTTTTAATCAGAAAAAAAAAAGTGCCCAATGCGGGAATCGAACCCGGGTCGTAGCGGTCTAAAACCAACGGTTTAGACCATCCTTCCACATAAAATTGGGGAATCGACTCATATTAAACTTCTATTGTTTTCTTATGTTTACAAATGGCGGAGTCAACCTTTCTATTTATACATTCTCGTTTGGAATTTAAAACTCCTTCCCTCATTCTACATTTCTTTCAATGATTCCATTTTGTAGGAGGAAGATGTAATAGAGCACCTATCCCTTTAAAACTATCAAAACTATATATTGTGGCGAAGAAATAATTTATTATTTAATTTAATTATTCAAAGAAAATATTTGGAAACAGATTTAAAATTTTACATTTGATAAATCATCATTTAAATAGCTATAAAACGAAGAGAAAAATTTTTTTCATTAAAATGCATGGGCTACAAGCTTTCGGGCTCCACGCCCTTCGACGGGTACTCCCGTAGGGCGTGGAGCCCGAAAGCTTGTAGCCCATGCATTTTAATAAAAAAAATTTTCTCTTCGTTTTATAGCTATTTACAATTCAATAAGAGAAATTTTCATGATTCTTGTTAAAATCATCATTTAGTTGCCTAGCTTGCTTGCTCGATATTCTCTAGCTGTAGATAGTTTGGTTGGTTTGTTAATATTTGTCGACTGGTCGTGGTGACGTCATCAATAAATACTTTCACATCTCCAGATATACAAATACTTGATTTCTACGTTACAATATTATCTTGATATTCTATGTCAAAATATTCTAGTAACATCGCAATACATTTGACACATTTTTTTATTCCAATTCTTTGGTGTTTGGTGTAGGGGCAAATGTTGATTTGATTCAATCAAATGTGTACAGGGAATATGTGCATAGACTTTTGTATCTTTAACGTAAGCAGTGCCTTTTAGCATACATATTCTTTACCATATATAAAATACTTGATATATTTCTGAAAATTAAAAATACTTCGGTCAGTGTAAATCTTTTTTTAAAAGCTTTACTGGCCGAAGTATCTTTAATTTTAAGAACTATGAATGCCGGGGGCCAGAAAGCCTATATCTTTACGGTACTTGAATATTATGATGCATAGCGCGTCATCTGTTATAGATATTCGAATTATATATTTATAATTATATGTAATTCTACTGTCTTCAAAGCTTATGCCCATAGTTCATCTAAAATACCCATTCCAAGAGTCTAACATCAGTATCACTATAAAAGGAAGTTATAAAAATGCAATATAACAGCGGTATGGTAGATTAAACTGGCAAAACCGATGGGAGGGTTCACCACTGATGAGCCAGGCCCTCCCTTTAATTTTTCCATTGCAGTAAGGGCAGTAGAAAATGTTTAATTTTTCAAAAAAATCATACACGTCTATAATAGTTTCGAATATACTTGAATATGTTGATAACAAACGTTTTATTGGAAAGGCTTGGCTCATCAGTGGTGAACCCTCTCAGTGATTTCTCCAAATTAATCTATATACCACTCTCTATATACTACTGTATTGAACCACTTCACCTTTTTCATAACCGTTCGGCTAGTATGTTGAACAATTATATCAATCGAGATGTCAGAAAAAAAACATATATACATTGTTGAACGACTTTTAACAATTTTACTGCAAATGTTTCTTTTGAACGAAAAATCGTAATTTATTTTAAGGAGAAATAACGAGTTTTTGTTCAAAAGAAACATTTGCGGTAAAATTGTCAAAAGTCGTTCTACAGTGTATATATGTTTTTTTTTACCGCAAATGTTTCTTTTGAACGTAAAATTTATTTTAAGGAGAAATAACGATTATTTCTATCCTTTGCGCAAAGGATACTTACCCCAAACATTTGCGGTAAGATTGTCAAAAGTCGTTCTACAATTATAAGCCGCATTATATTGTATATATACTGTTTATTTATACCATAAAAATAAAGGTCACCTCTCCTGGCAAAATAGACGCATTCCGACAGCCATGAACCGGGATCGAATCCCGCATTGGATACTTTTTTTTTAATATGCAAAGAACCTGTTCATATTTTTCATTGTAAATAACATAAGCTAGGTTGTTCTTTGTGAGCGGTACCTCATAAAGTTATTTTGGAACTGGATGACGCATGTTTTCATAGATCAATTTACCCTAGGCAATATTTCCATTCTGGTCATAGATTTTTGGCTTAGCCTCTCTACTATGTTTATTTAATCATAATCAAAGATATATACAATATAATCTATTTTAAGAGAGATTTATAATTATGACAATATATTCATAAATATATATTTATTTATTTAATTAATTAAAAATACATATATTGGATCAAAATATCATTTATTTTACCAATATTTCAGTTGGCTGAACGCCAACCTTTATCAAGGTATTATAACATTGATGTGTGTCAACAACAAACTCAGCGCCACATAATAGCGCCATATATATGTTTCTTGTATAGTAGCCTGTTGAAGGACGTCATAGTCCGAAAGCTTGCCAAGATTATATTGCTTAAATAAAGAAACACGTTGCCGTTATCTTCCATTCCTTCTTTGATTCCTTCCTTCAATTGTATTGTGTTATCCTTTAAGTATATTTAAGGAAAAAGTCTTTTGTGATTGCGTTAAACCTGGATTTCTACTCAAATATTACATATATGCAAATTTAAATTCCTTTATAGAAATTCATTAATACAAATTAACATATTTATTTACATGTTCTCTCTTAGCTAATATGTAAATATATCTCCAACAAAACCTATTGTAATAACAGAATCGTGTTTTGATTTAAAAAATACCATACTGTGCTCGTCCAAATATCGTTAAAGTTCTTTAAAGTAAAAGACACACAAAGGCCAGAAAATTATATTCATTTTCTCAATGTTTCGACCAAAATGGACTTGTTCTCTCTCTCTCAATGCTTTAATTTTTATTATTCCTGAGGAGGACAAAAGATTTTTGTAGAAACGTTGAGAAAATAAATACAATTTCT
The DNA here is from genome assembly GCA_030710605.1 of Cordylochernes scorpioides. NCBI lineage: Eukaryota > Metazoa > Arthropoda > Arachnida > Pseudoscorpiones > Chernetidae > Cordylochernes > Cordylochernes scorpioides. The sequence goes on from CP092876.1 coordinate 34,326,216, forward strand.
GGCCGAATTGTATTTTACTTTAAAGAACTATGAATGTCGGCCAGACAACCTCTATCATTAAAGATATACGTCTAAAATTCAACTTGTTTATTGTCATTAAAAACTGGACTGTTTGTGTGAATTCTATGGAATTCATATAGAGAACATATATAGGGAACCTGTCGATATAATAAACTATTAGAACACCCCATATATAACTTCTCTTTTTTTATCATAATTCATTCCAAACTACCCTTATGTTATCGAACAAATTAAAGTAGATTTACCAATTAAATGAATTATTGTTTGAAGACAGACGTTCACTGATCACTAGGTACGTAGATTGAATCTTTCCTTACATCAATCAAAATGGTAAAAACTATATTACTTAAACATAGTGCTAGGATAACAAATAACTCTGGCGAGGTATCAAGAAACCATTTTACAAACAAGATTGATTTGGGTTATGTTAAAGAGAGAACGCAGGTGGGGGAAAAATCCCCAGGGAGGTTTCACCTTCAGTCAAAAAACGTGGCCGCTAACTAGGACAAGCCTTTCTCGCATCAGAAGTCAACTGTGCAGGTATTTGAACCTCCGTAGGCTTTCTTTCCTCCTTCGCCAAATTTGGAAAAAAAGATGAACTTGATAGTGTCTCTTATTTTGATAGATACAGTAGTCAATTCTGACAATTAAAATAATTTTATTGACATCCTGTCAATACATGCAAAGTGCACAGTCTGCACTATTTAAAAATATATATATAATTATATATGCATCATACTATGTACAAAGAACATGGCGCCTCTCCCAGCATACAGTAGAACCTCCCTGTAAAGGACACCTAATTGCAGAGACAAAGTGTTCTTTAGAGAGAGATGTCCTCTTACCGGAGAGTTGCTAATTAGTAAAAATGGTAATTTTGCAAATGAAAACTGTCCTTTGTAGAGAGGTGTCCGCTAAAGGGAGGTTCTACTGTATTTGATTTTATTTATTTTTGAATACAAAAATTCTCCAATGGCCCTCGATTCTTATAAAGGTTCAACCCCACCAGCGAATGAAGGTAACTAAACGGCACTCTGGCATATTTGTAACTGCAAAAGTTTAACTGCTTTTCACATGTGTAGATATGTGGTGCACTTAAAATAAAAGCAGTCGCCAATTTCTACCATCCATGATTATCATGGCCTGTACACCATGCGTACTAGAGATAATAATAATTAAAAATGAGAATACAGTATTAATGGGTGAGTGTATAGAAAGCGCAGTTTGAATTGTAGTCTTACAAGTATGCCAGAGCTCTGTTTGATTATTTGCACTCACTGGTGGGGTTGAACTATTGCGAGAATCGGGGGCAATTGAAGCAAATTTTTTTTTCTTCGGAAAAAAGTGCCCAATGCGGGATTCGATCCCGGGTCGTAGCTATCCAAATCGACAGTTTATATTACTCCTCTACCAACCCCCAACATCGCAGTAAATAGCAGGGATCGCTCAAATCTTTATATCAATATAAATCCTCCATAGACCTAAAACAAAATTCCAGATTGCTGTTAACATTTTGTTTTTGGCCCGTTAATGGTAAATGGGCTTGAAAGTCATAGCTTTTATAATCTACGTAAACTTTTGATTCATATTAATATATTTTGATGGAAATTTTGAGGGGATATGAGGAATTTTTGAGGATAATGATCTAAAAAGATCACCTCTCCCGTCAAAACTTTATTATCCCACATTGTATACAAGGTCATGGAGACTATATTCATTGATCAAATTCACAATCTTGGTAGGGTTGGAATACGGGTCCTGTCTTGAGGCTCCCATACATTCCAAGAGGTGGTCTGGTGAGGTCTCTTTGGTCCTGCAGATGGTGCCTGGAAGAGGAGTGGTCTTGTATGGCCAGTTTTGAGCCTGGAGATATAGGTTGCTGCCTGTCGGTTCATCCCACATTCCAGAATAGCTCCAGGCTTTTAGTTCAGATACCAATGATGGGGTGTTGACTCCTGTTGACCATCACAGACCCAAGGCCTCTAGTTTGCAACGACGGTCAATAGATGACGTCTATCTTTGACGTATATTTTGATGGGAGAGAGGCACTCTTTACCTTTATAAATTAATATATTTATAAGGAGAAAAATATTTTCCCTTAGATTACATAAATAAAGTATAATAACGAATAGATCCAAAAAGGATATGTTTCTTTATTTTATTATATTCTTTATTATATCTTGGTGCCGAGTTGATTATTCCTTGAATTATGGCAACGCGTACGGTCTCTTAAACCAGCGACCAGATCTTGGTGCCGCCTTGATCAATTCCTTGAATTATGGCAACGTGCGGTCTCTTAAACCAGCGACCAGATCTTGGTGCCGCCTTGATCAATTCCTTGAATTATGGCAACGTGCGGTCTCTTAAACCACCGACCATATCTTGGTGCCGCCTTGATTAATCCTTGAGTTATGGCAACGTGCGGTCTCTTAAACCACCGACAATATCTTGGTGCCGCCTTGATTAATCCTTGAGTTATGGCAACGTGCGGTCTCTTAAACCACCGACCATATCTTGGTGCCGCCTTGATTAATCCTTGAGTTATGGCAACGTGCGGTCTTTATAACCGCGACCAGATCTGGTGCCGTGTTGATTAATCCTTGATTTATGGCAACGTACGGCTCTTACACCAGCGACCAGATCTTGGTGCCGAGTTGATTAATCCTTGAGTTATAGCCACGTAAGGTCTCTTAAACCAGCGACCAGATCTTGATGCCGAGTTGATTAATCCTTGAGTTACGGCAACGTAGGTCTCTCAAACGAGCGACCAGATCTTGGTGCCGCCATGAAGAAATTCTTCAACATATAATGCAGACGACAGGGTATTCTCGCCGAAGTGCATTTAAGAAAAAAAAAAAAGATCAGGATGAATTTGATGAGGACTTTGAAGTTAATGCCAATAAGAGAAATAATGTTTAAGATGTGAAACAGAAAGTTGAAAAGAGCATCTCATGATTATCTAACTGAACGTTTCAAATAGCCGTTGATTTTTTAGAAAGTTATTTCATAATTGATCGTTGTTGTGCAGCCAGTATCACGCTGATGAGGGCCAATAACCTGAAACGCGTAGGTGGTTGGTTTTTCTTGATTAAGAAAGGTTATTTAACCAATATTTTATGGAATAAGTAAATATCAATGATTATATGGTGTCCAGTAAATATCACACCTTTCTGTCAAATTATATTGACAAACATTTGCAGTTTTTCTGATCAGTTTTTAGTGGGAAGAATGTTGTTTTCGTTTGTTAGTGAACCAATCTCTATTTTTTTTGAAGGATATATTTTGTCATTTCAATGGAATTGCAATGTAGATATCTATAGAAATGAACGGTAATGCATTTGGAATTCTATATTAGAGAGAAGAATTCTGCCGTTACCTGTACATTGGCATAGGTTGAGGAATCCACACACACGATCTAGTTTTATTAAATATATTATATAATGGTAGATTCATATTAGAGGGAAATCGCTGAAAGAGGGTTCCTACTCATGAGCCATGTCTTCCCAATAGTTTTTATCATTGCAGTATGGTCTGTAAGAAATTGTTTTGTCTTGAAAGGGAAAGTTTCACAGGTAAATTTTTTATTTCTCTTAACTTTATAAATATTGTAATACTTTTACAAATGATTATATGATAATTTATTTTCTAACAAAGTAACTGAACTGGGTGGAAATATTTTCTTCTTCACAAGATGCAACCATTACTCAATAATCTACTTCTTCACTGTGTTCTATGCACGAAAAACGATGTATATAGTCTCAAATTTTGTACATAGATATTCTTTCCTTTTCTTCTTTTTCTATTTAAAATCTCCTTCAACCTTTTTTACTTTTCTTCTTTTTCTCTTTTCTGAGCGAGGATTCAGTTTCTTCCCCTGCTTCTCATTTCTTTTTAGATTCATTTCTAACAGGAGAATCGTCTTTATAAGACGGAAAGTCTTAATAAAGGCTTGTGTATAATAATTTATTTTAAATGAAATTACCTTGCGTGTTTTAAAACATGAGAATAACCATTTCTGTCCAAGTCCCGTGTAAACGCCTTTCAGTTCATTGAATTGCTTCAATAAGATTCATTTTATGGGGAATGGACATTGATTGTTATGACCAGCGCACTCAGTAAAATGACACTTCATGGAATATTCTTTGTTTTCTACAATGTTTCGGTGAATGATCCAACATCATTTATTCATCACCTTCTTCTATTTGTTATATATTTACATATATCTTGATAAAAGGGTAAATAACATTTATAAAAACATCGAAAAGACTAATTTGAAACCTTTGAACGTATATATTTTCGTGAATTCCAAGTTTGGTAGAGATTATCAGAATTTTTCCACTGAAGTGTTGAGAAGAGATTTTAAGAAGAAGAAAAAGGCCCCAGCGATGAAAGTAAAGAGACACGAGTTATCCCAACGACCACCGCAGAAGTAGCAATGTTTTGGTACTGGCTACTTTCCCCGGAATTGATGAGCCCCTCGTCCAAATATTGCTCCACCTGTCTGAGGGCGGGGTCCCCCCCGGGGGACCTATCAGGTGTAAACAACACCTTCGTCCTGGGCTGGACGAACTTGTTAAACTTGTCTTTGTCCAGATCTCCACAGACCTTTCACTTCGTGGTATTGGGGAGTCGAATGTCTTAACTGTTTAACGGATAGCGCAAGCTGCCGGTTAAGACAAAGCTCGCTTACGACAGGTTTGGTTTAAGGCAAGGTTCGCTCACGATAGATTTCGTTTAAGACAAGGTCCGTTTAAAACAAGCCTCGCTTAAGAAACAAGGTCGGTTTAAGACAAAGTTCATTTAAGACATTGTTTTGTATAGTTATTTGGCCAAATTGATAGAAGATTCCCCAATTTACCATCGCGCAATAGTATTAAAAATAGTTTTATATCCAAAAGGTTTATTTGGTTCATCGCTCTTGCTTTTCCCCACCCATGACGTCTTACCGATCGAACTAGATTCTGGTTGAGCAGATGGAGCTATGATAAAGAGTCTGACTTGAAAGTTTAAGGTTTAATTCTCTGACAGTTTTGGTGCTAATTTTTTTTATTATTTTTTTTTAAGGATAACAATTTATTCGCGAAAAATTCTAATATCTTGTCTTGATAAAAATAAGTACTATGGATATAACTTGCTTGTACGTGAAGTAGATTGTGATTACATTGAAATGCGATTTCATCCTGATAGTGAACATTCATTGGATATCTTATTGGAAACATGTGATTTCTACTTGCCTATGTAAGACTGAGCGAACGGTATCTCGACAGATCTCTGGGTGAAAAAACTCTTTGAGAACTGAGATACCCTCATTAGCAAGAAAGGTCCGCTGTATTTAGCTTAAAACCGATTACATTTAT